>CM060916.1:1053386617-1053992032 GCA_030737875.1 Allium sativum | reverse complement strand
AAACTTGTTCGCTAAACGATATTTCTATTGAATTAGAAAATCGTCACGAATATAGAAATAACCGCAAGTGCACGGCGTACTATTGTAATACGTAGTGAGTGCGAGTCGATCCACAGGGAGAGAAGTGATTTCAATTTTATTCAATCGAATTAAACCAAACTTTGAATTGTTCTAATAAAAACTATGAAACTAGAAACTAAGTTGAGAGCTAAATATGAATTTAGAGGTAAATCCACTCTCACCTTTATGAAAGTTGTCAAACATACAAAGTATGATCTCAACAAGTGATATAAATGCAATATTTACACCACTTATGATTCTCATGAAAATGAAACTAAAGCAAAACTATTCTAAGTATGGTCTATGAACTATTGGCTAGAACTATAGACCATCAAATTTTGTTCATACTTTCATTTCAAAATCAATAATCACTTAGCAAATATTGATGTAACTTGTGTTTATATTGAATAAGCATAGATCATTTGCAAATGCAACATGACCTATCAAACCCAATTGTATAAACTTACATCCATATTCACTAACATTAAGCACATATTAAAGATCACAAATCATACACTTGTTGAACTTACACAAAGTTAGAGAGCATCATTACCCCGAAATCAAGGGATTAGCCACTCATATGTGTTGTCATATCAACACATGTAAGTTTCAACATTAGAAAATTAAGCAAAATGAAAGAAAACTAAGTAGAACAAGAAGAAAACTAAACTAAGAACATAAAGTAAATCTAGGCTATGAACATAAAGTAAATGAACATGAATGTAAATCTAAGCTATGAACATGAATGTAAATAAATCTAAACTATGAACATGAAAGTAAAGCATAGAAATTAAAAGAGACATAAGATAGACATAAAAGAGATAGGCTTGGAAGCCATTTTTTATTTATTTGATCACTTACACTTTCATATGCTAAAAAGGAGATCCCAAATACATGAAACAAAGGGGTATATATACATGATCTAAAACCCTAAAACCCTAATCACTTTTCTTGGGAATTCCCCAAAATGGCCCTTCATGAAGCTTCTAATTGATCTTAGCCACTAATATGTCATGTAGAATGCATGAGGCCTTTTGTCCATTCAATAATATGAAGCAAGTGGGCTAGTTGAAAGATGGGCCCTCCACTATCCATAAGATGTATTAATTCTTTGCCTTCTCTTGTGTATGCACATGCTTTCCTTCATCTCTTCATGTGTATGGATCATTTTAGCTCCTAAATTCCAACGAGAGTAAATAACAAGGAAAAAGTAAAAGATTTCACAAATTAAAACATGCACAAGTGACCCCCTTTTTTCCCAAAATAAGTGATGATTTTGAAAATCTTTAAAACATGGTTTGATCACATAAAATACCCAAGAATGTTCATTTATTAAACTAAACAAGAGTAAATATGTGAATATAAATGTGCAATTTTTGTGCACATCATATATGTAGAACAGAAGAAAGAAAATTGGAAAGAATTAAAAAAAGGATTTTTTTTACTTGTACGAATTGTAGAAAGAAAACGAAGTTTGTAGAAGATTGGGAAATAAATTAGAAAAGAAATAAAAGAGTGAAGTTTGAATATATAGAAGGAAGAAATAAAAGAAGATGTAGAAGGATATTTATTTATTTTTCTGTTTTTTATTTTGGGAAAAGGAATGTATTTATACAGGTAATATTGGAAAAAATTCAGAGATAGGAAGGAAATAAATGAAACAAAAAGGAAAGAAATCGTATGGGAATAAGGAAAGAAGGTAGAAAACAAAAGGCAAGTAATAAGTAAGGAAAAGGAAATCAAAGAAAAATCTCTTTTTTTTTACTTGTAGAAAAAGAAATGTAAAGACGGAAAAAGGGAAAGAAAATGAAAGAAAAATTGGCAGCGAAGAAAAGAGAATTGGAGATTGTAGTGGGATGAATTTGTAGAAGTCGAAGAAGGAACTAAAAAAAAGGAAAAGACGAAAAATTGCAGATTTTTTTTAAGTTGTAGAAGAAGAAAAGCAATGTAAGAAAGAAATTATTGACAGGAAGATTGAGAATTTTTTTAACAAAGGAAAGAAATTGAACGGAAATAAATTAAAAAAAATGGCAAGTTTTTTTTTTGAAAATAAAAAAAATGAAAGAAATTCATAAAAAATCAGAAATAAATAAATGAAAGAAAAAGGAAACAAATTGAAAAAGGCAATGAAATGGGAAAACAAATCAGCTAGAAAATTGCAATTTTTTTCTCTCTTAATTAGGAGATCAACAATACCAAATCAAAGCTAATCAAGACATTTTTTTATATATGAAGGAAAATAAAGTAAAACTAGCAAAAAATATTTTTGTGTTATGTTTTTATATGAAGGAAAACTAAAAATTTTTAGCTTGAAGGATTTAAAAGTGAAAGTTATTTTGGTCCCCGGCAACGGCGCCAAAATTTGTTTGTGAACAAATTAAACAATTGTAAATGACTGTAAAATCCGTTTAGCTTTCCTAAACAACAAGGATTGTTGTAGAGGGTGTCGAACTCTGGGACCAAAAAAATATAGTTAATAAATCCAATCAAGTTATTCCAGCATTTTGATTGATTGAAAACATATAAAATAACAGCAATTAAATAAAAAGAGAGATTTATATAATAAGAGAAAGTAATCAGGGGATAATGACATAGATTGGATTCATACCCGTCAACAGCCAACAAATAAATATAGATCTAATTCATGTTTCTGTCACACATGAATCAACGATAATTAGGTTCTTTGAAACAAATAAGTAAATAACAACAAGAATAGCCTATGCAGGAGCTGAGCTCTTAAACAACCATAGACTATCAGGACAGATTCACTAATTAATTTCTAGAACCCTAAAATTCGATATAAATCTGATAATTGTTAGATCGAATAAGAATATACCCTGTGAAGGAGCATAGCTCTTAAACGAAAAAGAATATGAAGGTTCAGTTCTAAACCTTGATTCAGATCCAGATCTACATGTATAAAGTCCGCATCTATTGGCTATGTGATTCATGTTGAATTATATCTACTAGCGTCATCACCCCCTAATCAAAGGGGATTAGCTAGACATAGTTAAAGAAGAAGAGAGAAGGAAACTAAATAACATGAACATAAATAAAATAAAATAACAACTGAGAGAAAGGGAGAGTAAGAGATTTATTCCAAGAAGAGAATTACAGAATAAAACTAAGTTTGTTTTCAAATGAAGGATAAACAGTGTATTTATAGTTGCATTGGCCAGGACTGAGAGGCTAATTACACAATGTGGGACAAAATCCCTTTTCTAAAATAACACATAAACCAGTGTGAACGCAACATGAATGAGAGGCCTTGCAAATGAGCTATTGTGAACGCATTGTGAATGGATTTGCAATTAGCATAGCTTGTGGGCAACAAATGACATCAAATTCAATTGTTTCGAGCATGAATAGGAACTCAATAACATCTGCGACAAGCTATCTTTATGAAAAGGCGTTGAATCATTAAAATATGTGGCAAAAGGTCCTTGAACAACAACATTTCTTCATGCTTTAATCTAGCTCTCAAAATTAACACTTTTCATACACCAATTCTTCAAGCTTTTCAACATATAATTGCATTAATCCATTCATCATAAATAATTTGAAAACACAACTATAAATACACAGTATCAATTATTTTAAATATAACATAAGATAAATAAGTGGATAAAATATACACATTTACGTGTATATCTTCGCACAACCCATAAAACTACGACCGAGCATACTCCATTCTCATTCGCATTTGGTTTTAAGGCTATGATTCCAATGGAGCTGGAAATTCCCACTCACCGAACAATCCACTTCAAAGAGGAAAATGAGAAACTGCAACTTGAAGCACTTGATTTGTTAGAAGAAAAAAAGGAAGCAAAACTCAGAATCGTTGAACATCAAAGAACGATAGCTCGTCATTTTAATGCTAAAGTTAAACGGAGAACCTTCCGAGTTCGGGACATTGTTCTAAAAAGAATCTTGACAGGAACTGGAGTGTTTGGACCTAACAGGGAAGGGCCGTATATGATAAGCAAAAAATTCTCAGATGGCACATTCGAGTTGAAAATGACGAATGGGATCCAACTTCCGAGAGCTTGGAATAGCATACACCTTCGTCACTACTTCATTTAATAATTCCTTCATTTTGTGAGTTGTAAACATCATGCATTGTAAATACCTTGCGTCATTATTACATGTTTCACATATATTAATGGAAGAAATTACTTTACTAGCCTAAATCATACATTTTGCAAATTCATGTTTACAAGTTGCTTAAATTCGATTTTGATTGAAGGTCCCCTAAAAGAACATTGGCACATCTATGACCTAATAAAGCCTGGTGACCATTACATCCCATCCCGATTGGGACAGCCCTAATGACAGTTGCTCAATGCTTAAAACATCATTTGCAACAAATACGAAGGTGTGGAGTATAACATCGCAAATAAGGGACACTAGGAATTAAATGGTCAAATGATGCAACATTCATGCTACAAATGAAGTCATGAGTTTTACCGAAGGGGAACCTTCTTAATTGCAAGGCCCATGGCCCTAGTTATAAATAAAGGGGATAAAACCCGATGAACAAACAAGCCCCCGCTCCGTGAAACGATGCAACTCTATACCAAAGACCTCCTCGAGGGGCACCTAGTTAATCGTCAGTTTCATTATTACATGGCCTGGTTATAACAAACATTGGGCCTTTTAACCAAAGACTCCCCGAGCGGCACCCAGTCGATTGCCAGTGCCATTAACACATGTCCAGATTACGACAGACACTGGGATTCAAAAGACCCCCTCGGGGACATCCGACCATAAGCCGAGTATTCTAAATTCGATAAATGACGGACCCAAAGACCTTTTCAAAGGCGCCTTACAAATTCTGTAAGTGGCTAACCCACTCAGCCACAACAAATGACGGGTTTACAAAAGACCTCTATGAAGGCATGGAAACCAAGACCTCTCTGGGGGCATATGTTCAAATATGATCTCCGAAGGGCCTCGATTTCTAGGCTGGCAAGAAACACGATTGAATATATTAAAAATATAAGACCTATCAAGTAGGGGCACAAGAACAAAAATTCATCCTCACAAAGGTATGTTCTAGATCGACTAAATCGGAAACTTTGATCATGATCATGCCATGAAAATTTTAAATGACAAAAACACATGACTAGAGGATTCTAGATGAAGTCGATCACAAAATGTTATTCCAAACCTTTAAAGTTTTTGACAAATTTTGGTATGGGGGCATTACCACCGGATTAAATAGATTTAATAATGCTCACTTAAACATACCACAAACTTGTCACAATCTTACACTAACGGTGATTATCTTAACCGACAAATTTGAATCCCTTGAAATGAGAAAGGAAAACTTGAAAGCTTCAATACAGTGATGAGCACAAAAGTGATTAGTCACGGGAAAGAAAGAAGACTCAGGTATTGCCCATGTCTGAATCAAGGAAATTTAACAAAACTGGTCAAGAAAATCTAGCTAATAATGATCCGTAGCTAGAACTGAAAAGAAAAAAGGTGTGTAATGCAAAACAGGAAAGTACGACAAAGCTAAAGTAAAAAAGTTTAAGGTACAACAAGAAAAACACAGTTTCATTACAGCAACATAGAACTAGATCACATAATCACAAGTCCAGAGAAAAGGTATCAAACATAAAAGTGTGTAAAGCAGCAAGCATAAGAGTAGTAGGCGAGGACCGGCACTCGCATATACAACCGATCTGAATACGGTAATCGGAAACTAAAGCAAAGTCATGAGTACTACTGTTTCTTAGCACCCGAACTCAAAGCAAGATTAGTGGAAGAAGTGGGAGCACTAGTTGGTTGTTTCCCTGGCATGCTAGTACTTTCCTGAGATGACGAAGTGATAACTCTCTTCTTAGTTGCATGCTTTTTCTTCTACGTCCCGAAATTGATGAGGCTTTTGATTTGTACTTCTTTGGGTCGTCAGTCACCTTTTCCGGAGTCTCATCAGTATGCTCAGAATCCTCCCCACTTGGAATGTAATCCTCATGATCACCTAAGTTAGCAATTGCTGGAATCCGAGTATCCTGAGAAACCGGGGTGTTGAAAGCAAGAAGGGATGGATCACCCGGAGGAGGAGTAGATATTGGGGCAAGAGGAACTGACATCAAGGTTGAACCAATTACGACGGCTTCATCCGTTATTGCCTTTCATGCAGCATGGGAGGGTGATGGTGAGATTAGTCCTAAAGCAAATGAGATGTCCCAGGTTATGGGAATACGAAGTCTAAGTATAGCAAAGTTTCGATGATTTCAAGTTTACCGACAGCTATACGACTGGTCTGTAGATTTCTATATTCTTCAACGTCGAATCCATTTGCATAAGTACCGTTATCCACTTCATCATCCTTGTTCTGCTAAATTCCGTTCAACATTGTGTTTCTCGAATGCTATATCTTTGGAAGAAGCGGGTGGATTCGCTGGGATTTGTGAACCAGAAGCATTAGCATCCACTGGAAGAATAAGGGCATCAGCATTTGTTGCATCCTGGGCTTGACCTCCAGAAGGCCCTGCCTTTCCACACAGCAGTGCTCACTTTTCCTTCAGTATTATCTTTCCTTTTGCCAAAGCTCCACGGGATTTCTCGTCTAAAAGCTTCTTTATAAGATCCTCTTAACAATGATTGCCTCTATCGATCCTGAGCACTTCTTCCTAGACGAGAGCTAAAGTGTCAGTGAAGTCTTTTCCCAAATAGGATAAACTATGATGGCCCATAACACTATAAACGTAAATCTTGAATAGGGTATCCTCGGTCTTCGCTTTGACTTTTCTATAATCATCCACAGCATTGGCATTATCCACTTCAAGAAACTAAACGTTGGTAATTAGTGCCTCAAGGGATAAACTCTGAGTAGAAATCTTGTGTTGAAGAGTCAGGTTCTCTTGTTTTAAAGTAGAAGAAGTGCTTCTTTCTTCACCCAATAGGGACTCTGCAAGTTGTTGAGCAGTTTGAGATCCTTGATCTTGTTCCACAAGCGCATCTTCCTTCTGTCTGGCAGCAACAAGTTCTTCCTTAAGCTTGGCAATCTCAGCCTCTGAATCCTTCAGGGAGCTTTGAGACGTAAGAACGTGGATTAAAGTAACCTTGTCATTCTCCAAAATTTCGATACTATCATGGCGAGCTGAATTAAGTCTTTGGACGTCATGAGCAAATGTGTACCACCCTCCAAGCTGTTTTTCGACACGCTTGCCCAGTTTGTCTAAAGCGAGCTGAATTAAGTCCTTGTAGGTCATGAGCAAATGTGTACCACCCACAAAGATATTTTTCGACATGCTTCCTCAGTTTATCTAATTTGACCTCAGCTTGACTCTTGGCAACATCGTATTGAGTGAGCATGCTGCTTTTGGTACCGGCTATTTCCTTAAGAAGACCCCTCTTGTCGCTGGGTTGAAGATCCACATTAAAGTACATTCCTCTTAAATCCCAGCCTTTGAAGCACTCAGCAAGCATTTGACTAGTCGGCCTTATCTTGTAACGAGGCCTATCCATGATTATTTGAAGATCAGAAGTAGTTGGAGCGACTGGTGGGGAAACCAAAGATGTGCTATCAACAGTGTTTTGAATATTTGGAATTGAGAATTACAGCAATGGAAGTTTGTCCGATTTGTTGCGCTTCCCGTAATCATCTTTACTCTTATCGCTTCTCTCTCTTTTCTTCTCATTCTTCCTCTTTGGTTGTTCTTGTTCTTTCCTCCTCTCAGCTTCTAGCTTATCAAAATGATCATGCCTCCACTTCTGTTGCTGCTCAGTTTCAATAAGATAACCAATCCAGTGAGGTTGATTAGGAAGTTGTGAGTGTTATGAATGCTTTGAATGTTGGGGAGGCCAAGATTTGATGAAGTTTTTGGGATCGAATTGTTGGGCACCTAGTTCAAAGATATCCTCAAGGGAGCGTATCATTTCAGAACCTGAGAAAGGGAAAAACAGAAATTTTAGTAATTATGTTAGAAAGTACTGAGGAAAAATAGAAAAAGCCTATACAAAGTATTGGGAGCATGAGACGTAAGTAAAAGTAATGGGAAATTTTCTTATGAAACGTCTGATAATGAAACAATCGAAGAAGGATCATTTAAGAAAATTCCATGTCTTCAACAGTTTTTTCAGTCTTTGTCTTGATATTTGAAACAGTCGACTTTGAGGTCCAAGTATCACTAGGGATAAAATCTTTAGCTGAGCTGAGGTCGCCAAGATTCCTGAAAATCTCTTATATACCATATCTTTGACTCCCTTGGATTACAGTATTTTCGTTATGATTCTTAGTGTTTAATTTATTCTTAGAACTTATTCTAGCCTCTCCGGGCTGCTCATTCTCCTCTAGAGAATTTGAAATAGTTTTGAATTAGATTCATCTGCATCCACCTGCCTAGTTTCTTCCATATAACATGGGATAACAACCTCCTTCCATGTTTGATCAGGTAAAGCTAAAGGACTCCTATCTTGACTTTGTTTGGATGCCTCCTCCTAAATGCAAGCTAACTTGGACTTAGGAGAAGTTTTGCTGCTTCCCGTATTATCGGAGCATTTCCTCGTTCGGCCCTTCTTGGCTAGGGACTTACGGGAAGTATCTTAATTATCTTTCGGATCCGTCCCTAGGTATCGTGAGGGAGACAGCATGTTGCATCTATGCAGAAACTCCTCGGTATGCAAAAATTTCCTACTCCTTCCACTCTCAGGGATGCCCGTTAAGGAATTAAAGAGATCTTGATCGAAAGGATTATCCTTATTAGTAGGAGTCCCTGTAATATAATTACATATTTCAATTATGGGTTAAGAAGGAAAGAAATAAAGTGCTGTAAGGAAAGTATATTCACCTCCTTCCATCCAAAATCCACAGAAGTTTGAGGGGCATTTGACAAAGAAGTATTGTTTACGAAATCCTCGAGCACTCACAACCAGATCGTTGATAATCTTAGAAATCTCAACAAAGATGATTGAGGGAAGATCCTTCTTCATCCTTTTAAAAAAATACAAAGAGCAAATATCTTGAAATGTAGGTGCACACTCTTTGACCCTCACAAATAGTACATAAAGATCGATTAAGGTAAAGTAACCATTTGAGTGTAGCTGATATGGGCAATGGCCAAGCTCCTAATAATTGACTCAATGTAAGGATCAAAGGGAGGGATCTCCCTGCTCATTAGCATATATCAGTTTACTGCCACGTATCCGGTAGGTGGAACGTCGGCAAATTTATCTTTTCGGGGGAATTTGGCTTCTGCTTTTTCTAAAATCCTGTATTCCTTACACAATTGTTGGAATGAACTAAAGGTAAGTTATGTTTTGTGTCTTTCAAAAGGTATATGGAAATATGGTCAAGGTTCAGGGAAGGATTGGCTGGCACTTGCTCCAGATGTGGTTCCACCAACTTGCCCAGAACTCCCGGCTTCACCGAACATGGCTCCTTCTTTGGGATTCTGGCATAGTCGTTGTCGGGTTAAAATTTTCAATATGACCGACCATTCTTAAAAATAAATTGCATGTTTATCATCGGAAAAACATGGAAATCAATGAATACCATAAACTAAATCATGAAAATTCTAAAGTTATCAACCATGCTCAAGCCTGAACAAGACTAAGCACGACCAGCATTCGGATCAAACATAACCGAACTCATGAGGGTCGATCAGCCCAAAGGGTAACAGGCTCAAGCATGGTCAGGTAATTGAAGTTAGGCAAGCGAGAGGTTTTTGGAATTGCATTCTAGATGGTCAAGTGTGCAGGGCAAGAATATGGTGTTAAGTTGGCATGCATAAACAGTGAATTTCAACACACGCTGCAAGTACTAGACATAAGCAAACAAGTTCAAACCCATGCAATTCAAACTTGCACGAGCCCAAACATGGTTGAACAGATCGGACCCCGTAAGGATCAGACATGTTCGAACCTAGACAGGGCTGAACATGTTCGAGCCTTAGCTGAGTCAAACATGTCACTGCCCAGACAGGGTTGAGCACGTTTGAGCCTCAGTAGGGTCGAGCATGTTTGACCCTCATTTGGGTCGAACTTGCTTGACCCTTATTTGTTGTTGAACACGTTCTACCCCGTAAGGGTTGAGCATGCTCGAACCCCAGTTGGGCTCGAACATGATTGATCCTCAACTAGGTCAAACGTGCCCAACCCTTGTTTGGTCAAACGCATTCGTATTTAGTGGGCATGGAATCGTGTTATGGGCAATGTAATCAGACTTGGTAATGAGTATAAATATCAGACACCAGACTTTGGAATACAAGCACTCGAGCAAATCAGCCGATTGAATAAAATTTAATGCTATAAGCATTTGTTCGAACATCTTATATGCGTCATGTACAAGCACAAATTCGAGGGGCCCTGTGTAATTCAAAATCCTCATACACTTACAAACACAACCCTGGACCAATCCAGTTCAATCCATCACCAATACAATCATTACGACCTCAAATATTCTATTCTAATCTGAACCATACGCACAAGATAATTCGGTGCATTTCATTAACCGTTTCATAAACTAAAACAATTGCAACAAAAAAAACATGAAAATCACTTATGGATAGCGGGAAGAATAATGTTCAAGAATGATGTCCGTCCTAAGGCGATTCGAAATTAGCTTGATTATGTTGTAAGTTCGGTTGATCTTCTCTAACTAACAGCTTAAGATCGAATCAGGGTTAGAATCGAAGAAAGTAGAGGTATTGAGGTGTTAGGAATTTTAATAGGAAGAGTCGGCCACCATTAATTAGGTTTTTGGAGAAAATAAGAAAAGTCGAAATCGAGGAGCCGAAGACTGTATAAAGGTTTTGAAGGCGAACAGACGTGCTCGACCCAGAAGGCACGTTTGACCCAAATGCCGCACTCGACCCAAGCAACTACTTAGACCTGAATGTCATGTTTGACCCGAATTATGTGTTTGACCCAATATTCTTGCGAGCGTTTTCCAAATTAATTAAAACTATGTATGATCATCCCGAGAGAATTTAAATTTAATATATCGAAATGTGCCATAATTAATTATTTCAAAGCTTGTAAATTTTGATAAACTAGAGAAAATTACAAGCTTTGAGTGGCAAATGTTTATCCATTAATATTCAAGCACATATTGATAGATTTAATTTAACCCAACTGGCGATCGTACTTGGCAGAAGTGGTCGGCCATTATTCAAATCGTATGTGGGTCGAATGAGACTTCAAACTATGGAGGACAATGGCTCGAGCATCCTATGAGTCCGGTCGAGCAAGCCCATGAACTGATTAGAAAAATCTATAGTTCGAACACCACTCAGGATCGAACTAGCATAAAGGACGAACACGACGGCAATATCATGTATCGGTTGAACAACACCAGGGCCGGTCGAACATGGTATAACTAACAGGGTCGATCGAGCAGGCTATCATACGCAGGGTCGGTCGAACAGGCTATCATACATAGGGTCTGTCGAGCAGGCTGCCATACGCAGGGTCGATCGAGCCGGCTATTACACAGGGTTAGTCGAGTAAACAGCTAGATTCATCTATCAATAGCAGGCAGTGGCATTTCTGCAATTACTGACATTTTCGACCCACAGCCTAAATATACAGATTTCTGTTCATTACTTCTCTCCAACTTCTCCTATAAATAGGCCATGGCTTTCGTGCTTTTAGGGATCGATTTTTGACCACCCCGAAGGGCAGTGGAATTGCATTCAATCTTGTTTCAAAAGAGTCTAACACCATCTATCATCCCTAAGTGAAGATCAAGCACTTAATCCTTCATGAAATCCACCACAACTGGTCAAGTATACTAAAGATTGAAGATTCTCCATCGTTTCTCCTAGCATTTAACGCGGTCCACATAATTCTTCGCTGACTTGTATAGATTAAGAGAAGTATTTGTGTAAGAGAGAATATGAATGCACCCTTGAGTAACTTTAAGCTTGTAACTCTTGAATTGTTATTGGAAATCTTTACCAAATTTGACGTAGATCTTTACTAAGATCGAACCACTGCAAAGTCTTCGTTCTCTTTCCTTTTATTTGTGATTGTGATCTCATTTCTTACCGATTGGAGAAGTGCCTTTATGGCATCTTTGGTGTTTAAGCAAATTTCGGTTTAAACACTAAAGATATGCAGAAAAGAGTATGGCTCTTAATTAAATGATGAAAGGGAGATGAGGGTTTGCAAGGAATTGTTTAATCCAAGTAGTGCATCAACATGTGCAAGTGTATGCACTGGTGTAACGACCCGCATTCTACGTATCGCAGGATCGTAGAATGTTTATTTCTTTTTCATATGAGGTCATATGGTTGTGTAACTTTGGGGAACAGCTATTTGGGTCATTTTCCATGTTCACGATTTTTGCCGATTTTTTATTGACCATTTTGCCCCTAGCGAATCTGGTTTTGCCTATACTTTTAATTGGTAAGGAGTTTTGACCTGAAACCACTTCCTTTAGATCCAGATGATGGTTTACCTTTCCGTAAAGTGGTCACATAAATCAAACGGACTAGCCGTCTGGGAGATATGGCTGAATTAAAGTTCATAAGGAGAAAAACACCATAACCGGGTTTAATTGGGTAATTAGCAGTTGGGCCCAATGGGGGATTTCGGGATTACGGGTATTTAAGGACTGAAAGGGACTAGAGAAACCCTTCTTTGTCATTTCTGTAGCAGCCACTTTCATTCCTTCAACCCTAGTAATGGCTTCTACCTCCAAAAAACACCTATAATCACTTTCTAATCGAGGATTAAGCTAATCAACATCAAATCAAGTTAAAATAGCATCAAATCAGAGGTGAAGCTGCTATGTTGCATAGAGATTTGATCCAAATCTGAGATATTTTCAGATCTAAGATTAATTTGTGGCTAAGTTGACTAATTTGCATTGCTTTTCACTAATTACGGTTAATTAGGGGTGATTATTGTTAATTGGCGAAATTATGAATGTTAAAATTTTGGTAAAATATGTAAAAATTCTTAAATATTATTTTAGGGCTCTGATAGAAATTTGGGTTAAATTTGATATGTTTTGTTAATTGTATGATTAAACATGATCAAGGGGGATTAAGGGGAAAACATAGTTTTTGGGTATGTTTGATCCATATTGACATGTTAAATTATTGTTTTGGTGTTTGTTGTTGATTTTCTATATTGCTATGACTGTATGGTATGCTTTGTGATTGATTAGAAAAGTTAGAATGGTGGAAAACGCCGTCTTATGGCGTAAAACAGTCGCTGGAAAAGTTGCAGGAAATGTGCAAGGTTTCAGATTGGATCGGATAGGAGAACCGTGCAAGGGAATTTGATTCGAACCGAAATTTGGCACCAGAGAAGGCTTGGCAAAAAGGAAGGCCACTTTTATATAGTTGGAGTTGATGTAGGGACTAAATCAGACCAGAGCCTAGCATGGGGAGGATCGAATCGGAGAAGAGGAGCTGGAGCAACGGATGGGAACGGTTCATCGTAACCGAACCGAACCGGAAGGAGATGAACAAACCGAACAGAATGAGAGAACTGAACCGACGACGACTGGAGTAATACATGTACTCAAACCGAACCGAGGCGTGGGCTATGAGCACCGAACCGAACAGAGTATGGAGACCGAAGCGAACCGAATTTGGAATTACCTCTACGTGACGACTCTTTTGAAGACCAGCACTAATTCGACCAAAACCAGAGATGCAACGGAAGTCTAGATGGGAGGTTATTACTCAGGATCGAAATAGGATCAACAGATTAACCTCATGAGTTGGGCTTTGCTGCGGGACGTGTGCAAAGGTGTTATCGATGTCTACAGCTTTGACTCACCACTAAGATGGATTAGTGGCTATGGATCAGTGAAGTGAAGTTGTCATGACTTCATGGGGCAAAGTGATCGTAGCAAGGCTATGAGCCAATGCAGTGGAGTTGTTATGACTCCATGGGGCAAAGGGGACATAGCAAAGTATTAGTGGTTATGGATCAGTGTAGTGGAGCCGTCATGACTCCATGAGACAAAGTGACTGTAACAATGAATTGGGTGATCAAGGTGGTAGATATCGTATGCTTTATGCACTAAGTGAGAGATGTGAGGATGATTGCTATGTTTGATGTTTTGCTATCACCATGACATGCACAACCCCTACCGAATATTTTCACACCATGTGTAAGTGTCACCTTAGAGTATTGTACATCCTATTGTGCTAACTCTTTGGTTGCAGGTCTAGGTTCAGGTACGGTTATGCATACGTGTTATTGTCCTGTTTTGCTGCTTATCGCTCATACCAGACTTTTCTCTGACCCAGAGTTTTATGTCTCTTCTTATTACTCTTGGTGCTCTTAAACGGGCAGATTAGAGACATGATTGGTGATTATGCACGTGTAGCTATAATAAAGATGAGCAGGAGGCTCCCATATATGATATACGTAAATATTCACCCTGTGTTGTTGGTGGTCACTACTTTGGGCATTAGTAGTGTACCTCTTTCTTTTTCTTTGGAGAAAGTATTTCAAACTTGTAATAATGTTGGTTTGGATTATAAACTGTATTTTGGATTTCCGCTACTATGATGGTTTAGTTTTCAGCTTATGCACTGTCTCGCCTGTTTTATATCAAAGCAATGTTATTACTATATTTTATCCCATGCGATGTGCAACATTTGACAGGTTCCTTGTTAGTTCAAATTCATTTCTTTTCCTTCCTTTGGCGATCATCTCGTGCTAGTCGGGCATCGGCACCACGCACTTTCATTGGAAATGTCGGCTGGTGCGGGGCAGGCCGTCACACTTGGTATCAGAGCTCTAGGTTGCATAGTTAACCTAGGGAAAGACACCACGGAGAGAGTACGTATACGAGAGCGCGTATTTGTTATATTTTGGGGTTTCAAAAGTTATATATATACTATTAGTATATATAGGGATGGAGTCGCACTGCATTGACACCACTGAAGAGATGGTTAATCGTTTTCTCCTTACAGATTGAATGATGAACCAATATACGAGGAATACTGATTCAGGAGCCAATAATAGGAATGCTCCTGATATGAGGATGATGTTTACTGACTACATAAGAGATATTCTTTGGGATGTTCAAAGACCAGCTCCTAATGCTACAAATTTTGGTGGTGCATCGGTGCAGGCACCTAGGCCCGATTTCGCCAAGCTCCGTAAGGACTGCACTAGTCTTGGTGGGAAGCCATTCCACGGAACGAAATCAGCTACTGAAGTTCAGGATTGGCTCGATAGTTGTGAGTGCATCTTCGAGGACTTAGGGATCGATGACGCAATGAAGAGAAAGCTAGCATCCCGTCAGCTGCAAGGACAGGCTATGAATTGGTGGAATGCTATTAAGGCAACTACTCCCAAGGATCAGGTTACATTGAATCAATTTAAAGCTCGCTTCAGTGACAAGTTTATCCCAGCTGCCCAAAAGTCAAAGTTGTTTAGGAAGTTCTTGGAGCTTAAAAAGAATGGTATGGCAGTCTCGGAATATATTACTGAGTTCGATACTTTATTGAAGTATGGATTATACCTTATTGACACTCCCGAGAAGAAGAATGAGAAGTTCATAACAGGTTTAGATCAATACTTGGGGGAAAGGCTTATAAACCATATTGATGAGACTTTTGAATCGAATGTTGGGAAAGCATTGAGATCAGAGAGCCTTTATCCTAATCCCAAGGCTGAAGTTGTTGTTGCATTTGCAGAGGGGCCGAAACCGCAAGCAAGCGGTGGAGGCAAGAATAATTCTCAGAATAAAAGGAAGCAGATTCAGACGAAGGATGGTCAGAAAAAGAAATATAGGAAAGATGTAGAGTGCTTTAGCTGAGGCAAGAAGGGCCATTATGCCGAAAAATGTCGAGCAAAGCCAGTGGACAGGAAGTGCTTGAACTACGGCAAAGTGGGACATCACAATTATAAATGCCCGCAACCCCTAAAGAGAAGTAGATTGTTAAAACGTACGATATTAATGTTGTTCCTTCTTCATCGAATGCTACAAGTGTAGCGGAGAAAGGAAAGAATGTCGTCATTCAAGGTATGCTTTCTATTCATGATGTTCCTATTCGAGCATTGTTCGATACTGGGGCTTCCCGTTCCTTCATATCTAGTGACCTGGTAGATAGGTTGGGACTAGAACCCGAGATAGCCGATAAACCTTTAGTTGTGACGAACCCGATTGGTGGTTCGACTAGCCTTAGTATGATTTGTCGAAATTTGAACTTATCGAGTCATGGATGTATGTTGTCTTGTGGTTGCTTTGTTTTGGGCTTTACTGAGTTCGGCATTATTTTGGGAGTCGACTGGCTCCAAAGGTACGGGGTGGTGGTAGATTGTGAGGGATTTTCGGTGATTATTAGGGCGGATGATGGGCGGAGGTTAGTGTTTGGCGGCCTACCTAGTGATGAGATGATGGCTACTTTTCTAAATTCCCTCGACATCCCGCAGGACGAGTTATCAGGCATTCCCGTTGTTGGCCAGTATCCAGATATCTTCGAGGAAGTGACTGGACTTCCACCACACCAAGAGATTGAGTTCCGTATTGATTTAGTGAAAGATGCTAGACCTATAGTAATGCGACTTCGTCATATGGCACCAAGAGAGCAGCGAGAGCTCGGGGTGCAAGTAAGCGATCTTTTGAAGACAGTATTTACCAGAAGAAGTGCCTCCGAGTGGGTAGCACTAGTTGTATTTGCTACTAAGGAAGATGGTTCCTTTCGTTTATGTGTGGACTATTGCTAGTTGAATAAAGTGAATAGGAAGAACAATTATCCTCTTCCGTTGATAGATGATTTGTTTGGTCAATTGGAGGAAGCGAGAGTGTTCTCCCAATTGGACCTCGCGAAAAGATTTCATCTGCTCCGAGTAGAAGCTGAGAGTATTCCTAAAACGACAATTCGGACGCCATCTGGATTCTATGAGTTGTTGGTCATGCCATTCGGGTTGACCAATGCACCAGCATATTTTGTGGATCTTATGAATAGGGTATTCAGGGATTAATTGAATACGTTTGTTCTTGTGTTCGTGGATGATATACTTGTTTATTCGAGGACAGAGGAAGAATACATGGAACATTTCAGAGTAGTGATGGAGGTGTTGAGAAAACACCATTGAAAGAAAAGTTTTCTAAGTGTCACTTCTGGAGGAGGGAAGTGAGATTCTTGGGCCATGTTGTTTCAGAGAATGGTATTACCATGGATCCTGCGAAGGTGGCTATGGTACAAGATTGGTCTATGCCCAAGAATGCAAAAAAAATAAGAAGTTTCTTGGGATTAGCTGGATATTATCGTAAGTTTATCCAAGACTTCTCCAACATAGCGGCACCGTTAACTCAGTTGGCCAAGAAGAATCCAGCTTTCATTTGGGACAAAAGGTGTGAAAATGCATTCAAGAGACTAAAGGAAATGTTGACGTATGCACTAGTGTTAGTCATTCCTGAAGGGAATGAAGAGATGACAGTTTACACGGATGGATGTGGTACCAGACTAGGTGATGTATTGATGCAAGGAGGTTGAGCTGTAGCTTATGCAAGTCAGTAACTGAAACTGGATGGTTAAAGATAACCTAACCACGATTTGGAATTGGCAGCGATCGTGTTCACGCTGAAGATGTGGATACATTATCCCTTAGGAGAAAGATTCGATTTGTTTACCGATCATAAATCGTTAAAGTATCTCTTCTCTCAGAAGGATCTAAATCTCCGACAGCAAAGATGGTTGGAATTCCTGGTTTCCTATGATTTCGATATCACATATACACCAGGAAAGGGCAATGCGGTAACTGATGCATTGAGTAGAAGACATGACAGTTTAGGGGCGATGTTTCTCGAATGGAAGAAACTGGGGTGTATCGCAGGGTATGATTTCAAACCAAAGTGCGAATTGGACCCAGAAATGCTAGCAAGTTTACCGATCAGACCCAATTTGATTGATTGTATTGGTTTCGATCGGAGGGACGATACTAACCTATTGGAAATCATCTCCAAGTTAGAGATGGGTATCGATGAGGAGATGAACAAGTATGGGCTTGATCGAGATGGATGGCATAGAAAGAGTGGGAGGTTAGTTGTACCTAATGTTAACGGATTGAGAGATGAAGTGCTTAGAGAATTCCATCACTCAAAAATAACTATATACCCCGGTGGTAACAAAATGTATCGAGACATGAAGCAGATCTACTATTGGGAAGGAATGAAAAGAGATGTTGGGAAGTTTATATGTAATGCATGAATTGCCAGCTTGTTAAAGCCGAGCAAAAGAAACCTAGTGGTTTATTACAACCATTGGAAATTCCATAATGGAAATGGGAACAAGTCCTAATGGATTTTATTGATGGGTTACCAAGGACTAGATCGAGCCATGATAGTATTTGGGTGATTATGGACCGACTGATTAAGAGAGCACGGTTTATACATGTCAAGTTGAACAACGCGGAAGCTAAGTTAACGGAACTATATATGAAGTGGGTAGTGAGATTTCATGGAATACCCAAAGGCATCGTAAGCGACCGAGATTTGTTGTTTACTAGTGGATTTTTGAAGAGCTTACAAGAGGCGTTAGGATCAGAATTACATCTTAGTACCGTGTATCATCCTCAAACCGACGGTCAGACAGAGAGGGTGAATCGTATATTAGAAGATCTCTTAAGAGCTTATATATTGGATTTTGGTGGATCATGGGATGACCACTTGCATCTGGTTGAGTTTGCATAGAAAAAGAGTCATCAGTCCAGTATTGGTATGGCTCCATTTGATGTTTTATATGGAATACCGTGCAACTCACCATCATGTTGGTTGGAAACAGGTGAGAAATTCGTGCTTGGGCCAGATGTAGTAAGAGAAACTTTAGATAAGATCAAGGTTATCCAACAGCGAATGAAGCCTGCTCAAGATAGGCAGAAGAGCTATGCTGATAAGAGGAGAAGAGATTTGAAATTCACCGTTGGTGACTTGGTGTTTGTTAAGATTTCTCCGTTAAAGAGCGTGATTCGATTTGGTAGGAGAGGCAAGTTAACACCAAGATTTGTTGGTCCATTTCTAGTACTCGAACAAGTTGGGAATTTTGCATATAAAGTTGAATTACCTGACAAGATGGAGGGAATTCATAACGTATTACTTGTTTCCCAATTAAGGAAGTTCTTGCACAACCCCGATACGAATATTTCACCAGATCAGTTGGATGACATCAAAGTAGAACCCGAGGCGGTTAGGAACCGTAGGCCGATCCTTATTGTCGAATACTACACAAAGCAACTTCGAAGGAAGGCGGTGAAACTGGTCAAGGTTCAGTGGGGCGAGAATAAGAATCACTATACTTGGGAAACAGGGGAGAGCATAAGGGAATCGCATCCAGAACTCTTTGCCTGGTAAGATTTTAATAGTGTTAGTTTCTTCGCTTGTTAGTAAACTGCATGCTAGGGCAGGCTTGTTGTGCTTATTGCGTATGTTTGATTGTATGTGAATGACTGATAGGCATGCAGAACACCTTTGTATTTTCTTGGTTAAGGAATTTCGGGGGCGAAATTTCTTAAGGATGGAGAGTATAACGACCCGCATTCTACGTATCGAAGGATCGTATAATGTTTATTTCTTTTTCATATGAGGTCATATGGTCGCGTAACTTTGGGGAACGACTATTGGGGTCATTTTCCATGTTCACGATTTTTGCTGACTTTTAAATGACCCGTTTTCCCCTAGCGAATCTTGTTTTTCCTATAAATTCTGATTGGTAAGCAGTTTTGGCTTGAAACCAGTTCCATTAGATGCAGATGATGGTTTACCTTTTCGTAGAGTGGTCACACTAATCAAACGGACTTACCGTTTAGGAGATATGGATGAATTAAGGTTAAAAGGAGAAAAACACCTTAATCGGGCTTAATTGTGTAATTAGCTGCTGGGCCCATTGGGGGATTTCGGGATTAGGGGTACTTAAGGACTAAAAGTGACTAGAGAAACCCTTCTTTGTCATTTTTGCAGCCACCACTTTCATTCCTTCAACCCTAGTAATGGCTTCTACCTCCAAAAAACACATCTAATCACTTTCTAAACAAGGATTAAGCTAATCAACATCAAATCAAGTTAAAGTAGCATCAAATTAGAGTTGGAGCTACTGTGTTGTATAGGGATTCGACCCAAATCTAATATATTTTCAGATCTAAGAATAATTTTTGGCTAAGGTGATTGATTTGCATTGTTTTCACTAATTATGGTTAATTAAGGGTGATTAGTGTTAATTAGCAAAATTATGCATGTTAAATTCTGGAAAAATATGTAAAAATTCTTAAATATTATTTTAGGGCTCTGATAAAAATTTGGGTTAATTTGGACATGGTTTGCTAATTGTATGACTAAACATGATAAAGGGGGAAACATAGGTTTTTGGGTATGTTTGATCCATATTAACATGTTAAATTGTTGTTTTTGTATTTATTGTTGATTCTCTATGTTTCTACGACTGTACCTTATGCTTTATTATTGATTAGAAAAGTTGGAATGATCAAAAATGTCGTCGTATGGCATAAAATAGTCACTGGAAAAGTTGCAGGATATGTGCAGCGTTTCGGATTGGATATCGGGCTCGTATCGGATAGGAGAACCATGCAAGGGAATTCGATTCAGATCAGAATTTGGCACTACAGGAGGCTTGGCAAGAAGGAAGGCCACTTGTATAGAGTTGGAGTTAGAGTAGGGACTGGATCGGACCAAAGCCTAGCTTGGGGTGGATCAGATCGGAGAAGAGGAGCTGGAGCGACGGATGGGATCGGTTCATCGTAACCGAACCGAACCGGATGGAGATGACCAAACTGAACTGAATGAAGGACCTGAACCGAACCGACGGCGACTGGAGCAATACATGTATTCAAACCAAACCGGGGCGTGGGCTATGAGCAACGAACCAAACAGGTTATGGAGATCGAACCGAACCGAATTTGGAACTACTTCTATGCGACAGCTCTTCTGAAGACCAACTCCAATTCGACCAAAACCCGAGATGCAATGGAAGTCTAGATGGGAGGTTATTACTCGGGATCCAAATAGGATCAATAGATTAACCTCATGAGTTGTGCTTTGTTGCGAAACGTGTGCAAAGGGGTTATTGATGTCTATAGCTTTGACTCACCACTGAGACGGATTAGTGGCTATGGATCAGTTCATTGAAGTTGTCATGACTTCATGGGGCAAGGTGATCGTAGCATGGCTATGAGCTAGTGCAATGGAGTTGTTATGACTCCATTGGGCAGAGCGAACTTATCAAAGTATTAGTGGTTACAGACCAATGCGGTGGAGCCGTCATGACTCCATGGGGCAGAGTGATCGTAAGAAAGAATTAGGTGATCAAGGTGGTAGATATCGTATTCTTTATACACTGAGTAAGAGAAGTGAGGATGATTGCTATGTTTGATGTTTTTCTATCGCCATGACATGCACACACCCTCCCCATTATTTTAACACCATGTGTAAGTGTCACCTTAGAGTATTGTACATCTTGTTGTGCTAATTCTTTGGTTGCAGCTCCTGGATAAGGTGTTAACCGGCCTTTTGGTCTGGTTCCCAAAAGTACTCAAAGACATATTCGACTCAACTCATCGCACGAAGTCAGGGCCAAGGGTGAAACTCGGAAAGCGCAGGAGGAATGCTGAAGAGGGATCACACCAACAAGGACCTCGCCACGTCACCCTCATGTCAATGCCCCGGAATAGCCAACAAGCCTCGACCAATGACCCTCACTAACCACATCTCGCACCAAGCCGGGTGCGAAATTTCATACCTAGTAGGTGCAAAATTTCGCACCCTGCAGGTGCGAAATCTCACACCCTGTTGGTGCGAAATTTCGCATCTCGACGCAGGTGCGAATTTTCTGAGGCCGAAGGCTAGAGGCGCGAATTTTCTGTAGATGGTCTCCATTTCTACCTACTCCTAACAAACTCCTACCTAACCACTTCCTATAGATACCCCATGGCCTCACACCTCAAAAGGGAGAGATTCTTGAGCTTTGAGACCTCCATAGAGATTCATTAATGGCATCTCATCTTTGAGAAAGAAGAAGGGCAAAATTGCCCATTTTACTATTTCTTGCAAATATGACTATTGTAACCTCATGTATCGTAGTCAACAAATGTAATGAGAGGGTCTCAACCTTGTTATATTTCAAGTGATCAATAAAATTCTAACAACTCTTCAAAGTGAATGTAGGCCCTCATTGAGGACGAACCACGATAAATTTCTTGTGTTATTTACTGCTTATGTTCTATTTTATGTTCTTGTCTATGCGACCATATTTATAGTTCCTAGTAATTGGGAGTCTAGGGTGTTTACGAAATTTTTTCCGTTAACATTTGGTGCTTTCATTGAGAGAACTTGGATGTTGCGTCTTTCTCGCACATTACCATCTCGACTTCGCCAAGCTTAAGGTTCCTTGCTTAACCTGCCGTCGAGTCTTCTTACGGCGGTAAAAAAGTCAAAGAACGCAATGATCGGCTCTCCAGCCACAGCCGAGGCCGGTACATCTCAGTAACCTCAACCGGTGGACATCCCGGCCACTAATGAAAATGAACCACCAATTACAGACCCCGAAGCCCCGCAACCCAAGCGCAAATCCGCACGCTTAATGAAAAATAAGAAAATACAGCTGTCGAGCTTAACCAAGCACTAAGGAATAACATCGACCATATGCGGCAACTGCAAGAAAGTCAGCCGAGGCCGGTACATCTCAGTAACCTCAACCGGTGGACATCCCGACCACTAATGAAAGTGAACCTCCAATTACAGACCCCGAAGCCCCGCAACCCAAGCGCAAATCCGCACGCTTAATGAAAAATATGAAAATACAGCTGTCAAGCTTAACCAAGCACTAAGGAATAACATCGACCATATGCGGCAACTTCAAGAAAGTCAGCGCGTCGTCGCTCGACTGCAATTAGCTCGGAAATGCTCAACCCCGACCACCAACATCGGAAACTCCCTCTTCCGAGTCGAGGGCCCGCACCAAAGAAGGAGGTTTAGTCTCATCAACAACGTCTTCGTTCAAACAAACGCCCTCGACAACGACAATAGCAATGGATATGCCGACAGCAACGACGACCGGACCACGGTTACCTATAGCGAGGGCGCCCAATATCGGTACCGTTCTCGCTTAGTCATTAATGAAGGACCCGCTCCTACTAACCAACCTCCTCCTCGACAAGACTCAACGACCGCCCATCGAGACAATGAACCTAATTTTTTGGCCGCCCGTGCCTTTCCGGAACCAGATCCGCGTGACCTTGCTCCACATCATCACACACACCAAGATCCCTTTTTAGATGTTGAGGTCATGGAAGAAGACAATCCAGACATCCACCCTAGAAGACGCCCTCGCTCCAGATCTCCGGAACCATGCCAAAAATTATGGGTCCCGATGGCGGACCCCCATCCGACCTACCTTCCTGAAATGGTTCGAAGGATCATGATGGAGATGCGAGGGAATGTGCATGATTCATGGGAAGCGCACATTCGATGCAACCCTTTCACTTAAAAAGTTAATGAAGATGAATGGCCAGCATGCCGCATATGCCGCTCTACGACGGCACCACTGACCCTTGTGCTTTCGTAAACCGTTATGAGTGGCAAATGGACTCGAGCAGAGGCGACGATCCAGTCAAGTGCAAAATCTTTCCAGTCTTCCTGTCAGGAACCGCTCTATTATGGTTCTCTTGCCTTCCGCTTAATTTGATCAACAACTTCGGCCAAATAGCGACACAGTTAGTTAAGCAATTCAGGATGCATATCTGGACACCAAAGAATGCCCTCACCCTTTCCAAGCTATACCAAGGGCTCGCAGAGTCGCTCAAAACTACATTTCCAGGTTCAACATCGCCCGCGCCGAGGTCGAGAGTCCAGATCCGCGCATCATACTCTTTCAGCTAGCTAGAGGTGTCCTTCCTACTTCTGAATTTGGGGCATGGATCGAACGAAAGCAAACAAAAAGCCACGATGATTTCGATGAGAAAGCATGCCAGTTCTTATTCCAAGAAGAAGTAAGACGGAACCGCATCTCTGAGACCAATCGCCCCAATATCCCTTTAACGGACACCGCTAATAACCGTCCTAGGGGACGAGAAGCGGGAGGACCTTCCAATCCGTACACGGGGGAAGTAACACCAAAACAAAGACCAAACACTGGGGGGCAAGGTGGCTGGGGCAACAATCAGGTCCAGACAGAGCCAAGGAGGCCCGGCCCTAACTAAGTTTATGATACATACACACCACTAAATGAAGATCCGGAAACTATCTACCTAGAGACAAGTAACACTTTGTCGTACAAGAAACCCCGTATCTGGAAGTCAACCGATTCCGAGAAGAACTCGGGGAGATACTGCTGATATCATGATATGTATGGACATAACATGAATGAATGTTGCTGGCTCAGTGATGCAATTGAGAAGCTCATTCGTGAAAAGTGACTTGAGCAATACTTCTAAGATCCCTTTCCCCCCGAAACTAATCCAAAACCTCCGGCGCCGACTCCTCAGACGGCCTCCAAGGCAGCCCCGGGACCATCTAACGTGCAGCGAGGAATCTTGATCAACGCTATATGCAGCGGGCCTAACTCCACGCATAACAGCTTCCGAAAGATGGAGGAATATGTGGGGTCCATTAAACATGCAACCTGCATGGCTTGCTCTACTCCTGATGAATCCATCCCGGCCAAGCTCCGGAAAACCATGAGGGACGACATTATCTTCAATGGAAGGGAGTCCATAGGAATTGAAATCCCGACCACCGATCCTTTTGGTTATCAAGTCCCAAATTGGTGCTGCAACTATTCAAAAAATATTGTTCGATTCGGGAAGCTCGATCAACATCATTTTCAAAGCCGCCTATGACCAGATGAAGTTAGAAGAAAGAGATCTCAAATCATGCCATTCCACGATCCATGGCTTTAATGGAGCATCCGGCTATCCGGTAGGAGTAATCGACCTGCCCATCGAGCTCGACACGGGGGATCGAAGCCGAGTCCGAGTCCTCACCTTCATGGTTATCAACATCATCTCGCCATATAACATGTTCCTTGAACGTCCTTTTCTCAAAAATTTGGCGTTTGCCTATCGCCATGGTCCCTCCTAATGAAATTTCCAACAGAGAACGGTATCCGAATAGTCAGGGGCAACCAAGTCAATCCTAGAGAGTGTTATGCAATAGAATGGAAGAACGCGTGTAATACGGATAAGGGCAATGCAGCGCCCACAGCCTTTAGTGCCAAGACCACCTCCGCATAGTAATCAGCGGCGTCTGGGCCTTGGCTCAGGCGCCACTCCCGCCTTTCTGATGACCTCGATCCAAGGAAAGACGAAGAGCCTGAGTGCGAGAGACCTAATCCGGTCAAGCCCAAAGTATATGTTCCTGTCAGTCTCGACGATCCATCGCGAGTATTAAAAATAGGATCACACCTTCACCTAGCAGTCAAAGACGGTCTTGTGGATTTCTTAAAGGATAATCTGGACGTATTTTCATGGACTCATTCCGACATGAAAGGCATAGACCCGACAGTCGCCTGCCATACTTTATGCATAGACCCTATGATGCCTCCAGTCAAACAAAAGCTCCGCTTCCTGGGACCCGACACATCCAAGGCACTCGAAGAAGAGGTTGATCGCCTGCTAAACAACAACTTCATTCGTGAGGCCAACTACACTGAGTGGGTCTCCAATCCAGTTCTGGTGTAAAAATGCCAATGGTAAATGGCGGACGTGTGTCGACTTCACTGATCTAAACAAGGCATGTCCTAATGACAGCTTCCCGCTCCCAAAGATCGATCGGCTAGTTGATTCAACCATCAGATACCAATTGCTATCCTTCATGGACACCTACTCTGGTTACAACTAGATCCCGATGAATCTCCATGACCAGGACCATACCTCCTTCATAACTAACCTTGGTCTTTACTACTATCGCGTCATGCCCTTCGGCCTCAAGAATTTCGGCGCCACATATAAGCGGATGGTTAATCGACTCTTCAAAAATCAAATCGGGAAATCCATGGAGGTATACGTGGACGACATGCTAGTTAAATCAAAAGTGTCTAGTGGCCACGTCCACGGCCTCTCGAAATGTTCAATGTCCTCCGCCGATATGACATGAAACTCAACCCTTTGAAATTTTCCTTTGGCGTCGCTTCAGGAAAGTTTCTAGGTTTCATCGTCAATGCCTGGGGCATTAAAGCTAATCCCGAGAAAATCCAAGCCATTTGGGATATCTAAATCCCTGAAAATATCAAGGACGTTCAAAGTTTAAATGGAAAGCTCGCCAATTTAAGTCGATTCATATCAAAGGCCACCGACAAGTGCATTCCTTTCTTCGATTTACTTCGAAAAGGGAAATGCAACTTCAAGTGGACCCTTGAGTGCGTTTTCGCACTCAAGGAACTCCTGGATAATTTAGAGTGACCACCCATCTTGTCTAAGCCTATAGACCATGAGGACTTGTATATTTACTTGGTTGTTTCCGCACAGGCAATTAGCTCGGCATTAATACGGCTTGAAGACCGCATCCAACGGGAGAAAAGAACTACTCGAACCTCGAAAAGCTAGCGCTCTACTTAATGGTCTCCTCCCAGAAGCTTTGGCCATATTTCCAGGCTCATCCCATAAAGGTCTTCACCGACCAGCCTCTTTGTCCGATTCTACAACGACCCGAGGCATCCGGTCAACTACTAAAGTGGAGTATGGAATTAAGCCAGTTCGAGATAACATTCTTTCCCCGTCGAGCCATCCACGGACAAGCCCTCGCCGACTTTATAACAGAATTCACTGCTCCCGAAGAAACTTCAATATAGAACGTTGAGGCCCCCGACAGTAGACGGAAGATATTTGTGGACTGGTCCTCCAACAACAAGTGTTCGGGAGTTAGCATCGTACTCATCACTCCCGAGGGATGCTCGATACAATACACACTAAAGCTAAATTTCTCCGCTACCAGCAATGATGTAGAATATGAGGCGTTGATAGTCGTACTAAGAATCGCGATCGAACTCATTCTAAAGATTATTCATATTTTCTTCGATTCACAGCTCATCGTGCGCCAGGTAGAGGAAGGATTCCAAAATAAGGGGGAACGACTTGCTTTATACCTAGCTCAAGTACAGAAACTAATCACTCACTTTGACAACTTCATTATTACTCACGTTCCGCGAGAGAAAAATGAAAGGGCCGACTCACTGGCCAGATTAGCAAGTTCTGAATATCTGCACCCGTTGGGATTCACCCCCGTCGAGGTGCTCAACACCCCCATTACCAAGACAACGCAAACCAGTATGGCCATGAGTGCCGAACCCGAGCCGGAATCGTGGATGAAACCGATTAAAAGCTACTTGGAGCAGGGGATCCTCCCGGAAAGCTGCAAAGAAAGGCGAGCGCTCACCCGCCAGTCATCCCGTTATCTCCTTATGAATGGGGTACTCTTATCGAAGAGGCCTATCTGTCCTCTTACTTAGATGTGTGGCCCATGATGACGCCATCAAGATTCTAGTCAGCGTACATGAAGGAGAATGCAGTGACTACACCGAGGGGCAAACCCTGGCCAGGAAGATACACCGACATGGCTAATACTGGCCCAGACTCGACCAGGATGCCACCGATTATGCTCACAAATACGACAAGTGCCAAACCTTCTCAAAAATACCGAGATCCCCGCCAACAGGACTGACACAAATGACCAATCCATGGCCTTTCGCCATATGGGGAATCGACATCATTGGGACTCTTCACAAGGCCAGAGGCGGGGCACAATACGCAGTTGTCGCTATCGATTATTTTACCAAATGGGTAGAGGCTGAAGCACTCGCCACAATCACTACCAAGAAAATGATCAACTTCGTGGTATGCAACATCATCACCCGATACGGGGTCACCCAGGCCATCATTTCAGACAATGGCACTTAGACAACGCAGAGTTCAAATTCTTTTGTCAGCGGCATGGCATTGAAAAATGGTTCTCGTCCGTAGTACACCCCCAGGCTAACGGACAAGTTGAGGCAATTATAAAAGTTATCAAGTCAATTATCAAGAAGCGCCTCGAGAAGGTCGGGGCATGTGGGCAGATGAACTTCCATTCACCGTATGGGCCTACCGAACGACCCACAAGACAACGACTGGATACACTCCCTTCGCACTCGTCTACGGGTCTGAAGTCGTCATCCCTATCGAGCCCGAGCTTCAATCTCACCATGTCACCTATTTTGATCCAAAGATGAACGAAGATTTACTTTTGGGATCGCTCAACCTGCTCGAAGATAAAAGGAATGAAGCCGATCTCCGAGCCGCTACCCAACGGCAACGAGTCGCCCGGTACTTCAACTCTCAAGTCCACCACAAGGACCTCAAAATCGGCGACCTCATCCTAAAACGGGGGTTCCCTCCACCAACGGGCCTTGCTCCTCGTTGGGAAGGCCTATGCTATATAATATGAAGGCTCAGTGATGGATCTTTCAAGCTGGAAACCGTGGATGGAGCTGAACTACCAAGGGTTTGGAACAGTGAACATCTCCATCGTGACTTCACATAACTTAGTACATGGTTGTTTATGCTTTCCAGCGATGTTTTGTAACAATTCAAGGAGTTGTAAAGGATATTCAAGCCAAAAGTTACTAGTAGAAATGTTGTTCATCTTTCTATCTCTTTGTTATGTGTTTACTCCTCGCATGACATGTTTGATTAATCCTGACAGCTAGCTTTTGTGAAAACTGCCGAACGCTGTGTCGACCTCTAGTATGGGTGTCGACACCGCCATTCGGGCCATGAGAAAATCTCGCAGTCTAACCCCATTAGCATCGATCGGAACCCCGAGCATGGGAGCCTGCAACGCTACTCGAGTCGCCGGCCCATGGCGCGGCCGAGTATAAATAACCTCTAAATCAAACCTAGGCCCAAGGCCGAGGCCAAGGATAAATTGTTCGCCCAAGTCCCACGCGACTTGGGGCCACCCATCAGCCAGACCCGGCGATACAAACTCTACCTGAACTACGGTTGATGGTTGAATTTTGGTGCAGCGCCGAGACCGACCCTTAAATCGTTACTTCCCCGAAGCTCTCAAGTCTAAGGGGTAGCCCACGGCCATGATCGGACCCTATATGCTGATCATCCGGGCTTCACTTCCCAAGCGAACAACGACGCCTACAGGCTTGCCTTAACCCGATGAACGATGGGAGAGCATACACCGGGTGGACCGCACAACCCGACATCATACGCCTTCGCTACACTTGGAATTGACCCCGGTCAACCATAATGCACCAGGGCACTTAGCCTGGCTTCGCAAACTACAGGTTTCCTGAGCTGAGGGAAACTTACTAGAAGCCTGTGCACTATCACTCCTCCCTGGAACCATCGATCCAGGGCACAACACTTACAATCGCTTTTTTGTTAAGTGTAACAATAAGTAAGCCTATGCAAGTACGGGCACCCAAAAACATGGGAAGAACATACGAACATTTAACTTAAAATGCGATCTTTACTAATTCGTATTTCATTACAACACACAAACACACACAATACAACCAACTACATAGCTAATATCTTTCATTCTAATGACAGGGTGTACGTGAAAACTACACCATGTCTTGAAAAACCAAAAGCGAAGGCCGAACTCGTGTAAACTATCGGCCTACACTACCAAAATGAACGCTAATCTTACACTTAAGCAACTATCGCTAACCATACTTCTACTTTTTGTCTTTACGTTTCTTCTTCGCAGATTTGGCACTCGACGGTTCATCCTTGGAGCTGGGCCTTTTCTTTCCAGACCCTCCTTTTCCGCTTTGGCTCCTTTGGGAAGTGGTTGACTCGTGAGAGGCTGGAAGACGCGTCTCGTCCGCCCCGTCAACGCTGGAAATCTTGGTGACATCAGCAGGGGCAATAGGAGGCAAAGGCCTGGGGGCACCCTCGGCAGCAAGACCTATTACTGCGGCACTCGTCTCTGGGATAGTTTTCCCTTCCCGTCTAGCTTCCTCCCTGGCTTCCTTAGTGACTTGTCGCTCACTAAACTTTCAGTACATGTGCTTTGGATCACCGGCCCTGGTTTTTTCGTGAGTTTCAATGGCCCTTCGCTGAGCCGCCTCATCCTCTCGCTTCTTCTGAGCCTCGTCTACCTCCCTCTTCTTCTCTGCTTCATCATCGGCCTTCCTCTAAGAAACAGTCACGGCATCCCTCTTTACAGCATCCTAACTGGTCTTGGCTATGACCTCCTTCATGGTAGCTTCGTCCTGCCACCACTTTTCCTCGACCTCCTCGCTTTTGGTCACCATCTTAGCTTTCTGCTGAAACACCCCACCTCTGTTAAGGTCATTCACAAAGGGAATGACTTAATTTTGGTGGAGGTTTATAACTAAAAGCCGCAGATAAACTCAAGACAGATATAAATACACATATTTTATATAGCGGAAACCAACAGACTTTTATTCATCAATACGTGTTCCAAAACAAATCATCCCATAATTGTCTCAAAATACTTCCATGATTACTACATCATTACTGTCTTGATTATTAAAGAAGCATAAAACATAAATAAAGTGACAAAAATCCCCATAGTGATATCCAAAGCCATAGTCCGAGCAAAAGAGACCCAAATCATACATCTACGTTCTTGGAGCTTGAACAGAACCTGACTGAGCTGAGTTGTTTCCTCCCTGTGGACCTTGGGGGGGAGACAAAAGAAAAGAAGACGAAAAGAAAATAGGGTCAGACATAAAGCCTGAGTAAATCTAGTAACTCTTCAGTATGTGAATAAGAAAAGGGCATGATAGATATATACTGAAAATATGATGACGTCACAAGCTAAGGGAGTGTTTTATGTACTATCGCACCCATATTATATCTCTGCATCTATTCGAGTTTACTCTAATAGGCACCCCATTGTGAGGGTGAAGTGATCCCCAACTTTATTTAAAGATCGGCTCCTACTCGCATTAACATGTGTCACACGGCCCCCAAGAATTGTAGATACCTATGCTGGTCCCACCATGGGGTGTATCAAGACCCATGGTAGCGGACCCGACCCAAATTCTATAAGGCATAGGTTATACTACAGGTGTCCCCAGTGCCCTGGTTGTCTGCTCTGAAGTGTGTGCATGGCCGCACTCCGTTAGACCTGCACTGTGCACCCACCGCCGTCGTTTGACCGCTTACAATCAGCCCAGTAATCGTGCCCCACCCTGCCTAGTTTCAGGGTACCGTTGATTCCTAAATTGGGTTACTGCTGAAACGGGTCCCTCGTTACCAGGATTTTCTAGTCAAACATGTTAAGTGGTTAAGTGTATGTATTTACCTAACCCCCACCCATCAATTCTTGTTAACATGTTGAATTTGGTTAAGTGTTATAGTTGACTTAACCCTACCACCTGTCCATAGCCTCTTAGGAGCACCAGACCACTCAAATTAGACAGGTATTGCTACGACTACTGGATATGTCGGTCGATTCCGGGCAGGTTTACACCGTAGGTCGGTCTAACCTCGGGTCTTTATTGGGCTCAATGCTTAACCACGCACATTGGATAGGTTTTGTTGTGACTACTGGACAGCCGGGCGGTTCCGGGAAGGTTTACATCACAACTCAATCCAACCTCGGGTTAAGCATGTCGTGTTTTCTAAATTTACATATTTTATTATTTCTCAAATGTATATATGTAAATGTCATATCTATTATTTTTGGGTATAACAATTCATACCGCTTTAAATGTCATTGTCATTGGCATGTGCCAAACATGCCAACATATATTTTCATGTTTTACACCCAAAGTTATTACCCCCGTTTATACGTTCGCAACGTTATAACAAATGTTGGGCTCGACACAATTCAACCCAACTTTATAAGCGTAAGAAAAGGGGAAATTAAGAACATGTAATATTTGACAACATATAAGGGTGTGTGTCGCATGAACTTGCAATTTAGCGATACTAACATAAATGATGCGTCATGTGAACTTGCATTCAATTCAAAGTATAACTAAGTAGGTGGCATATGAGATGGCATAGTATAGGCTAATACAAACTTGTGTTTAAGCATGCTTAACTTGGCATAATGTCAAATACAAAACTAGCGTGATGTATATTCACCAAAAGGTCCAATTATAACATTTAATTCACATAGCCTATTTCAACATGAACTTGAATAGTTTATGAAACACAAACGATACTTAACATAGATCCAACTTCACTTGCAAATAAACATGAATTCGCATGATTTATGAAACCCAAACGATGCTTAACGTAGATCCAATTATACTTGCAAATAAACATGAAAGTGATAACATAGGCTTTGGGTCATGTAGACATAAAAGGTTTCAAGTCTAAATCATGTTTACATAAATTCTAATTTAGACTAAGGGAATATACATAATCCATGCCATCGACATAAACATAAAGGATCAATTTCTAATTTTTGCCACAACTTGCAAGTGCCATTGTTTTCATATACAATTGTTCAATAGGCTTGCATCAATCAATTTATGCCACAAACGTCAATACACAAGTTATGACAGAATCATCACAATACATAGAATTTTTACACAATATAATAACACAATTCTATTTTCATTCACATCGAATCACATCGCAATTCTTATTCATATTTTGAAAGGTCACTATAGTTACAACGACTGCAGAATCTTGAATTCTGGATTCTGAATTCTGAAATTGGAATGCGCTCCTTTGGGTAGACTAACGTTGCATTGAAAACTTTTTATTTAAACTTTAAATCTTCTTCTTAGTTTGAATCGTCTCTAGACTTTTCTCTTGACGGCTATGTTCAATTCCTCCCTAGCAGCATGACGACTCCTTTCTCATATTTTTGTGTGAATTTTCAGTTGAGAGTTTGGGTGTATTTATAGATTTTTAAGTTGTTTTGAGCCGTCAAATGAAGATAGGAGGAATCTAGGCCATTCAAAATTCAGAAAGCCAATCAAGAGGTGTCACGTCAGCCCTAGTGACACACAGGGCCTCAGAAATTCGAGCCAGAGCAAGACCTGGCCAGCCAGGTCGACCAGGCAGGTCGACACGTCACCTGGGTGGGACAAGGTCGACACCATGGTCGACCAGGGGTGACCAGGTCCACTCCATGGTTGACTCTATGGTCGACCTGGTCTCTGGGCGGGAATTTTCCCGCCCAGCCCAGCTTGAACCTGAAATTCGAAATTTTGAAATTAAACGGAGTTGTTTGAATTTTATATTTGATTCTGAAACTTCTGAAGGCCATAACTTCTTCATACGGAGTCCAATTCTCGCAAAGTCGGACTCTATCTCAAGTAGAATTCCGAGATGAACGCAAAGGCGTAACCCGTTTCTCATAATTATTTCATTTAGAATTAATTATACTTTAATTTGTGAAGCTTAGCGTTATATAATTCACGGGGTGTTACATCTGCGCATTCACCATGGTGGCTATCGAGGACATATCGGCCTCCATCGGACCTCGGGCAGTCTCACTCCGCCCATCTACCTCCTCTCCTTTATCACAAGGCTTTCTTAGAGGCGGGGAGTTATCCTTATCCCCGAGAGAGTATCAAGATGGTCTCTGCTCTCTCCAAATTGAATCCCCTCAAGTCCTAGCCCAAACTCAGTCACTTCGGGAATCGCGGGGGTAGGACCAAGGCCGTAGTTAATCCAGAAGGGACTGCATAATGAAAACACAATCTTTTATTCCGCAAATTCGGTGATCACATCATCCTCTAGGATGCGACGTAAAGGGAATTTACCTCCGGTCAGGAATGGCGTAGGTAGAGCAGAAAGGGCACCCGGCACAACAGGCAATCAACAATCAGTCCCTCTTGGCTCCAGATCATGTTCGGTTGAAACTCGTGTCAAACCTGTCAGATCACTCGCTATAACCAATCCAGGGATTGGTGGCCGATAGAAGCTTCCCTCCGCAAAATTCTCCACTACCGTGACACTATCAGTCATGGAAAACTTACCTTTTTCAGTAGCAAGCCTCTCCAGCCTTTCCCTCTTCGCGTCCTCCAGAAACAACCTTCTACCTTCCTCCAGCTTTTTGCGCTCCTCTTCGGTCAAGAGATCAATCATGAGTTGTCACTCGTTCAAGGACCCAGCATCAGCCTGGCGCAAGAATGCTTCATACGGAACCAGCCTATCCTAGGTTCGAGCCAATTCGCGGGAATAGTCATCCATCCTGGAAAGCCAATGGAATTTCAGAACCTTAACAAGCATGTTCTTAATATCTTCCTCCACGGACGATTATGCCCGGAATACCACATCTACTAGCTCGCCCCATAAGCGCTCCACCTCTTACGGATGTTCGGATTTTAATCCCTCGGCAGTGCCTAACACATCCCGGTTACTGGCTTCCGCATCCTCCTTCTCTTTCTTTGTCGCCTCAAGCTCCTTCGTTAGGTAGGCATTCTCCGCTCTCAAAGATTTGTTCTCCTCCTGAAGCTGCAGGACATGTGTATTATATCTTCTCAATTCGGCCCAAACATTGTCTGTCTCGGCCTTTTCCTTCTTTGAGGCAGTATTCTGAGTGGTTAAGTCAGCTATGGTTTCCTTCAGAATAAAGCAAGAGTGGTCGGTCTCCTTCTTAAGCGCCTCATACCGACACTTCCCTCCAGCTGAAAATAGCGTGCCCCGCAAGTTAGCAATGTAGAGATATAAGAGGCAAATAATTCTTAGAGAGAATAAGAAAACCTACCTATTTCCACATTCAAATTAGCGATGGAAGTTTTCCTGGCGTCAATAATCGATTCCCGACTAGCAAGTTCTTGATTCTTCTTCCAAATCAAATCCGATAGATGATGGGAGTACTTGGTAAGCACATCGGCCTGACGATACGTGGCCTTCACATGCTCCCATACCTCTCCAGAATCCCTATCAGGAGCAGGACGAAGATCAGGGACAAACCATAACTCGTCAAGGTATAACCGAGGGAAGTGGTATTTCACAAATGCCTTCTTCTCCTCAATGGCCATATCCCGAACTCTAGTTTCTGTCGAATCTTGCGTTTCAAGGACAGTCGACTTATCTGACCTCGGTTGGACAAGCGGTGGCTCTCTCCCCTTTGAAGTCTGAACAAGAGCCAACAGAGCAGTGATGGGTGGAGTTGTTGACGATGGATGACTTGACCCTCCTAGATCAAGTCATTAATCTCCTCTGGGCGCCCGAGTCGAAGGGGGAGGAGTCATGTAGGATTGAGCCCTATCCTAGTGATGACTCCTATTGCCGCGACCTCGTGGGGGCGGAACATTGCTATATTACCCGGCCCCTCCTAAAGGAGCAGATAAAAGCACTCTCGGGGCGATGGCGGTCTCCACGACCTCGTCTTCCACTTCCTCTAGCCATGTCACCTATCAAAGAATCGAAGCGAAATCCGTCATGCAACGCGCACAGGCACTCTTCTATGTGATGTGGTGTGTATAAGTGCATGCCCTAAGTGCTCTCTCAACAGACCAGATTGCTACCTAATCGAGGGAGATAGCCCTCCGTGGCACGAGCTAGATCCTCCATACCAGCTGCGCTCGGCCACAGAGACAAATTCATGGGAACTGTACCCAGACCAGCGAACTGATCTACTCTTTCGAGGGAAGTGGTGGCTTCTAGAGATGTCACATGAGAGTGAGGACTAGCCAACGCTTCTTCTCCCGTCCCTCCTGTCGGGGGTGGGACAGAAGCGTCAGAAAGCCCCTCATCTCGAGCAGCCATTCTGCGCTACCAGATTTGCTACCGCCGACATCCTCTTTGAACTTAACGGCCTTTTTTGGTCCGAGGCTAGTAGAACCTATTTTTCTCTTCAAACCAGAAACAGCTGGGCCTTCTGACGTTTTCCCTTTTAATGTACCACTCTCCACGGCGGGGTTGATTATGGCTCGATCGACCGGAAGCAACCCAACACGCCGAAGGTGGTCCTGGTCTACCACAGTATCCATCCTACGAGAGGCTTCAGGAATAGCTTGCAAAGCATCGAGACGTTGCCGATACTCATCACCAGTGGGAGCCTCGGGATATCCTGCGACAATCAAAAACAATAAGACACGGAACCCGACAACGTTATAAGAAGAAGTAAAGTTCGGAGACACTCACTCCCTTCTATATACTTCCTTGCAAACCCGGGAGTATAGCGAATGAAGAACCAATCATACTTGATCACAGATGGCCTAGGACACTTTCCAACAAAGAATTTAGTGGTGGGAGATTCTTCCAAGAACCATTGGGAAGACGATCCACCAGTCGATCGCCTGAAATGAAAGAGATGTCGAATATCCTCTCTGGTAGGCTCCCAATGTAGAAATTCTCGATATAGAACGCAAGTACCCAAGGGCGAAGAATAAGCATTCGAGTGCAGCTTTTAAGGTGCGAGGCGGAAGTAGAGTAACATTTCCCAAATAAAGTCATTGGACGGGGGCACGCTCACTGGAAAGCAAGTATGTCGATTCCAAGAAATGAAACCCTCCGGCAGTGCATGGGCCCTTCCATTCATTCTAGGGTCATGAACATCTCCCTCCGGAATGCTAAACTGCAATGCGAACTTTCTAACTGCTGTGGCATCCAAGCGCGACGGCACCTAGTCCGGTGGATTGTCTAAAATAACTACGTCAGGTAGAATGTCCTGAGCTACTGGGACAGGCGGCTCACCACCCCCAATGATGTCCACGTTTTCCATTTCTGCATGTATGACGGGAGTATGTATTATCTCAATCTACTGCCCGTGTTCAAACACTTCGGGCAAGCTGCCTGATTGGGAGGGAACCGATTCTTCAGTAGTCTAAAGCTCGCTACCACCTGAGTTGTCGTTGTCCATAGAGTTAGATGTGTGAGACGATGGTAGGGAAGCCTCGGCTTCCATAAGTTTCCCAGTCCTTGATCTTTTTTGCATGGCTCGCTATATTTTAATACACTAGTATTAGACATCACAGTGAAATAGCCTATATCCCTCCCGTTGATGAAAATTAATGAGTGTGTGCGGTGTCATGCAAAAATCAGAATGTACATAGAAACTATAAAGATCCTAACAGTTCGGTCACAGTCTAGACATATGTTCTACCCTATGTGAAAGATTCGAGTCCCAGTTCATACAGTTATCAATATACACCTTGGCATGTTCATACAGTCAAACAAGCAATATATAAGTCCAATGATAGGCAGTCAGGAAATCGAAGCTCGAAGCGGCAAAAGACCGACACCCAGCCAAGGTAACACAATCAAACATGTCCCAGGGCTCGAAGATTCGAACCACTTAGGTTCGAAAATTCGAATCTAGGTGTCTTGAAAATTTGAACACCTTAGGGTTCTAAGATGCGAACCACTTAGGTTAGAAAATTCGAGCCTAGGTGACTTGAAAATTCGAACCCCTCGGGGATCAGAAGTCCGAACCACGGTGGCTCAAAAATCTGAACCCCTTAGGTTCAAACATTCAAGACCTCAGGGTTCAGAATTTCGAAGCCTTGGGTTCGAAATCTCGCGCCCTAGTGTTTGAAAAATCTTGGATTTGGGAGATCGAAAGTTTGAGCCCAAGGCTCAAAATTTCGAACCCTACAGGGTTCAAAAATTTGAGCCTCATCAGGTTTGAATTTTCGAACCACTCCTGCCACGCTCGATGTCTCAAGCCTCCTCTGACCATCGTACTTCGACCCCGAACCTTCCTTCCTTCGTGCGTCCAAGTCCATTACCTAATAATTTGGTTGAAAAAAGTGGAATAATGAAGTCTTCAGAATAGTGGCAGCCAAAGGAGAAAATAGAAGAATGAAGGAAAATGAGGGGAGAGGGGCCTATTTATAATTAGAAGGAAAAAGTCCTTTTGTATTCCGAACCCAGGCTCGAAGTTTCGAACCTACGAGCCTGAAATTTCGAAACTCCAGGGTTCGAAATTTCGAGCCTCGCGACTCGAAATCTCGAGCCACCAAGGGTCAAAAATTCGAACCTATCCGGTTCAAAATTTCAAACCCCAATGGTTTGGAATTTCGTGTCTCAAAATAAATACTCTCGACCATCATGCCTCGCGCCCGCGCACGCTTATATTCCACAAGTACTAATTGCCTAAACGCTCGATAGCGGCACCATACGAATACTTAGCAATAGGAGTGTGACACGAAACCAACAACGGCTCACTTGTAGTTCCATGGCGAGCGAGTCCGCTAACTCACATGTTTTTTCGAATAACTTGCAGGATAAATCCGCAACCCAACTATCACCTCAAACCAATCCAAAGAACATCATGTCAAGATATGACGTACTTAGGGGGGCAAATGTTAACCTTCCTTTTGGTACGGTTCCCAAAATTACTCAAAGAAATGTTCGACTCAAATCATCGCATGAAGTCAGGGCCAAGGGCAAAACTCGGGGAGTGCAGGAGGAAGGCTGAAGAGGGATCTTGCCAACAAGAACCTCACCACGTCACCATCATGTCATCATGTCAACACCGCGGAAGACCGAACAAGCCTCGACCAATGACCCTAACTAAACACATCGCGCACCTAAATAAATGTGGATTTTCGTACCTGGTAGGTATGAAATTTCGCACCCTGTAGGTGTGAAATCTCGCACCCTACAGGAGCGAAATTTCGCACCTGACAGGTGCGAAATTTCGTACCTATCAGGTGCGAAATTTGGAATTAGGCAGGTGCGAAATTTCCGAGGCCGAAAGCTGGAGGCGCGAATTTTCTATAGATGGTCCCCATTTCTACCTACTCCTGCCTAACCCCTGCCTAAACACTTCCTATAAATACCCCATGGCCTCACAATTCAAAAAGGAGAGATTCTTGAGCTTTGAGACCTACATAGAGCTTCATTAATATCAACTCCTCTTTGAGGAAAAAAAGGGAAAAATTGTCCACTTTACTATTTCTTGCAAGTATGACTATTGTAACTTCATATATCGTAGCAACAAATTTAATGAGAGGGTCTCAACCTTATAATCTTTCCAGTGATCAATAAAATTCCAACAACTCTTCAAAGTGGACGTAGGCCCTCACTAAAGCCGAAACACTATAAATCTCTAGTGTTATTTACTTCTTATGTTCTATTTTAGTTTCTTGTCTATGCGACCATATTTATAATTCCTATTAATTGGGGATCTTTGGTGTTTACGACATTTATTCCGTCAACATCAGGAATGGTTATGTATACCTGTTATTGTCTTGTTTAGCTGCTTATCGCTCATACCAGACTTTTTGTCTGACATGGAGTTTTATGTCTCCTCTTATTACTCTGGTTGCTATTAAATGGGCAGACTAGAGACAGGTCAGGTCATTATGAACGGGTAGTTGTGTCGGAGACAAGCAGGAGGCTTCCACGTATGATATATATAAATATTCTCCTTGTGTTGTTGCTGGTCACTACTTTGGGCATTAGTAGCATACATTCTTTTGCTTTAGAGATAGTATTTCAAAGTTTTAATAATGTTGGTTTGGATGATAAGCTATATTTTGGATTTCCGCTGCTACGATGGTTTGGCTTTCAGCTCATGCACTATCTCGCCTGTTTTATTTCAAATTTATTTTATTACTATATTTTTTCTCATGCACAGTGATACATTCTATAGGTTCCTTGTCGGTTCAAATTCCTTTCTTTTCCTTTCTTTGGCGACTGTCTCGTTCTGGTCGGGAATCTGCACAGCGCACTTTCATTGGAAATGCCGGTTGGTGCGGGCCGGGCCGTCACAGCTGGTTTATAAATTATTTCCTTAAGGACATTGAAATAGATCTGTATCAAGTAAATGAGTACACATGTTGCATATCATGTTATCATATGAGTGGTTAGGATCATATTTAGCCTTTACTTCATATCTATTGCCATATATATGATGATCAAAATTAATTATCTTTATTTAAACTTAAGAATATTCAGCCTTCACTTCATATCTACGTCTCTCTGTCTCTACAAGGAAGACTTGATTTAAGGAGGTCAAATAGCCGTCCATGGCCGTCGTTGGATATCGTTACAAAACGCAACCAAAACCCGGTTACCTGCTCAATAACGATGGCTTTGTCATCCTAATAACAACAAATTGTAATGGCAACCTATGGGAGGTCGACGGGTTGTCACTGGCACACAAATCATCGCTATTCTATAACTAGAGAGCTAACTCCAACCGTCGTTAACCTAAAACAAAATAGCTTTATTAGCCGTCCAACACTGAAAACTCAGTTTCGCAATGTAGCGCCTTTTAGGCAATCTAATCATACAATTAACATGATATCTCTATCCACTTCATCTACAATACATATAAATCAATTTCACAATTACTCATCACATGCATCGTATAGTCTCATGCATATCACACATAACTTAATAAACAGTGCAAATATCAACACTTATATACGCTTTTCATTAAACAACACCAACATTTCATTAACCAACATAACCATACATATAAATACCCATGTCTGTCAAACAAAACATTCAGAAATCGATCAAACTCCACAAAAAACGATCAAATATCGAATTTATCAATACATGCCAAATAATTACAAAAACTAATGACCAAAATCAATTAGAAAAATAAACACACATACTCAGCATTATCGTCTTCTGACCCTCCACTCGGACTAATCTCCCTAAGCGATCTCTATGGCTATACTAATTAATGTGCTGCAATTTGCACAATTAGCAGTTGTTCCTTTCCTTCGGGTCTCCGTTAATCATTGACCTCTATCATCTCTTGTTTCATCTATGTTGTCTGCTCCAGGGTCAGAGATCACTTATAAGTTTTCTAGGTCAGCATCGCATGTAAATTAGTTGAGGAGAATTATAATTTAGGCTTCTAACATGATGCAACACAAGAATGTAACGGTTTGGAAAACAATCATTCTGAAACCCACAACTGCATTATGGGTGTCGGAACAACAGGCCTTCGGCTTCAGACATGCAAGAGTTATATTGATATTACTTGAATGGCAGCGGTCTCAGTTTATCTTACCAGTATGGATCTTGGCGTTTTTCTTCTGTTAGTTTATAATAAAACGCTTGGCTTTTTGTTTCCGCCAGTTAAAGTGCTTCCGACTTCCGTAAGTGTTGTTTCTGTTTCGGTCTAATAAAGTCTTTTGGCTTATCAATAATGATTTTGGATGGGAATTCTGCTGTCGGTTTGCCGATAAAGATCAAGGGTCAATTTGAACACAAAGAGTATCAATATTCTTTTGGAAAGAGTGTCTCGGCATCTAGGGCTCCGGTCATTGTGGATTTCGGCATTTTATGCTTTCGGTGTTGTTTTTCTTCATTTCATAAGATTATTGTTTACTTTTTGCGCCAGATGTTAGCCCTGGTTTCCTTTCTTTATTATTGCCGGCGTCGGCTTATGTTTGTCTAAAGCCTATAAATAGGCCGGTGTGTGAGTTGTAAAAAGGAGTTGAATTTTGAAATTGTAATATTGGCGTCAGCCATTATAAGGAGCTTTGTTTCTCCACCGCCCATTTACGGTATTGATTTGTGGATCAACGACTTAGAAGATCATCTTTCCGGCATCATGTGGTGATCAACGGAGGGTTGGTGATCACGTTTCCGGCATCTTCGAGATCAATAGTAATTGTGTTTACTGTCCATCTCGAGATCATCGAGATCACAGTTTCTAGTACCTTTCCAACATCGTGTCCGATCAACGGAAGTGGGAATTATCTTATTTCTACTTAATTGTAGTGCATCAGATTCATCAGTGTGTCATGTAAACGAGTATTTCTGTAAGATTCGAATATAATTTTGAAAACCATATAAATCCTCTACGTCATTTTGGAATCAAAGCGAATGCGATTCTTAAAGTTCGGTATTGATTCTACGTTGTTGGTCGGGGATCACCAAAGATCATTGTTCCGTGCTGTTTGAATCGGAAGTTTCCAACAACGAGTGGTTATGTCAGAGAAGGCTATCGATCCGAAAGTACTTGCGGTAGTAAATAATTTTGAAGTTAGGAGCCAGCATTAATTGGCTAGTGAAATTTGGACCGGAGTATTTAATTCAATACGGGATTAAAATGGAAACAAGAAGAGAAAATAGACATCGTAATGTTGAGGAATTTCAAGGAAAAGAAGATGCAAACCAAATGAAGGAGCATCTTCATGCGAAGATTGATGATGGTATTGGACGATTGGGAAGAATGATTTTGGATATGAATTGGAATAAAAAATGAAGTACTCCACCTACATCAGAAAATATGTTTGGTGATAAGGAAGATCGCGGAAGTTATCAATCTCAACATCGTAAAGATACAAGATTACAAATACAAAATCAAATAGTTGAAAGACAATGGGAATAAGTAATAAGGACTGAAGTACCAGAATTCAAGTGTGGTATGCAAGCCGGGGAATTCTTGGATTGGGTTTCAATTGTCGAGTTCCCGAAGAGCATTGAGTATGATTAGTTGCTACAAGATTGAGAGGGCGAGCTACGACATGGTGACAACAAAAAACTAAACTAACTTGAGCAAGAATAGAAATTCAAAGGTTGACTTTATTACAATTGCGGATATAACTAGTGGAGCACCCTAGTTGTAAAAGACATATTACAACTATTTTTGGTAGTTGTGAAAGTTTTTTTTATTGTAGTGGTACTTGTGGCAACAACAGTATAGATGTTGCCATAGAGTCGCAAATGTGTTGCCTTTGACTCTAAGACAACGCGGTAAAATGCAATGTCGAGAAAGTGTTGGCACAGATCATTTTTGCCTATAGTAACATTTTTTGGCACTTATTGCATCTCTAGTTTTGCTGTATGCAATCTATGGCGTAGTGTTAGTAAACAAGAACTAACGGTTATTACACAAGTGGTAGCAGGTATAGTTATTGCAGTTTGCCAAAACTGAATATAAATGAATTGTTATAAAACAAAGGGGGTAGCCATGACCCCTAGTTCCTAACCCCTTACCCATGCTTTATCCTTGGAATAACTACAATAATTACTGAAAATAAGTGAATATGCAGACTCATGTACGTTAGACAACGCTGTAAGAAAAACCGCAAATTGCTGCGGTAAAATTTGTTTCTAGTCCGTCGCTATATTGTTCTTAGCGACGAATTTCTGGTATAAAACTGTTGTCGGTAAAAACCATGATAGTAATTGTATCAAATTTTAGCAATGGAATTTAGCATGAGTTTTCCGACAGCTTTCTATCATTATACTATTTATATAATAAAAATATAATTTTATTTATTAATTTAGCTTTTGTTAAAACCAAAAATGGTCCAAACACCAAAGGTACGTAAATCGTGCTTCACCAAATGGTATGTAGTAGAAAATGGAGCCACGAAAAATAAAAGTACGTAAAAAATCAAATTTTTTATAGTGGCTCGATCTAAAATAGATCTATGTCCACTTCGGAAGTGATTACATTATCACGGAGAAACTCACAAAACTCATAATCTCATACATCTCACTTATATCACTTGTTCCCTCTCTTTATAATGATTTTCCACTTTTTACTCTCTTTTCGCTTTAGATCTCACTGGAATTCGGGAAGGAATGGATTAGATCTCATGATTAGATGATCTTCCTTGATTTCATCATGAAATTAGTGCTAGATTCGATATTTGAAGAGGAATATTGGTGGTTGGAGATCACTTGGATTGAACCTGATCGAGAATTAATAGTGTTTGGAGAAGATGAGATCCACTAGATGTTAGAGGAAGACGGAGTGAGCTTACGAAGCCGTTAATGGAGCTTGAGAATAGTGGAAAATTGAGCATGTGCCTGTAGCTGCCACGTGTGCTATTCCTTTTTTACACATGGTCCAGTCTAAATATATACCTGGTCTTTACACGACACTGCACACTTATTTCTATATGTGCTCGACACTATCTTTCTGCCTCGATAGCGTGAAGGTGCTCGCCACCCTTGATAATGCGCGACCGACCGCCTTTATCAGTGCCAGTCCATAATACCTAAATGATGAACGATCCACAAACACATGATGACCGGACCTTTATTTATGCCTGTGGCATTGCTATATTTTTTATATAGAAAATATGACCCAATATATTTGTGTTAGTTAGTCCATGTGTTCAGTCATTGTATCGTGTACATAATCGAATACACGTCATTCGGTTCATTAAGTATGTTACCTGTTGGCTAGCTTTTTGACCAAGCCACCAAGGTTCACACGCAAGAAGAAAATATGAAGTCTCATCCCTCTAGTTCACGAAAAGTTAGATCACAGTCGTTCAACCGTCCACAGGTCGGATCGCCCCCCTTTGGGTCGCCCTATCGGTTCGCTACGAGCCCATACGAACCGATCCATCCCTGTAAGCTCGTTCCGATCCGATTCCTAAAGATGCAGTGAAGACTTTGACCCATTCTATCACGATCATAGATGCATGGATCTCGTGACACCTGTCCACAATTGTTATATTGACCAATTCTTCCTCAAGCTACGATCCGATCCGATATTCTCGGGATTTGCGCCATGTGTGACCGCAATCCGCCTGACAGAATCAGCAATAAATAGCCCAGAGATTGGCATTTTTCAGGGGCTTTTTGGGCAGTATTGAGTATTGATTCCACCATTACTGTCATACCACTATTTCTTATCAATTTTATTTTGAGATTACTGAGAGAGATCATAATTGTAAGAGTGAGTTTGAGAGAAATCATTGGTTGTACCAGCATTCAAAGTATAATCAATAGCATATAAAGTGGACGTAGGCTCGTTAACACCGAACCACTATAAACCTTTTGTGTTCTCTGCTCTTTCTTCGTTTTTCAGTTATAATTTCTAAAAATCAGAACAATTTGGGTGTTAGAGCCATATTTTGATCTAACATTTTGGTGCTTTCACTGAGAAAATTGAACTCAGGATATTGGATTGTTTCTCCATTGTTTGGATATTCAAGTCCGAAGAAAACAGTCCCAAAACCTCACTGTTCAGACTTTTGAAGATTTCAACAATACCTGATATCATGGCTGGAAAGAAGTCCAAGGAAGTGCGAGCTTCAAAGGTGAATGAAGGTGCGAATGAAGCGATTGAAGAGAGCGTGCATGAACAGGTCAACGAAAGACCCTCGGATCGCGGAACGGAGATGGCGAACCGAACCGTGGAGGGCGATGAGAATCGAACAGTTGAAGGGGTCGTCACCCGGTCCCACGATAACACCACGAACCCCCTCCTAATGTCACCACGATCCGATCCCAGGGGGGTGCTGCGAGCCACCGACACCGATCCACCACGATCTGAGGTGATGACCGGATTACAACTCGACCTGGAATGGAGCCTATCGCCCGCTCTTCCCGTCCTGGTCCCTTTGTTCAACCTGGCTCAAGCTCTCTGCGTATAAGGGAAAATTTTGATGATCAGTACGACCCCTCTGCTCCAGTTACTGAAGGAGATCTATCTCGCTTCGTTGAAATGTGGGATAAGCGGTTTGATGAAATAGCTGCTCAAAGGCAGGAAAATTCCATGCTGCGACAGAATTTGACTGCTATGGATAGACGTCTGGACGATCTTGTAAGGCAAAGAATGCCTCCTCTAGTCCGTCCGCTCACCCCAGGGTACTCTTCTTCATCGGGGGAATCGCTAAGACCTCTGCGACGACCGTATGAGCGGGCTGAAAACATAGAACAGCTCTGATTTGGAACCTTGCCATCACGGGAGGAAGAAACACTTGGTGAAGGACCCTCAAACTGCAACTTGAATAATCATGCCGCAACTCCTAGAGCTCGAGTTGTGAATAATCCTGTTGAGAATAGACCACCTCAGCTCCTCCGCTATGCAAATACTCATAGTAACAGGGGGCACCGAAGCCCAATCCGAGCTCCGGACTTCGTGGATGTTCCTAGAAGAGAGATCGGAGAATTCCACCGAGCTAGAAGCACTGACCCCGAGCCTCCGATGACCAGTGCAAATGTTGCAGCTAAGGTCCATTAAATCCTGGCGGATAGCCGTGGACAAAGGAATGAAGACAGGGGAATTGATCGCAGCCATACCCCTTTTACCAACAACATTCTAGATGTAACATTCCCGAGGCACTTCAACATGCCTCAAATGAACCGTTACGCGGGTAGATATGATCCAATCCAACATCTAATGAGGTATTCTTGGTCAATGACCGCTACAGTAGCTTTCGACGCTGTAAAGTGCAAAGCATTCCCTATATTCCTGGAGGATGTAGCGTTATTATGGTTTACTCGCTTACCAGCAAGATCAATTTCCAATTTTAGGGAATTGAGTGAAAAGTTCGTAGAACAGTTCCGCATTTATGCACAAAAGTCGAAAAGTGTGATTGACTTGTTCCTTGTCAAACAACGACCAGGTGAGAGCTTGAGGGGTTATCTGGATCGTTTCAACCTAGCCGCCACCGAAGTGAAGGATCCCCATAAGCCGACCGTTGTGGCAGCTCTAATTGATGGGGTAGATAAAGATACTGAATTTGGGAGATACCTGGCCGGCAAACCACCTCATACTAGAGAATTGTTTTACGAGAAAGAAAACGTACGCTTACGTCAGGAGGAGGTATATGCTAACCGGGAGATGAAAAAGGCAAATAAGGAGGAAATCCAAAGTAATGTCGCTATCAAGCAAACCGGAGACAGCTCGGGAAAGGTTGAAGTCAACATTGGAAACCGAAACCAGGGTGGCGGCCGCCAGTCAGGAAACAATGGTAACAACAGTAATGGCAATAATCGGAAGATAAATCGGGGGAACGATTCCCAGAGAAGGACCTGTCACAGGTCTTTCGAAAGTTATACGCCAATAAATGATACTTTGGAGAATATATTCGTCGACAAATACAACGTTCTCCAACATAAAAGGTCTCCTCCAAGAGATTCGACGGAGAAAGAACATGAGACGGGGAAGTTGTCTCTTCCATCAGACTCACGGCCACTCTACAAATGAATGCCGTCATCTGAGAGACGTAGTTGAGAGGTTGCTCCGAGAAGGGAAGTTGGATGAGTACCGGGTGACTCCTAAAGACATGGGGCAAGCTATTCAGACCCCGAACCAAAACCAGAATCAACCTACTGCCAGGCCAACTGTCCAGCAAAAAGGAAAAGATCTTGTTATCAATACCATAATCGGAGGGCTTCACCAAGCCGGGCATAGTTTCAAGGCGATGGACCAGTACGTAAACGCAGCAAAGCATCATCTCAAGGTAGAAGATTGCAGCAACCCTGAGGACAATGTCCCGGTAAAACAACAAAAGATGATGTCAGACGACGTCATTTTCCGCAACCGAGAGAGTATTGGAGTCCACGCTCCAACCGAAGATCCATTTGTAATCACAGTTCCTATTGGCCCTTCCACTGTACATATAGTTTTAGTGGATAACGGGAGTTCAGTCAACATTCTATTCAAAAAGATGTTCGATATAATGAATCTTGAATTGAAAGATTTAAAGCCATGTGAAGGATGGATCCGTGGATTTAATGGGGCTTCAACTACTCCAATGGGATATGTAGAACTGCTGGTGACACTTGGGGAAGGAGAACGCCAGAGAGTGAGAATTCTTCCCTTCGTAGTTTTGGATATTGAATCGCCTTATAATGCCTTCTTGGGCCAACTGGCCCTAGCAATGTTTAGAGCTTGTATAGCCCCATGGTGCTTGTTATTGAAGTTTCCTATAGAAGCCGGTGTTGGCATAGTCAGAGGAGATCAGGTTGCTGCACGTGCATGTTACATTGCAGAGCTAAAGCTACTCCGTAAAGGAAAAGATATTGAGGTTAAAGACGCTTCTTCCCCCACAAGGGAGGAGACGTCATAGCAATTAAAGAGAATGACTATAGGTGAGTCGCCCAGAGAACTACCGGAGGATATAGATCCCAGAGAGGACGAAGAGAATAGGGGCAGAATGGCGGCTCCCAACGAAACGATTGTGGATGTACCAACCGATGATAGCGACCTTGAGAAGGTCCTGAAGATTGGATCCTAGTTGGATCCAGTTCGAGCTAAAGAACTGATGGATTTCCTGAAAGATAACTTGGATGTATTTTCTTGGACCTACGCAGACATGTGTGGGATATATCCATCAATCATGAGTCATTCATTGAACATTAACCCAAAGCACCCCCCTGTAAAACAAAAAGGGCAAATGCTGGGCCCAGAGAGGTCCGCAGCCTTGAAAGAAGAAGCTGAAAGGATAAGAAGTAACGGATTCATCAGAGACTCAACCTATCCAGATTGGATTTCAAATCCAGTTTTGGTAAAGAAGGCCAATGGGAAGTGGCGTACGTGTATTGATTTTTTGGATTCGAACAAAGCCTGCCCAAAAGATAGCTTTCCGTTACCCAGAATTGATCAGTTGGTAGATTCAACGGCGGGTCATGAGCTTCTCTCTTTCATGGATGCTTATTCAGGATACAACCAGATTCCTATGCATGTTCTAGATCAAGAACACACTAGCTTCATTACTGATCTGGGAATGTACTGCTACGTGGTAATGCCTTTTGGTTTGAAGAGCGCAGGCGCAATATATCAACGGTTAGTGAACAGAATGTTCTATAACCAGATTGGGAAAACGATGGAGGTGTACGTCGACGACATGCTGGTTAAGTCCAGACGATCGTCCGATCACACTACGAACTTGGCAGAAATGTTTGGTATTCTTCGAAAGTATGGGATGAAACTCAACCCAACGAAATGCTCATTTGGAGTTGCATCCGGGAAATTCTTGGGATTCATTGTCAGTTCGCGCGGGATTGAAATTTATCCAGACCAGATTGCAGCAATCAGAGACATTCAGGAGCCTAGACAAATCAAATATGTGCAGAGCCTTACGGGGAAAGTAGCGGCATTAAGCAGATTCATCTCTAGAGCGACAGACAAATGCATCCCGTTCTTTGAATTGATAAAGCGAGGAAAACGCAATTTTAAGTGGACCCCTGATTACATTAAAGCATTTCAGAACCTGCTGAATCATCTGGAGAGATTTATTCGTGTACTTAGCAGTGTCATCCCATGCGATCAGCTCAGCTTTAGTGAGAGAAGAAGACAAGGATCAATGGCCAGTGTACTACGTGAGTAAAAAATTGGTGGCAGTTGAATGCAATTATCCGAGGATCGAAAAGCTAGCGTACAGTTTATTGATTGCATCTTGGAAACTTCGACATTATTTCCAAGCTCATCCTATCACTGTGTATACAGATCATCCGCTCAAGCAAGTTCTATAGAGACCAGAAGCTTCTGGAAGGTTGCTCAAGTGGAACATGGAACTGAGTCAATTTGATTTAAATTTTCAGCCCCGACGGTCAATATGGGGGCAAGTGCTGGCAGATTTCATAGCAGAATTTACTGCCTCGGAGGATGACATGGTGAACGAAGAGACTGACCCACCAAAGTTACTTCTCGATCCTAGTGCATGGAAATTGTATATTGATCGTGCTAGGAATGATAAACGATCTGGTGTCGGAGTGGTGTTTGAAACTCCTGAGAAAAGACTGATATCCTATGCTATCCGGTTGGAATTTCACTCCACTAACAACGACTCCGAATATGAAGCCCTGATAGCCGGGTTGAGGATCGCAAAGGAATTAGAGATCGCGAAGCTGGACATATTTTGTGACTCCGAGTTGGTTGTAAATCAGGTTTTTGGAAAATTTCGAGCTAAGAGCCCAAGATTGATTTCGTATTTGGAGAAAGTAAAAGAGTTGCTAATAGGTTTTGATCACTACAGTATCTCTCATATTCTACGGTCAGAGAATCAACAGGCAGATAAGTTAGCCAAGATGGCTAGTTCCGACGATCCTGAAGAGATCAGACTAGCCACAGTTGAAGTGCTTCGGTTCCCTAGTATAGATCAGATGGAAATTGATCCGATACTAGAAACTGAGCCGAAAAGGGAGTCATGGATGACCCCTCTAAAGAATTTCCTAATGAATGGAACGCTTCCGACCAAGAAGAGCGAGAGGCGTAAGGTAATTCGTAAAGCTTCCCGATATGTTCTGCAAGACGGAGTAATGTATAGACAGGGATTTTCGATGCCTCTCCTTCGGTGTATAGCCCATGAAGACATCAAACGTGTATTGCAGGAAGTGCACGAAGGTGAATGTGGCGATCACATTGGAGGACAAACACTGTCAAAAAAGGTGTTGCGGTGTGGTTATTTCTGGCCTACCATAAACAAAGACGCAACAAAGTATGCGCGACGTTGTGATGCTTGCCAAAGATATTCAAGGATTCCCAGGGCACCTCCTGGTTAGTTGAAAAATATGACAAGTCCTTGGCCTTTCGCTATGTGGGGAATTGATATCATTGGAACCCTCCCTATAGCAAAAGGCGGAGAAAAGTTCGCCATTGTAGCTGTAGACTACTTCACCAAATGGGTTGAGGCCGAACCATTGACTGCGATTACAACCAAGCGAGTGATCAGTTTTGTTGTTAGGAACATTATTTGCCGGTTCAGGATTCCGGAAATCGTTGTAAATGACAATGGAACCCAATTTGACAGCAGCGAGTTCAGGAACTTCTGCCAGAAATACCACATTGAGAAACGATACACCTCTGTGGCACATCCGCAGTCGAACGGACAGATCGAAGCCGCAGATAAAGTGATTAAGTCCATTATCAAAAGAAGATTGAAGCGGGCCAAAGCTATGTGGGTCGATGAGTTACCCTTGGCATTGTGGGCCTGCAGGACGACATATAAATCGGCAACAGGCCATACCCCCTTCTCCCTTGCTTTTTGAGCAGAAGCAGTCATCCCGGTTGAGCTAAATGTACCGTCTCACCAAGTTACTTAATACGATCCGATGACTAATAACGAGTTTCTCCTTGAATCCCTAGATTCAATAGAAGAGAAGAGGGATGAAGCAGACTTGCGTGCCTTGAGACACAAGCAACAGGTCGCTCGATACTACAACAAAAGTGTTCGAGCCCGAACCTTTGAACCCGGAGACTTGGTTCTGAAGCGTGTCTTTCCACCCCCGACTCATATGGGTGCGAAGTGGGAAGGACCGTACTACATTCTACAAAAGCTTGATAATGGAACCTTCAAGCTAGCTACACTGGATGGAGAAGAAATCCCCAGAGTGTGGAATGCCAACATTTGCGGCCTTATCTGACATAAAGATGTCGGATTTATTCTTTTGTTTCATAGGACCATGTAAAAGGCATGACTTGCCTAGAATAGTCCAATTTTTTTTTAGCAAAAGATTATAAAGTGGATGTAGGTTACGATTTGACTGAACCACTATAAAAATATCGTGTGTTGTTTACCTGTATTGCATTATTATTTATCCGCTTTTCTATCTTTATGAAATTTGCTGTAAACTATGCGGCAATCACAGGAACATGTGACTCCAGGTGCCTTCCATCAGGATGGAGAGCAATCCGCAGCTAGAACTTTGAAGGTAAAATAGAGTGAATCACATCATTGACAGAACTCTAACCTGGACGACCGCCAGGAGAGTATAAAAGCGTCCACGATTGAGCGCTGAGAAAGAGCTCTTACCCCGCTGAAGGATCGGGGGGCGACTGAACAGCCGAGCTCGAACTCTAACCTTGGCGACCGCTAGGAGAGTATTAAAGCGTCCATGATTGAGCGCTGAGAAAGAGCTCTTACCCTGCTGAAGGATCGGGGGGCGACTGAACAGCCGAGCTCGAAATCTAACCTTGGCGACCGCCAGGAGAGTATAAAGGCGTCTACGATTAAGCGCTGAGAAAGAGCTCTTACCCCGCTGAAGGATCGGGGGGCGACTGAACAGCCGAGCTCGAGCTCTAACCTTGGCGATCGCCAGGAGAGTATAAAAACATCTGCAATTAAGCGCTGACAAGGATGCTGGAGACTCAGCGTCCCCAGAATTCATGCCCCGTTAAAGGATCGGTGATCAGATCATGATACGAGTTCGAACTTTAACCCGTTGATGGATCGGGAAAGTATAGAGGCACCGGAGATTCGGCGCCTCAAGGGCTATAATTCTACTAAAAAATTCCAAGTCCCCCGTATTCAAATATAGGGGCAACATGCATAGAAATTGTTAAATTCTTTCTTTTACTCGAATAATTTGTGATATAATTTTAGTTTGGTTGTACCCAAATGACTTGTGACTAAATATGAAGAGTTTATTGACTGCAGGTACACGATGACGCAAAAGAAATAAACTTTCATTCATAAACTACAAACCTGCAAGATAAAGAGGAACCTAAACAAAAGTGAGGGCCATTCTCACAATTACATTTCATGGCCAGTGCAAAGCCTAAAAATCCTAAGGACAAAATATGAACTGATATCTGCATCCTACTTATGCTGGGGGGAGGGGGCTATGTAGGCTTCTTGCTCTTTTTCGGCTTCCCCGACTCCTCCTTATCAACATCCGAACGACCACCTTTTTTCTCTTCCTCTTATCAACAAGAGGCTCCGGTGAAGAACTAGAGGATTGAGAGGCTAGTGGTGAAGTTATCGATCGAGAGGAAAATCTTACGACCAACCCAGTTTTGGGGTCGATCTCGGCAATAGGGGGCACATATACTGGATCATGTCCCCCTCTCATAAGGAGCAACTGCTCTTCCTCTTCGGCCGGTTGTTCAGCCAAGGTTTCCTCATCATCGCCTCTGTTTTCTTTGGTAATGGCGACTTCATCTTCATCGCCATCGTGGCGTCCGTCCATGTCTCTCAAAGCCTCGATGGGTTCAGCATTTGGGGGGACATCAGCACCAGCACTTGGCAGGAGGTCAATCTTCTCTGCCTCTGCCTTCTTTTCAGCATCCTTGTCAACTGGCTCGCCACCTGTATCATGAGAAACAAATGTTATTTTAGGAGAGAATGCGGTTTGCTCAGTTGATTGTCTGACAAGATGACGACAAGTGACAATTTCTTTGGCAAGTTGCGGAGAAAATATAGAGATACCTTCCGCCGATCCTCCATCCAAGCTAGCAGCGGAAACCCCGGCAGATGGAGGAGTTGGACCCAGAGGAATCAATGGATAATCTGGATTGTATACCTCAATTTCGGAGGCCTTGGGCTCTGCAGCTGAGCTCGGGCCTTCTTCCATTTTTTCTTTGCCCTTCGCCTGAGTTTTCTCTTTTTCAATTTCTTCTTGGAGTAGGCGTCCGCCTTTCTCTAAATCCTCAGGTTCATTATCCCTGAGAATGGTCCGCATCAAATCATTCTCATCAATATCATCAACTCCTAATCGCTGTTTCTCGCTCTCAACGATTGCATCCTATATGTTGGCTAGAGTGACATGGTAGTCTGGGATCCAGGAGATGTAACGGGTCTTGATGACCTGACCACGGAAGTCGAACAACATTTCTTCAAATCCTTCGATATCCTTCTCTCTCTCGAGGAGCTTTTCATTAGAAACAGTAGCCATTTCAATGGCACTCTCCACATTATTTTCAGCAAGAATAGCATGCTTCTCTGCACGCGCTAGTTGATCATTCAGAATCGTCTTCTCCTTTTCGGCTAGAGCTAAGCTATCTTTCAAACTTGCCTTTTCTTTCTCCAAAGCAGCTCTTTCGGCCTCGAAATGATCCTGTGCTATTTTCAGTTCGGTGTTGGCCATCCTGAGATTTTCCACCTCTTTCTTCAGTAACGCTCGCTCTTTGCTGTTAGAATCGAGCTCATTATGAAAACGTTGTCTGGCTTCCTCCAGCTCTACTTTGTAAGTTTTAGCGTCTCGTTGAGCCAAGGCAAGCAAAGATTGTGCATCTTCAATGTCCTTCTCCATTTTTGCCCTGGCCCTTTCATTGTTATCTATCTTCACTTTGGACCTATGCGCTTCCATCTCAAGCGTTCGGATGACGTCTGAAAGATTGACAGCATGTTTCTTCATTGCCTCATACTGCTTGGATACATGGCGAACGTGTCCGATGACTTCGGTATCCCAATTCCTAGGGAGTGGTTCCAAGGTTGGAACGAACATCATCCTTTCGAAGAAGATATCGGGGAATTTGTCTCGTAACTTTTCCAGCTTGGCCTGAGTCTCAGGACCATGGATATAATCTCGTGACCCGGGACACTCAAACTTTGTTGGCTGGAAGGGACAATGTCAATTTTCTCCCTCTCAGAATCCTTGTTGGGATCCTTGCTTTTATCCTTAGGCTCATGGCGCTTTTTGGATGATCTGCTGTGAGAGGGTGCACTCTTTGGAGGGGTTAAGTCTTTGGGAAGTTGTTTTCCCCCTGTAGGTGGCACCGGATGGCTGGGAGGCTTTCCAGAGGTTTGTTTAGATGGAGATCTGGACTGTGAAGAAGTAGGTTTGTGAGAATCCCGGGGCCAATGACTCTCTCCCCCTCGGTTGCTGCTACGAGCCCGCTCAGGATTTGGATGAAGACTAGGTGTGCCTTCACGAAGAGAACGATAGGAATAAGATCGTTCGCGAGACATCCTTCCTGCAAAAGAAACAAGTACATATTAAAACCTTGAATACTGTTGATATAAAAGTGTGGGGGCAGACAGTGCATGTGATTTGTGCATCCCATATAATTCCCCCTAACAGACCAGGGCCCGAAGTCAGGCTCATCTGAGTAGTCTCTCGTTCTCCAACTGGAATAGTTGTTTCCTCAAAAATAGAGAAAAATGGCCCCCCTTTGAAGTCTCTCTGTGTATATACATCATCAGGTAAAGGAATTTTGCTCAGTTCTTTAAATAACTGCTCCTCAGTTAAATCATCGGGAGCAGCAGGTTCAACAGGTAGAGAAGCCCTTGGGGGAAACCCCCCGGAGAGACTGGGATTTCCTTAGACTCGTCAGCACGGGCCTCATCTCCTCTATATACGTTTAGGTCTTCGTCGTCCTGGATGATTATCGGCGAAGGACTCTTACGAAATTTAGTTGTCTCTGCTGCCTGTGACGTTCCTTCTCCCTCAGTCGGGGGCACGTATTGTAAGGTTTGCTGCCCGCACCAAGTCCAAACCTTGTATCCAGAAGGCAGTGCTTGTGAAGATTCTCGTCAGTAATACATTTCTTGATCTTTAGGAAGTCGGATTTGCTTTGCAGAAGAAGGGACAGTCGATTGTCGTACACTGAGCCTTCCGTCTTTGGAAAGGCGTGATCTGCTTAGAGAAAAGAAGCATGTTAGAGCTTCGATTTCTTAAACAAGTTATTCATTCAAAGGTTTAAAATTTACTTGATTTAAGCCATCTTCTTGAACAACCGGCCTGTCTCTTTATATAGAACCAATCGGCCTTGGGATCCCCTATGTTGCGGTACCCGTCAGACAAAACCATCCTATTTGCTACCGATTCGAAGAAAGAAAAATTTGGGGTTGCCATGGAGCGATGCTTGAAAAGGTAAAAAAATTTCAAATCTTTAAACATGAGTTCAGTTTGCAGGATTTCCGCATATGTGATGTATAGGGTGTATAGGGTTGCGTAGGCATTGGGATGAAGCTGCATTGGAGCAATACCCAATCGTTTTAGGGTCTCAATGACGATTGGAGGAAATGGAGGAATAGCGCCTACCCAGCACATAAGTCGGCTGACTGTCATATACCCCTCCGGAGCCAAATGAGGTCTATCTTCGCTGCCAGGTCTCCTCACATCATCCCAGGGGATCCCGTGTCTCAAGCAAATTCTCTTAAGCTTTATGTCATCAAGTTTGGAAGCTAAAGAGTCAATGAATTTCTCTATTTCTATTGCACCAGGAATTTCGTCGGGAGCTCGATCGTCTACTTCAGACTCCTCATCAAGCGAGGTACTCTCGGACGGATCTGATTCTGTTTCTGCCTCATATTCGGATCCAGAATCCGCACCCTATGGATTAATTGGAAGACCCTCGGGGTTGTGGTGCTCATACACCTCGGGATCCGTCTCTGTATCAGATCTTGAAGGGGAACGATTATCCGACATTACTGTTTAGGCGAGTAAACATGAGAAATAAGAATATAATTACCCGTCCCCCGTGTGTGCAAGTGCAAGTGTGTGCCTGTGCATGTCTTAAAGAAAAAACGTAAAGGTTATCAAGATCATCGAGGTATTAGTCGTCATATGCAGTCAAGCTATGCATTTGGTCATTCCAGAAAGTCCGTCTTGAAGGCACTAACCTAACTGTCCATTGATGTACTGGAATTAAGTTGCGCTGCTTATTTTGCAAGTTCGTTGGATCGTTCACTATTTGGTTCGTGATACCCTTTCAGATCGCGAGTTCGGATCGTGGCGTGTTCCTGGATTCGCGAGGCAAGTATGAATCCGCAGCGGAAGCGCAAACTCATGGGAGTGTATCTGTTCGGATCACCATGAGCTCATAGCGAACCGTGCTCCTGCCATTACCGCGATCTGCCACCTGCTCTTCCTTTTTTTCCTTTTGACTTTCACCACGATTCGCTCCCAGATCTCGGACACGATCCGATCCAATAGCTGAATCCATACTACATCATTATCTCCTCTCCCGTCACCTCACACACGAACAGAACCGACCATCCCTTTCCCTTCCTTCACCTTCTTCTTCTTCCTCCCCTAAAGTGGCTGAAACCCATCAGCCATGGCGTCTCCACGATCTCCAACACCTCAAAAACCATCAAATTCCGCCCTTTCCTTCCTTCCTCAAATCGGCAAAAAACTCAGAAAAAATGAGGGAGAGAGTTTTTAATGAGATTACCTTTCCTAAATATGGTGAAAACGAGTAAGTATTGCCTCGAAGAACGAAGATTGGGGTCTTAATCGGAAAGATAGGCGGTAGCGAAGGAAAAAGAAGGGGAAGAATGGAGTGGGTTCGGGTTTATATAGCCAAACCCGTCACCGTTAGTCTCCTTGTTTTTGTCTTATACGAACCGTGGGCTTCGGTGGATCGCGGATATAAGCCCACCGGGCCCAGCAAAGAAGAAAAGGCCGATCCCTGGGTTGGCTCGCTACGAAGGATGGCCCACCATGCATAAAGCCCACACGAAGGTTGTAATGAAACGAGCATCTCATATCACTGGACCGTGACAAGGGGCGCTCCCATGAATCGTGAAACGCTAGGGCGATCCGAACCATCGAGCAATGTACCGAAGTGAAAATTCAGAAATATTTGCAAAAAATTCAGAAATTTACCTGGTAAATTCAACAACGAAGTCTCCAAAAAATTCCAGAGATAAGAATTATCTGGAAAGCAGCGAAATGATTGAAGATTTAACCAGTATTTATACTTGTCAAAGGATACGACTCTTTGAAGAAACATGACATTTCAGATGGACATGACCATTGATTTGCATCTCCATATGAAAAGACGTCCCTGCAGCTTCGAAGCATGTTCCATTCTCCATAAAACATACTTCGAGGGGACAAGATGTTGGCTAGCTTTTTGACCAAGACACCAAGGTTCACACGCAAGAAGAAAATATGAAGTCTCATCCCTCTAGTTCATGAAAAGTCAGATCACAGTCGTTCAACCGTCCACAGGTCGGATCGCCCCCCTTCGGGTCGCCCTATCGGTTTGCTACAAGCCCATACGAACCGATCCATCCCTGTAAGCTCGTTCCGATCCGATTCCTAAAGATGCAGTGAAGACTTTGACCCATTCTATCACGATCTGAGATGCATGGATCCCGTGACACCTGTCCACAACTATCATATTGACCAATTCTTCCTCAAGCTACGATCCGATCCGATATTCTCGGGATTTGCGCCACGTTTGACCGCGATCCGCCTGACAGAATCAGCTATAAATAGCCCAGAGATTGGCATTTTTCAGGGGCTTTTTGGGCAGTATTGAGTATTGATTCCACCATTACTGTCATACCAGTATTTCTTATCAATTTTATTTCGAGATTACTGAGAGAGATCATAATTGTAAGAGTGAATTTGAGAGAAATCATTGGTTGTACCAGCATTCAAAGTATAATCAATAGCATATAAAGTGGACGTAGGCTCATTAATGCCGAACCACTATAAACCTTGTGTGTTCTCTGCTCTTTCTTCGTTTTTCAGTTCTAATTTTCTACAAATCAGAACAATTTGGGTGTTAGAGCCAAATTTTGATCTAACATTACCGCAGTCAACGTGTAAACGTATGTTTCTGGTCTTCAATAACATTTCACTCAGGTCCATTGTGACAACGGTCTTCCAGTACGTATTTTATGTGCTACAGTAACATGTGGTGGTCCATCATGTTACAACTGTACACAATCTAGGTCTTAAATATGCATGGTTCGCATGAACGAGATGAGCTCGATCCATCCCAATGGCAATATTGCCATTGCATTTTTAGATGTGCCAACCCACGCTGTATTATGATCGATCGGTCACTATTGTGCAGTCCGACAAACCCGTATGTGACGCGCGATCGAGATATCATGCGCGACCGGGATGTAATGCATGACCGGGTTATTGTGTGCGGCTGGGTTTGTGAACTTGCACGATAGACCCTTGTGGTGTGCGACTACTTGTGCTCGATCAAGCTAGTGCTCGTACACTATGAAATATGTCTGAACCATTGTTTTTTGAATTGCATTTCACAACGGGGTTAATATTTTCCCCTCGAAGCTTGTGTTTTATATAAAATACAGGCTCCGAAAATCGATGGGTCCTTTTATTGACTTATATCCTTTCATCAAAAAATATTTTCGTCCAAGAAAGTAAGGGCAAGAATTGAATAAGCCTGTTGACATGTAAATTTGTCGCACACCAACACCGAATGTGTATGTGTGAAAAATTATTCAAATAAGCAGTAAATAAAGTAAATGCAGGGAGACACAGCTTTTATAGTGGTTCGGCACTAGCGCCTACGTCCACTTTATAATATTCATTCATCATTCCTTTTGTTGATTACAAAGTTGTACAAGTTAAGACAATAGCTAAGTACAAAGTGTTACAATGGAATAACAAAATATATGTTATTTCTATACTTTGACTAAATTGCCCTCCTTCTTCTTCCTCAAAGTGAGTTGACTTGGTCAACTATCGCCAAGGTAGGCTTCAATGTCCAAGAGGTCTAGAGGCGGTGTAGCAAGACTTGCTAGTGTTCAAGTGTTGAAGGAAAACATGCATGTCATGTTTCAAGTATCCATCTCATCTCCCATGGCCATGGTGAAGGTTTTGGAGGCCATTAATGAGTGTTTGGAGCTCTTAAGGTCCAAAATTTCCAAGGGAGAAATATCAAAATGAGGGCCAAGGCTTATGGTATTTATAGGAGGAAGGTTCGGTAGGAGTAGGAGAGCAGGGGGCCCACAAACAACAAATTTCGCATGCCAAAAGTAGCCCCGAAACAAGAAATTCGAGCCCCTAGGCATGGGGCTAGAAATTTCTAAACCCTTTAGGGGGTTCGAAATTTCGAACCCCCTATAGGGGCTCGAAACTTCAACCCCCTTCAGGGGGTACGAAATTTCGAATCCCTAGGAGGCTCGAAATTTCGACCCCCCACTAGGGGGTTTGAAATTTGAGGAGGAGAAAGGGGCGAATTTCTTGGTGATGAAATCTCGCTGTTTTAGGGCGTCGAAGCTCCTGGATGTGAAGTGAAGGAATCCGCGGTTTTTCTGGTCCAAAGTGAAGGAATCTGAGCTTCCGGCACAGAGAAAATCGGATGAATCGGGCGATGCCCATAGTTTCGACCTAACCAGCTTGGTCGATCGCCATCGAGGCTGTGGGCCCCCGGACCCCATCGACGCTGCGCCCGGACCTGCTTGACGGCTCGCCTTCATCTCGGAGCATGGCTCGACTAAGAGTTCATTGGTCCTTGCGTTTGCGACGCGACTTCAACCCTGCTGCTTTGTGCTTTTTGATGCTTGAGCGCATCGCTCAATAGATACTTGATGTGTGACAGCTTTGACAAAAAAGCGTGTCAACATTTGCCCCCGAAAACATATCTTGCTTGATCCATGGAAGGTGTGTTTTGCGAGGAGAAGAGAAACCCAAAAACCAGAGCTGGGAGAAGTCCGGAGCGAGCTTCTATATTAATAAGACGAAAGAGCCACGACCACGCCGGATTGTATTATCCATAAAACCAAAGCTGATGATCCAGAAATCCGTGATCTCGTCGGATCATATTAGTGGAAGATCAAGATCGCTTGGGATTGCATTATGGAGAGTAAGCCGACGATCGTTTGGGATCGTATTAATTAAACCCAGAACAACCGAAGTATCTGAGAGACTGGAGGATCCTAGTAACCTACATAGAAAAAGTATATACACAAATATATGTGAGCGGTATTGTCGTGTTGCCGTCAAGGCTTCCATAGGTCATCTTATTCATTTGGTAGACTGCATTCAAGGTGATCTCACATTTGTGAGATAGCCTTGGCAAGTAGCATTCAAGGAAATCTCACACTGGTGAGATGACCTCGGCAAGTAGCATTCAATGAAATCTCACATTGGTGAGATGACCTCGACAAGTAGCATTCAAGAAAATCTCACATTGGTGAGATGACCTCGGGAAGTAGCATTCAAGGAAATCTCACATTGGTGAGATAACCGTGGCAAGCAGCAATCAAGGAGATCTCGCCTGAGCGAGATAACCTTGGAAAGTAGCAATCAAGGAGATCTCGCCCGAGCGAGATGACCTTGGCGAGTAGTAATCAAGGATATCTCTCCTGGGCGAGATGACCTTGGCGAGTTGCAATCAAGGAGATCTCGCCTGAGTGAGATAACCTTGGCGAGTAGCAATCAAGGAGATCTCGCCTAAGCGAGATGACCTTGGCAAGTAGCAGTCACGGAGATCTCGTCTGAGCGAGATAACCTTGGCAAGTAGCAATCAAGGAGATCTCGCCTGAGCGAGATGACCTTGGCAGGTAGAAGTCAAGGATATCTCGCCTGAGCGGGGTGACCTTGGCAAGTAGGATTAGGGCGACCTTATCAAAGTAAGACAAGAGGCCAAGAAAAGTAAACTTTTCATTAATACCAAAAGGAAGGATACATCTAGAGGACTACGGTCCTTAAGTACAATGTCATGGGGCTGAAGCCCAAATACTTATGCCTAAAGAGCCAGAAAGAAAAAGCCATAAGTGAGGAGCGCATTATTTGAGAGAAATAGAGGTCCTTAAGACTAGAAGACCGCAAAGTCATAAGATACTGATGCTAGGGAGGCTCGGACTCTAGGCATCAGATCCATTGAGAGACTTAGCTGATGACGATGCCACGACATGTGCTTGTTACGGGCCTATCCTGATTCCATTGAGGGGTCCGTAAAAACCGTGCCAGCTCTCCATACCTAAAACATTCTTCAATAGCATTCTTAAAATGATGACAGTCATTTGTATTGTGACTATCGGTTTCATGAAATATGCAGTATTGGCCAGGATTTGTGAGTTGTCGAGGGGGATCCCTAGTGAAAGGCCTTTTGAAGGGAGCAATAGGGTGAACTTCTCGGTAGATTTCTTTGAGAGTGTGGGTAAGTTCGGTGAAGGTCTAGTACCTTTCTGGCCTATTTGCGTTGTCACGATCATTCTTCATTGGAGGTTGATGAGCAGAATCTTTAACTTTTCCAGGATCGAAAGATTTCACGTCCTTAATAGCAATAACCTCGATAACCTTCTTGCTATTGTTGGCCTTCACATCTTCTTCTCAAAGGAACCTTTTGGCTTCAAAGTAGAACTCGCCAAGGTCCCTTGGTGGGTCCCGGTACAATGAAGTCCTGAATTCAGATTTATCTAGGACACCAGATACTGCGGCCATGAAAACCATGGAAGGGTTTGGTCGGTCGACAGAAGCGACCGTAGCATTGAACCGATTCAAGAACTTTCGCAAGGTCTCGTCGGACTTTTTCTTAATGCTGTTGAGAGTCATAATGCTTTTTGGGCGAGCTATATTGACTCTAAACTGTTCCATGAATCGGGTAATCAAAGCATTCCAAGAGGTAATGGAATCCGTCTCGACCTGCCTGTACACATTGCGGCTATGTCTGTTAAGAAGAGCGAGAAGCACTTGTCCATGACATTTTCCGAAGCAGAGAGAACTTTCATTTGTTGAATGTATCTCATGAGGTGAGCGGTGGGGTCCTTGCGACCGTCATAAGCATCCAAGCCTGGTAGCTTAAAGTCAGGTGGGTTCCGAGAGTTCCTGATATTCAAAGAGAGCAGGGTACGAGTCACACAATCCATGTCCATAGAAGAAGCACCACCTCGAGTGAACTGACGAAGGACATCCGCGATTTCTGACCCGTTCCCAAAAGCGAGCAACTGATTTAAATTGTCCAAAGCGACACCGGTGCCCTTAGTGTTCGAGTTCAAGTTGGGAATCGGTTGGTTGCGGATAAAGTCTGGTTGGATTCCAGCTTGAGGTGCCACATTAGGTGCAATCCTGGTTCCTGGAACCGTGGGAGCGCAACCATCCAAAGCTGCGCGCGTTGGCGCTTGAGCAACGTTTCCTACTGCGGAACCTGCAACTTGACCAAGTAAAGTAACATCATGGGCAGGAGCGGCGCCAGGATTAGGGTTGCCTCCGAGTGTAGCGGGACTGGAGCCATTCTGAAGGGCGGTGTCGGCTTGTTGGGTAGTAAGTGGGGCTGCCCCCGCGTCTTGAGTTGCAGGTGGAGGAATGTTGGTGCTAGGTCCAATAATGTTAGCCTGGGCAGTCGGCGTTGAAGCATTCGTTATTCTATCTTCAATGCGAGCGAGGAAGTTGTTGAAGGCGCCTTCCTGTCGCTCAAGTCGAGCGTTCAAATCTGAGGTAAGATTCTCGATCATTCCATCGACGTCTTCAAGAGTGACATTGTTCGATGGAATTTCATTAGAAGAAAGTTCATGACTTACTTCATCTCTAGTCGCTACATCAGCTTCATTGATAGCCGGGAGCTGCTTGCGTTTAACACCGATGGTGTGAAGTAGGTAAGGTTGATGTTAAAGTTGAGGTTTGAAGACAAATCCGAATAGTAAATCCGATGCAGAGGTCGAAGCTGCGTGCCCCCTACTAGGCGCACCAAAATGTTGACATGTAAAATTGTTGCACGCCAACACCCAATGTGTATGTGTGAACAATTATTCAAATAAGCAGTAAATAAATGTTGATACCGAAAATTGGTATAACAACCAAAATGGTATTTCTAAACACGTTACCTAATCAGAGGCGAGATGCTTAGAAAACACGTCGCCTTTTCAGAGGCGGGGCGTTAGAAAACCTTTAGAGTTATGTGAGGCCATATCTAACATTCAAAAGCATCAAAATACCAAAATAAGGAAAGAAGACAAGAATTTTATAGTGGTTCGACTCTTAATCAAGTCTACGTCCACTTTGAAGATTGGATTTTATTAATCACCAAAAGATTACAACATTTGCTCCATTATACATTCATACAAGCTCCTTTGACATGCATTTGTCCTTACAACCGATTGAAAGAATGGATGAAAGCTCGAAGTATTTTATGCCAATCCCTCCATGGAAGCCATGGATGAAAGCTCCTTAGATCTTTGGGTGAATGATCAAGAAGAAATGAAGAGGTGCGTGAAATGCTTATGCTTGTTCCTCCATGAAAGCCATGCTCCACATGCTCCAATGTTTCATAGACTTATGATTCATGATAGAGAAGAGATGTAGGAATGCTTGGAGAAATCCCAAAAGCAATTAGGCAGCACCTCCTTGTAGTTTCCAGACCAGTCCCAGATACGAGAATAAACTTAGGATCAGAATCTAACACAGGCTTATTAGGCATGTTTTTGTTTTTGCTTTTAGGACTAAGCTTGCTTTCAGAGTTGCGCTTTTAACTTCTTACTCTATATCTTGCTTTACTTCCATGTTCTCAAGTGCTAAATGAATTCATTATTATTTTTCTTTATAGGAATGAAGTCATCATTCTTTGACGATTTCCGGAAAAGGAGGCAAAGTTCTGATACACTTGCTCGGCCAAAGAAAAAAACAAGCAAGCTCCTCCTCAACCCCAAAAATCATACGGTCAACATCCCACTTCTTCTCATCCTTCTTATGAACAGCTTCCAGAGCAAAGAGACTGGCTTGATGATTATGAACAATCGGCGGAGGAGGAGGCAAGGCAGAAAAGGGAGGAGCCTCAAAGGAGAAGACGAAGGAGTGGAGATGACCCTCTTACGGAGATCCCCCAGAAGCGTGCCCCAGGATACGTTCCTCCTTATCCAACCCAGGCCGAGCTTCAAGCTATCATGTTGAGGCCGCGTGAAATACTTGATGTGGAAAGGGAACTTGGATGCCCCAGCCCCCCTCTTAGTCATAGATTCGGAGATTGGGATTTGAGGGGTTTGAACTTTGATGTGGATGTCCATCCCACAGACAGACGGGACATGACAGAGATGGTGGCGAAAGCTCGGGGAATCCTGGATGATATTGGCAAAACCGTTGATCAGCGCCTCAAAGCATGGGAACAATTTTGTTATGATTTTCAGAATCTTAACACCAAACGGATTGAAAGCATTAAAACCCTGGAGGACGAAAAGGCTCAACTTATCCAAGTTGTGAAAGCTCAGGATATGAAGATTTCTGTTTTAGAACGGGGCTCCAGGGCTAACGAGCTAGAATCCGAGATTGAAAAGCTTCGCAAGGAGCTCGAAGCTGCCAAGAATACAGAGGTCGAGCTTCATAAGCGGGCTGACGATGCTGTAAAAGCACAAGAAGAAGCTGAAGCTCAGCTGGCTTTGAGCAGAAGGACTGTGTCTGTTCGTGAATCTGAAATCGCCTCTCTTCGCAATAAGCTTGAAGTCAAAACCGCCAAGTCCTCCTCCTTAGAAAAAGAGAAGCAAGAAGCTCTGAACCAAGCCCGTAGAATTAAGGAAGAAGACGAAGCAACCTTCCTAGAATTCTATGTCTGCAGTGTTATGTATGGGGGAAGCCTCCGCTTCCTAGGAGAAGGCTATGGAGATACGCTTGCTCGTGTTTGGGAGGAGGTTTTGAAGCGTTACAAAGATTCTGATGACTACCATCTCCAACTTGAGTTGCTGGATGAAGATGATCGAGAGGCCTTAGCTAAAGGCAGAAATTCTCTTGGGATCCATCGGGGGGAATCATCCGGGGTTAAGTCTTCAGGTATATTTATTGAGGGAACTTTCACCAAATTAACTGATGGTGCCATAATCTCAAGCCCTGTATTCCATGCAGATGTTGCAATTCCTCCCTCTGCAGCTGGAGGAGACAGTGATTTGGAGGAAACAATAAACCTCGAGGATTATGAAATCAGCACACATCCTTCTGCTCCAGGTAGAGATGATATGGATGAAGTGATACTAGATTTAGATTACTTTTTTGCTTCTTTGGAGTATTCTAAGCTCATGAGTTGCTATAGTTATGCAACGAATTCGCTTTCACCATCACCTCATGTTGGCGGGTATACTGCTATGGTGATGGATGCCGTTGAAACTGACTTGCCTTTATTCAATACAGGCTTACTTGCTGCTGTTTCCAAAGGACTAACATTCTCCCAACCAGGTTCGCAGGAGGAGAGAATTGATGCTATCGAAACCCTTAACAGAGATATTAGTAAGCTCCGTGAGGAAGAAGAGCATGATTCTGAGGCAACTATCGACGACATCAATGTTGATTCAGGTAAAGAGGATGCTTCTCCTTCTAAGCGGAAACATCATAAGCGTGCTGTCAAGAAGAAGAAGACCGTTGATTCGCCAACTCTTAGGGGTCCTTCATTGAGATCTGGAGACCCAAAGAAATAGTGGCTTGGATTCTTGCTTTGCTTTTATCAATCTTTCATTTAGACCGGATGTATATGCGGGTGCCGGCCCTCGCTTATGACTTGAATAATTTGCACTTAATAATGTTGTGACTTGATTCTGTGTTTGAATGTGGTGTGGTAATGCTTTGTGTTTCTGCATTCTAAATCTTGTCCTTACTTTCTTCTGCATATTCTGGGTTATACATCATGCTCACACACCACACTTTGCCCATTTTGCTCATTTATGAATTTCCCACTTATAAACAGTTGAGATGATACTTTGGTGTGTGAGAAATCAAGGAGCTGCTTTTTGTTTTGTGTCGTGATATGTGATATGCCCCCGTACCAATGGATTGTTTCAACCTTTATATATCGAAGGTGGATATTTGGATGTTTTTGATTCTTTATACGAACTTTGCATGCTTTGTTTGGAATTCTCCATCCTTTGCGTCCTAATGCGTTAGATATTCGAGAAATGTTTGAATGCCTTTTGAAGGTTTTCCTTGTCAAAGACTCAGTAATATCGTAGTCAAGTTTTATCTGACTTTGATTTATTGACTGAGAACCCCTGGAGAAGACTCAGTTTATTATTCGACTGAGAATCCTCGGAGAGGGTTTGGGTTAAGAAACTCGGTTATAACGCAATCAGATTTTGTCCGACTTTGGGTTATTTGACCGAGCACCCCTGGAGGAGACTCGGTTTATTATTCGATTGAGAATCCTCGGAGAGGGTTTGGGTAAAGAGACTCGGTTATAACGCAATCAGATTTTGTCTGACTTTGGGTTATTTGACCGAGCACCCCTGGAGAAGACTCGTTTTATTATTCGACTGAGAATCCTCGGAGAGGGTTTGGGTTAAGAGACTCGGTTATAACGCAATCAGATTTTGTCTGACTTTGGGTTATTTGGCCGAGCACCCCTGGAGAAGACTCAGTTTATTATTCGACTGAGAATCCTCGGAGAGGGTTTGGGTTAAGAAACTCGGTTATAACGCGATCAGATTTTGTCTGACTTTGGGTTATTTGACCGAGCACCCCTGAAGAAGACTCAGTTTATTATTCGACTGAGAATCCTCGGAGAGGGTTTGGGTTAAGAGACTCGGTTATAACGCAATCAGATTTTGTCTGACTTTGGGTTATTTGACCGAGCACCCCTGGAGAAGACTCAGTTTATTATTCGACTGAGAATCCTCGGAGAGGGTTTGGGTTAACAGACTCGGTTATAACGCAATCAGATTTTGTCTGACTTTGGGTTATTTGACCGAGCACCCCTGGAGAAGACTCATTTTGTTATTCGACTGAGAATCCTCGGAGAGGGTTTGGGTTAAATTTGCGCCTGCTTTTGGACCATATTTCTTCAGTAAAGCTATGGCGAGTTTTATGTCGGAAAACAGGATGACAGAGGTATCGTGTCCTGTAACCATAGCTGTGCATCTTTTGGATATATGATCAAAGACATGCGAATATAAAGCTTAGACAGAATCAGAAGTGCTGCTGGATTTATACTCATGTAATTTCATACAAAGTATTTACTATATTCATAGAAAAATACAAAAGAATATGAGTTAGAAAATCATTTGAAATAGCGATGAAGGTGATCACTGTTCCAGGCCCTTGGGAGTTCTACTCCATCTGTAGTTTTGAGTTTAAAGGTACCGTCAAGAAGCTTTTGATTGACAATAAACGGCGCTTCCCAATTGGGGCCAAAGACTCCTGTTGTGGTCATGATCTTTTTTAACACTAAGTCTCCTTCTTCGAATGTTCTATGCCTGACCTTCTGGTTGAAGTGTCGGGCTATTCTTCTTTGATGGGAGACCATTCTATGCTCTGCTTCGGTTCTTCTTTCCTCAAGTAGATCGAGAGCTTCAAGTTGCAGCTTTTCATTCTCTTCCTGGCTAAAGTGTACTCTGCGGTGAGTAGGAAATTCCAATTCCACAGGTATCATTGCTTCCGAGCCAAATGCCAAAGAGAATGGAGTATGCCCTGTTGCAGTTTTATGAGTTGTACGATAAGCCCATTGTGCAAGTGGCAACTCTTCAATCCAGTTGCCCTTAGCTTTCTCGAGACGCTTTTTAATGGTGGACTTTAGGATTTTGTTGACTGCCTCAACTTGCCCATTGGCCTGCAGGTGGGAAACTGCTGCAAAACTTTTCTGAATATGATATTTGTTGCAGAAATCCTTGAATTCATCACTTTCAAATTGCGTGCCATTGTCGGTGATAATTTTCTGTGGAACACCAAACCTGCATATGATATTTTTCAACACAAAGTTGATTACCTTCTTCGATGTGATAGTTGCCAATGGTTCAGCTTCAGCCCATTTGGTAAAGTAATCCATGGCCAGTATAGCATATTTGAAGCTCGATTTTGCGGTAGGTAGTGCTCCAATCAAGTCTATGCCCCCAAACAGCGAATGGCCAAGGACTCAACATCTGTGTCAACTCAGTTGACGGAGCTCTTGGAATTTTTGCAAATTTCTGGCACCGGTCGCATTTCTTAGTGAATGTCATTGAGTCAAAGTTCACATCGGGCCAAAAATAACCATATCGAAGGACCTTTTTGGCAAGAGTCTGTCCACCAACATGACCTCCACAATCTCCTTCATGTAGCTCCGCCAAAATCGCTTTAGATTCCTCCTTTGTTACAAACCCTGTAATGGCGTTGAATATCCTCTCCTGTATAAATGACCATCTTGGACGAGATATAGGCGAGACTTTCGGAGCAGTTTTCTGCGATCCTTTGGTTTCTCAGGAAGTGTTCCGTGAAGTATATAGTTTTTTATAGGGGTCATCCACGAGTCGGGCTCGTTGGTTGCTTCCATAACCCAGTCTATATCAGATTCCTCAATGCTGGAACTAGATAATACTTCCACAGGAACTAGATCGAAGATTTGAGGATCTCCGGTGCTAGCCAGCTTTGATAAGGAATCTGCCTTCCAATTTTCTCTGCGGGGAATATGAGAGATAGAATAATATTCCAAGTTGTCGAGAAGTTCTTTGGCTTTAAGCAGATATGTCGGAAGCCTTCCCATCTTAGTCTGGAATTCACCTTTGATTTGAGAAACCATTAGCTGTGAATCGCTGAATATTAGTAGACTTTTCAAGCTTAATTCTTTTGCAACCCGCAATCCTCCAAGTAACGCTTCATATTCGGCCTCGTTGTTGGTGATGGGGAATTCGAATCGTAGAGCACAGCATACATGTCGTCCTTCTGGGGTTTCGAATACTATCCCTGCCCTAGCACAATATTCATTCTTAGCGCCATCAACAAAAAGTTTCCACCTAACGGCCAATTCGTTAGTTTCCTCCATTTCCTCTCCCCTGTTAGTGAATTCAGCGATAAAGTCGGCCAGAGCTTGCCCATTTATTGCTTTTCTGGGGTAGTAAGTGATATCATATTGGCTGAGTTCAGTATTCCATTTCAGGAGTCTCCCCGAAGTTTCTGGACGGAACAATACCTGTTTCAAGGGTTGGTCGGTAAGGACTTTAATAGAGTGGGATTGGAAATAGGGTCTGAGCTTTTGTGATGCGATGAGCAAGGCATATGCAAGCTTTTATATCCTTGGATAATTCATCTCTGCCCCAGTAAACCTTTTGCTAATGTAGTATACTGGCCACTGGACTTTGTCTTCCTCCCTAACAAGTGTTGCGCTCAACGCATGGGATGACACTGCAAGGTATAAGAGCAAGCTTTCTCCATCCCTAGGCTTCGATGGCATCGGAGGGGATTCCATGTGCTTGATGAGATCTTCAAATGCTTGCTGGCATTCGGGAGTCCACTTGAAGCTTTTCTTTTCCTTTTTTAACGCATCAAATAGGGGAATGCACCTGTCCGTTGCCCTTGAGATGAAGCGGCTTAATGCAGCTACCTTGCCATTTAAGCATTGGAGTTCTTTCTTAGTCCGTGGAGCTTGCATTTCTCGTAAAGCAATCACTTGTGCTGGGTTTGCTTCAATGCCCTGAGCATTTACCATGAAACCAAGAAATTTCCCTATTGCTACGTCGAACGAGCACTTAAGTGGATTGAGCTTCATGCTGTATCTCCTCAGGATTTGGAACATTTCATCAAGATCCTCTATATGATTCTTTGCCTCTTTGGATTTTACCAGCATGTCGTCAACATAAACCTCCATAGTCTTTCCAATTTGAATTTTGAACATCGCGTTCACCAAGCGTTGGTAGGTGGCACCTGCATTTTTCAAACCAAACGGCATTACCTTATAACAATATAAACCACGATCAGTTATGAAACTGGTACTATCCTGGTCTGGTTCGTGCATCATAATCTGATTGTATCCAGAATATGCATCCATGAAAGACAATAGTTCATGCCCCGCTGTTGCATCAACAAGTTGATCAATTCGAGGTAGGGGGAAACTATCTTTTGGGCAAGCCTTATTCAAGTCAGAATAATCAACACACACTCGCCATTTGCCGTTTGATTTTTTCACAAGGACCGGATTGGACACCCAATTAGGATAGGTGGATTCTCGAACGAAATTATTCTTCAATAGCCTATCCACTTCATCTTTCAAAGCTTCAGACCTTTCTGGGCCCTGCATCCGTCTTTTCTGCTTCACCGGGCGCACGTTGGGGTCAATATTCAGCTTATGCACTATTACGTCTGGAGGTATCCTGCACATATATGAGTGACTCCAAGCGAAGACATCCAAATTTGCTTTCAAAAAACTAATCAATTCCTTTTGCAGCATAGGGTCCAATTGGGAGCGTATCTTTATTAGCTTATCTGTATCACTATCATGGATTTCTACGGAAATGGTAGCTTCAGCTGGTGCTACCTTTTCATCCCCTGCACTGATTTTTCGTGGGTCCATATCTTCCTGCATGTCGTTATATGCTCCAACGCAGGGGGAGGTCATTAATTGCTATAAAGGAGCTTCATGGATGCAGAGAGGAGTCTCCGCATCCTTCTGAATTTCGTATTTCCGAGCTTCAATCAGTTCTGCCATATAGCATTCTCTCGATTCCTGAGGATCCTCTTTGATAACTGCCACCCCATTTGCGGTCGGGAACTTCATCATCAAACACCAAGGAGCAAGAGCTATCCTGAAGTCGGCAAGTGCTGGCCTTCCCAAGAATGCATTATACCCTGAAGGTGAGTCAATTATAACGAAAGATTGTATCATGGAGACTTGCCTCTCTCCCTCTCCTAGCTCTACAAGGAGATCAATCACACCTATTGGCTAAGTTGGTACGCCAGTGAACCCGTGTATTTTGTCTTTGCTAGCTCGCACATTATCCATGGATAGACCCATTTTAGAAAAAGTACTGTAAAACAGAACGTTCACGGATGCTCCGTTATCAATCAACACCTTCTTTACTATTGCTGGACCCAAGCCAGTAGTGATCACCATTGGGTCAACAGTTGGAACCAACATTCCATCGGAATCCCGATCCCGGAAGATAACATCTTCGCAGGAAGTTTTAGGCATTTTTCGACGAAGAGAATTATTGCAAACCTCAAAACCGTCTCCTTTTAGAACGCTTCTTGGTTCATTAGTATACCTGATCATATCCTCCCAAGTATTCCCTGCAGGATGAGGACCACCACTAATCGTATTGATTATTGGTCGGGAGTCACTTGCAGGTGTTCTTCCATCTTGAGTCGGACGAGTTTGCTGTCCCTGAGTAGGCTCGGCATCTGTTGACCGCTTTACGTACTCTTGGAGGCGATTCTTCCTTATTAATTCTTCAACCAGATTCCTCAAGTGTCGACACTCATTCGTGTCATGGCCTGGTCGATTATGGAATCGACAAAACCTTCCAGAGTTCGCAGTTCTTCGGACACCTTTACTGGCTTTGGGCTCGGATAGCCCTCTGCATTCTTCGTTGCCATATATATGTGCTCGATTGTATCATTCAACGGAGTAAAATCCGTTGGCTTAAAGAAACGTCGTTTCTTGGAATCCTTATCATTTCTAGCATCATTACTGCTTCCTCTCTTTTGACCTTCCCCAAAATTTTCTTGACTATTCTTTTTGGGAGCTTCCTTCCTTTCCGGGACCACCTTAGCTTTGACATTGCCAACGGAATAGATAGGATCATCTTCAAGACACATGTATTCCTCGGCTTTGTCATAAAATTTCTCTAGCGTCTCAGGTTTCTTTCTTTTTAGCCACCTTCCGAACTCAGACAGCTTATCAATGCCCCCCTTTAAGGCCATTAGAATTAGCCTTGGCTCGTGGGTCCCTACTTCTGCAGCAGCAGTATTAAAACGATTTTAGAAAGACCTTATCGTTTCACCAGGAGCTTGTTCTAGTTCATTGAGGGACATGATATCTCTGACCTTTGTTGTTTAGAGGCGGAACTGGTCTCGGAAGCATCTTGCCAATGTGGCAAAGTTATCAATAGATCTGGGAGGCAACTTTGTGAACCATAATTACGCAACCCCCTACAAATACACCGGGAAGTACAAGCACTTAAGCTCGTCAGTTGCTTGTGCCCCATCCATGTGTTGATCGTATCGGAACAAGAACACATTAGGGTCACCTGTCCCATTATAAGCTTGGATGGTGGGCGGTTTGAACATTCGCGGGAAGGTCGTTTTCTTGATTCTTTCGGTAAGGGGGGTTTTAGATGGCGCGAATTCCCATTCTGCTTCATTGTCGTTTCGGTGCTTGTCCTCCTTAATGATCTGTCGAACCATCTTCAGAAGGCGATCCTTCTCATCGAGGCTTTCTGCGGGGCGGACGCCTATGTCTTTGCCGGAGGCTTGCCTTTGCAAACCTTCACGGTTGCGACTTAGGGGGCCTGGCCTTTCTCGATTGGAAAGTGGCCCTTTGGCAGCATCGGCAACTCGATAAGAAGTAGCTTCTCCATTATGGTTCCGAGCAGCTTGCTTTGGATTATCGGGCTTTCCTTTACCAGGATTAGAGATTTCCTGAAAAGATTTTTCTCGATTTGGACTAGAAGAAGAAGAACCAGCATCCTCTACACGAATGGGCTTAGAGGCCACCTTTGCCGTAGCGGCCTGAAGAGCAAAGAGCGAATCAAGTTTTGTCAACATAGCTTTGTTAGCTATCTCTAGCTGTTGCGTCAATCCAGCGACAGCTTGATCAAGCTCGCCCCTTGTAACATTCATGCCTCTATTTGATGTTTCGCCTACTTCAAATTGGTTGATCATGGGGGTTTCCTCCCGATTTCTTTCATTAGATGTCCTAGTTCTCGCTTCCTTGCTCGCTTTTGGCGGCATTATTTCAGAAAGCAACTTGAACTTTGAGGACAGTTCGTCAGAAGGTCCAAATCGCAAGCTGGAGCGAGCTATTTTAAGGCTTAGCTTCAAGATCTCAAGATCTTCGTAGTATATTTGATGCCAGAAAGTAGATCTGGCGATCTTCGTAGTATATTTGATGCCAGAAAGTAGATCTGGCCCCACGGTGGGCGCCTAATTGTTGATACCGAAAATTAGTATAACAACCAAAATGGTATTTCTAAACACGTTACCTAATCAGAGGCGAGATGCTTAGAAAGCACGTCACCTTTTCAGAGGCGAGGCGTTAGAAAACCATTAGAGTTATGTGAGGCCATATCTAACATTCAAAAGCATCAAAATACCAAAATAAGGAAAGAAGACAAGAATTTTATAGTGGTTCGACTCTTAATCAAGTCTACGTCCACTTCGAAGATGGGATTTCATTAATAACCAAAAGATTACAACATTTGCTCCATTATACATTCATACAAGCTCCTTTGACATGCATTTGTCCTTACAACCGATTGAAAGAATGGATGAAAGCTTGAAGTATTTTATGCCAATCCCTCCATGGAAGCCATGGATGAAAGCTCCTTAGATCTTTGGGTGAATGATCAAGAAGAAATGAAGAAGTGTGTGCAATGCTTATGCTTGTTCCTCCATGAAAGCTATGCTCCACATTCTCCAATGTTCCATAGACTTATGATTGATGATAGAGAAGAGATGTAGGAATGCTTGGACAAATCCCGAAAGCAATTAGGCAGCACCTCCTTGTAGTTCCAGGAAAAGTCCCCCTCAAATGGTGGAGGTAGGGTGCTATTTATAGATGATGGAGTGGCTGAAATCTTCAATTCAGGGTTCTGGTCGGTTTTTTCAGATATTTACGAGAATGCCACTGCCAGTTGTCAACAGCTGTCATGCTTCTTTACGCGTTTTAACCGACCAGGGGCCATCTTTAGAAAAAAAGATGACCAGGAAGCAGAAGAACGATCAGGTGGCTGCATGGATGAGGCGGACCGACCAGGTGATGTGAGAGCAAGACGGCACTACCCTTTGGAAATGCGGACCGACCAGGAATTTTGGTCGTGGAGCAAACTGACCATGAAACTTTGAAGCTAGCTGGTGCAATCAGAGGCTACCGGGCGACCAAGTTTGGAACGACCAGCTTTCTTTAGCTTTTGGAGCGGCCAGGTGGCTTCTGGATCTGGAGCGATCGGGTCAGCGTATAAAAGAGAGCGACCAGGTGCCTTTTGTCTTTAGGGCGACCATAAGGCTTTCCACTTTTGGAGCGACCCGTGGTTTTGGATATTTGGAGCAACCAGAAGTCTCTATCCTTAGGAACAATCAGAATCCTTAGGACGATCAGAATCCTTCTACATTCTAGGACGACCAAGGTTCTTCTACTCTTTGGAGCGACCGGGTGCCTTCTGTACTTTGGTGCGACCATAAGGCTTTGGATCTTTGGAGCGACCAGGATCTTGTTTGCCATGACCGATCCCTCTTAAGTATTACGGAACTGACCCCTAATTTAGATATCCAAAAAGGACCCGTACACATTTGTTGATAATAAACCGATCAGGTGGATAACAATAAAGTAAATGCGGGGAGACACAACTTTTACAGTGGTTCGGCTCTAGCGCCTACATCCACTTTATAATATTCATTCATCATTCCTTTTGTCGATTACAAAGATGTACAAGTTCGGACAATTGCTAAGTACAAAGAGTTAGAATGGAATAACAAAATATATGTTATTTCTATACTTTGACTAAATTGCCCTCCTTCTTCTTCCTTGAAGTGAGTTGACTTGGTCAACTATCGCCAAGGTATGCTTCAATGTCCAAGAGGTCTAGAAGCAGTGTAGCAAGGCTTGAAGGAAAACATGCATGTCATGTTTCAAGTATCCATCTCATCTCCCATGGCCATGGTGAAGGTGTTGGAGGCCATTAATGAGTATTTGGAGCTCTTAAGGTCCAAAATTTCCAAGGGAGAAAGATCCAAATGAAGATCAAGGGTTGGGGTATTTATAGGAGGAAGGTTAGGTGGGATTAGGTGAGCAGCGGGGCCTACAAACAACAAATTTCGCACCCTAAAAGTAGCCCCCGAATAGGAAATTCGAGCACCCAGGCGTGGGGCTCGAAATTTCGAACCCCTTTGGAGGGTCCGAAATTTCGATCCCGCTAGGGGAATCGAAATTTCGACCCCCCACCAGGGGGTTCGAAATTTGAGGAGGAGAAAGAGGCGAACTTCTTGGTGCTGAAATCTCGTTGTTTTAGGGCGTCGAAGCTCCTGGATGCGAAGTGAAGGAATCCGCGGTTTTGCTGGTCTAAAATGAAGGAATCTGAGCTTCCGGCACGGAGAAAATCGGATGAATCGGGGGATGCCCGTAGTTTCGACCTAACAGGCTAGGTCGATCGCCGCCGGGATTGTGGGGCCCCGGACCCCCACCGGCGTTGTGCCCGGACCCGCTTGACAACTCGCCTTCAGCTCGGAGCATGTCTCGACTAAGAGTTCATTGGTCGTTGTGTTTGCGACGTGACTTCGACCTTGCTGCTTTGTGCTTTTTGATGCTTGCGCGCATCGCTCACCAGATACTTGATGTGTGATAGCTTTGACAAAAATGCGTGTCAACAAAGCCCAGATCAGAGCCAGTCAAAAATTGCACATAATGATCAAAAAACAAGCTGAATTTTCATTCAAAGAACACCCCCAAAAATACAATACCCGACTCCCACGCCCTGTTTTTACATAAGATATCCGTCTTCCATTAACCCAAAAACCATTTTTAAATACCCATAAAACACCGTTAAAACTGATGAGTAGAAAAAACCAACAAATCTGAGCTCTCCTGCCTCTAATCATTCAAGCAAGTTGCATATCCTTAGCCATTATCATGACTCTCTTAGTGTGTATTGCGCATATATTTGTATCTTTGAACAAAACCTACGAGATAAGCCACGGAAGCCTCCTAAAGTACTAATACGAATTAGTGTTAATTTTTACATTCGGGAAAGATTGGATTATATCTCGTGATTAGATAATCTTCCTTGATTCCATCACGAAATTAGTGTTATCTAAAGCGGAAAGAGAGTAAAAAGTGGAAAATCATTATAAAAAGAGAGAAAAGAAAGAGATGAACAATATGAGTTAATTCATAAGTTCGTGCACTTGTAAAACGAAGAGTAATAATGGGAAGTGATTCAAAAGTGTTCGTAGATCTATTCTAGATCGAACCAGTATAAAAGTCCTTGTGTTTTTACTTACTTTTTCTAGCTTATTTTGCGATTGTGGCTCCTTTTTATTTCTAACCATTTGGTGAACTGCTCTAATAGCACCTTTGGTGTTTGGTCAATTTTTGACGTAAACAGTTTTAATTTATTTACTGACTATTTACCAATGGATAAGAAATTTATAATAAATTATTATTTATAAAAGGATTTGGTAAACCCTTACTAATTGCCAAGGGATAGCGATGGATTTTAATTTATGTAAATATTTAAACTAGCATCATCTTTTAGTAATCTGTCGTTGTTCCCCTTCTAATCTGCAAATATATTATATATATACACACACACAGAAAAAATGCATACATGCATATATATCGAACTAATATCAATCAACTGTACACTGAAATAAATAACATATCAAAAAATACAAAGATAAATTTGCAGTTATGATTTATTTCTTCTTTCGGTACATTCAAGTTTGACGACTGCATATGTCTTGAACTTTTTAATGCGTCCAAGCATACACTAGTAACATACAATTTAACAAGATCATTTTTATCGATAACCACCTAACATTACACCTAAAATTAAAAGAGACTGCTCTATTACGATCCAAGGAAATTGTTTTTAGACTTGGGATCATGTTTTGATAGAACAACAAATATAGTAGATCTTTCATTTTGTGCTTTCATACCTCGAACATGTAAAGTTGTTTATATCCCTCTTTTCGGTACCAAGTTCTTGAAGCATTTGCTCTACATGAGCTATAGAGAAGCAGTACATCCAACTTGCATGCAACATTTCAAAGCTGCATGCCTTCATGTTTCAGAAATTTGATACACACATGCATATACATTTGCCTATGTCGAAGGTACTTATATGATACTTTAATTCGATTATTCTAACTACGCAATCAAAATTGAATTAATATAAGCTTATAATTTTTCACATGTCGCAAGATCATCTCTACAACACGTTGGTTGGTTTGATCAATCATAACGCATTCTAAGTAACATTTCAAGTCCACGGATGAGCTAAATATTTTTACACTGATATTTAATATTTTGAACATGTTAGAAGTTCCAAAATTATCTCATTTTTCTTTTGTCCACACAGATGTTACAGTAGAGTGATATTGAAAACAGTAGGAGTATCGTACTGAGTCTAGCAAAAGAGAGATGTAGTAGATCCTTAATTATGTAGAATATGCACACACACACGTATAAATAAACAGATGCATATGAGCTGCATTTCAAGTTTCATTGTGTATTGTAACCTAGACAATGATTTAATATTAGTAGCAAATGGTAAAAGCAAGCACAAAATGAAAGTGATGAACCATAATGCGTATACTATAAAAATAAAATACAATCCATGATTAACATATTGGAAACGTTGGTTACACAAAATAGTTAACGATAATTTGCTTTTGTGTCTACTAAACTAAATTACGTGCATATAGAAACATATTTTTGATCTTCGGATGGAATAATGTGCAAACAAACCACGACAAAAAGAGATATTATTACATTTTATGATAGTTCTAAATAATTTTGAGATATCATGATAATTTAAATTAACAAACCAATAAAAAAAACACCACCGATTCAGTAACAACCAACCACTTCCAAATATTCAAATTATTTAAGCCTAAAGAAACTACGGAAATGTTCAATTTTTAATATCAAAAAAAATTACCATAAGTTGGAGGTTAATCAATCTGGGACAATCAAGCCCTAATACCTCCAAGCAGCAACAATTGCAAAAAGAGAAACACAAAGAATATGCATTTAGAATACTGCTGGAACATTAATGAAGAAACAAAATAGCAAGATTTAAACAACCTCAAATTCAAAATTACTTATTAAGAAAACCTTTGAACTCTTAGACTTGTTGATGTAGTAGGCATTGGTACAACAAGAAAAGAGTTTCGCACTCCATGTTGATACATCAATTTTCTATGTTCAGGCCAGCCCCATCTATTGGATGAATTGACTTTCATATGTCAGGTTGAAGAATTCCCTATAATGTCAAAACTGTGATGCATATTTATTAATACCAAGGACCCATTACTCTATGAAATTGATATCCCTAAAAAAAGTATTATCTTAATATAACTCAATTATTATAAAACAAAACCATATTCAAGCTGATAGCATCAGGATGTTACAATAGAATTGATGGTAAAAACAAGAGAAAATGGTTCCTTCTTACCTTGAAAATAATAAAGAGCCTCTAAAATATTAGAAAATTTAATCGGAAAGATTAGATTAGATACTGTGCTAACGGGACTTCTTTGATAAGTTGCATTAGCACCTTCTGTTACTAGCATCAATGTGTAAAATGATGCTACATTCTTGTAGAATAGGTCTGATGCCGCAATAGTCTCTGACGCCAATGTCAATTTCGTAAGATACAAGGAAAGATGCTGATGTCGCTAGAGATCTATCGATACACAGAAACCTATTCTGGAAATTGAAAAATAAGCAGCCTAGATTATGTATAAAATTACAAACAAGGAAACTATTGACGAACCATTTGCAAATAGGTCAAACACAGTCAAATAAGTAATCTAAGCCCTTAAAAAAACCTTCTATAGTAGATATTAGATTTGTGTAATTTATGCAGTTAATTTGCAAATCAAGTGTAGAGTCAATTTTATTCTATATCCATTTTGAGTAGTTGCAATTAGAAAATAGGGAATTTGCATGAATTATGGAAAATATTATTTAAGTTAATACAATTCTATAATCTATCTTTTTCAGTATGTCTATTGCAAATTGCAAAATAAATAGTGAGCACCGTTTCAAGGTGCACAACATTGGTTCCAAAATTTATTACACCATTCTTGTTTTCACCCTGAACTCTAAAATATGCTTATATAGTAATATGATTCAGATGGATAATAATACTGATCACAAATGCTAATTGAATTGTTCTATACAAAAAAAAACTCGATTATTGATATATTTAAAAAAAATCAATGTAGTGTAAGGCTCCTATTCTTACAATAAAATGATAAACGGTTGTTTACTACTACTATTTCATTAAAATTTCCAGTAACAATAACAATTGCGAAGAAAAATAAATAAATAAATAAATAAATGCATGCTTATTATCAGTAGATCTAAATTTTTAAAAGAAGAAAAGAAAAACAAAAAACCATAACCTTTCTTTCTAATTCACACGGCCTTTTCCCTAGTAGATTTTACAGAAAATTACATATATTGCCTAGCCATTCCCACTCATCTAAGCAATTGTTACCTTGGATTTTAATTTCTTGTAATATGCTATATGCAGTACTAGTTGAAAATTAAAACCACTAAAACTTTATAACTTAGACAGTTTAAGGCCTCAACATAAGCATATATCCAATCTGAGTAAGCATCAACATTCCATATCCCACCTACTAATTGAAATTCTCAAAAAGCAGAACCCGGAAGGATCGAAATTTAAACAATTGATAAAGAGTGTGAAACCGAGCACAAATTTTTTTTTATAGCAAACCAAGGAGATGTATTAGTGAAAAATAGAAAAAATCCATACCATTTAGCTTGAAATCCCCACTCATATCGATCACCACAACTCTGAAATGATAAAAAGCAAAAGTGGTTGAAACCGCTACATAAAGCACCATGAATCACCATATCCAAGAAAAACATCAAACAGACTTAATGAACTATGAACAAAAAAATAGACCAAAAAATGCAGGTGGTACCGGAGAAGGGTCAAAGATTTTCCAAAATTCCTTGAAGACTTTGTTAACGGTGCGGTGATCTCCAATTTGTCACAAGACAATACTTTCGCTTCGTCAAAAGTTAAATTGTGGTGAACAAAAGAGGCTAGCTGACGACGACCGGGCGGAAAAGATTGATGTCTATGGTCGTTCCGTAGTGGAAGGTGAATGAAAAAGAAGCAATTATGGTTTTTTGTTTATGATGGTTAGGGAAATAAAAAAAATTGGGGACTTTGTGATTTAAGGATTTGAGGAGCAATCAAGTATGAAATTATTTGGCCTGAAGAAACACCAGTTCACGTGAGGAGGGGATGTTGAAATTTTGAGTGAGACGATGGAAAATTAAGGGGGTCAGACAAATTTGCTGATCCTTAAAATGATACTTTCCCCCCAAACACATTCAATTATCACTTATAACTTATCGCTTATCAATTAATTAAATATTTATAATTAATCCTACAAATAACAACATTCCTTATATTGTTTGGTTATAATAGTTTTTCTGGTTTTATAATCTCACTAGTTTTCGCTAGCAAATAAACGAAGAATTTTATGAACATTTTACCAAATTTTAAATTAATTTCAAAATTAAAAAAATCAATAGTCTATATTTAAAATTTATATTTATTTTAGAAAATACGAAAGTTTTAAATTTTTGAATTAATACGCATTAAACAGAATTACCAGTTATAATTATTGAATTTTAGATACAGAATAACAAATTTTACTTCTTAATTATTAAAAATTACTTATTAATCATTAATTCTAAAATATTACTTATTAATCTATAATTATAATTATTATTGTCTCTTAATTATTTAGTAACTGTTAATTAATCACTACTAACTATTGAGCTTGATTTACAATTAGTAGTAATTATTTATTTTTTGTTAGTAGTATATTATTATTAACGTTAATTATTCAAAATTTATTTCTACTTATTAATTACTTAGTAAAAACATAAAAGTAGAACATTTTAAGAAGAATACACATACCAGTCGCATACAAATCCCTTGAAAACCTCTGCAAAATAGCTTCAAAAAACACATGACGGTAAACTCCCTCAAATTGCAACGGAATTCAGCGACGAAAAAATAATGATGTTAAATCGTCGTATTTTTCTATGGTTTGGCGACAGAAATCATAAATCGGCGGTAATATTTAAAAATAGGTTAAAATAAAAAAATCCTAGAAAATACCCTAAATAGATTCCACGAAAAACCATCGCTAATTTGCAATGGAATTTTCTGCTGCTAAATATCTTCTGTTATTTGCGGTTTTTCTTATAGTGGAAAACTCTGTCATTTCTATTGTGACATTTATAAAGGATCAATGCAGGGATGACAAAAAAATACATATCCGCGGTTGCCCGCAGGCAAAATCCGTCATGGGCATGAAACAGTTAGCTAATTGGGTAATCGTGGGTAAATTAAACGGTTTTTTAATATTTGTTAGTTAATGGGGGCGGGTACGGATAGTAAGATATCTATGTCCGTATAAGTGTGATTTTTTGCCAATGCAAAAATCTTTGTTGTTGGCTGTTGGGTATCTGTACGCTTGTTTTTATTGAACAATTTATAAGTGGTTGTTGATATTTGCAATAACCGTGCATGCTGCAAATTGAAACCCTATATATACATAGTTAGAAATTCTCTAATTTCTTATTAATTGTTGCAAATTCCAATCAAGCAAACAATGTGTCTTTTCTTCTCTCCAAACCTTCTGCTCTCTTCAGCAAATTCAGCACATCCAGCCAAAGTACCTGCTTCACTCCTGCTCACTGGTTTATATCAATACGTTGTCAAATCCAAGCAACACGTTGCCAAAGTCCATGCTTGGTCAAATTTGTTTTTTTATCAAATGTATTTTTAAAAAAATTCAATAGATAGTTTAAAATTATATTGAATAAAATATCATGGATACCCGAGAATACCCAAAATAGCCGCAACTTGTTTAAAATCCGTTCCATTAGGGTATGGGGCAGGCACGAGTAAAATATTTACCTAACGGGTCTGTCATTGAGTACTACCCGTGCCCGATCCACACCATTGACATGCCTACATCAATGACATGTGAAAATGAGTAGGGCCCTTAATTAAATGATGAAAAGGATATATGCGAAGAGCAGAGTGCTTAACTAAATGGTGAAAAGGGAAGGAAGTTTTGCATGGAACCGTTTATGTTAAGTGGTGCATCGGTGTCCATGCGCAAATGTATGCATCGGTTTACAAATTAAACTGTTGAGGATAGTGACGTACATCAGTGTGCATGTGTGTATAAAATTATGATATTATTTATTAAATTGATTATATGAGAAAATAAAAAGTGAAAAAATTGTTTTTCTCAAATATGAAGAAATGCATGGTTCAAAGAGATAGGTTTAACAACTTTCTAGGTTTTTGAGGTTAAATGGTAAATTTACCTTCATCTATAGTTATTTCATTCTTACAATCATACCATTACAGAGTCGAATGTTTACTAGGTTTAAACGCTCTTTAATACACTATTTTAATGTATGACGTCTATTAGTACAGTGATAGCGCAGATTTTTATATGAGCTTATATGTCTTTAAGGTCAAACCTGCATTTAATATGACGGATGATGGATAATGGAGATAATATTAGTCCACACATGTCCATCTTCTCTGAAAAGGTCCACATTTAATTTCAACACATGCAAGTCTTTCAAATGAATCAATACCCTGTTAATGATCATGAGTAAATTTTTTATTTTTTATTTTTCACTTTTCTACTTTGTTGTGACGACCGCCCATAACCCCTGCACTAAATAAGAGGAATAATGCGCTGAAAGGTATGGCGGGCAGCTGCGGACGATCATCGTAGGTAGGTAAACACAATCAGAAACTTTCGTAAAACTTAGAGCGCAAGGACAAAATATAATAGAACATATACAACAGGTAATAGTAGTGAAGCATCATACAGCAAACTTTTCAAACTTTCACAACATCCTGAAAGATTATCCCAACATCATAGGAAATATCAAGTATGTGCATAAGGCCTCACTACAACACTCAAAGACCAACTCAAACAGCGGAAACAGAAATACTAGATTGTAACACCACAAGTCCGTTAATGTCACTCACAAAGGGAATGAATTATGTTTTGTGGAGCATTATAAGTAACCAGAACAGAATATTACCAGACAGATAAAGTAGTACTTGAAATATTTATAACTTTATTGCAGCAGTAACAGAAATAAGTTTGCTTACATCTTCAAAACAATAAAACCAAGTACATAATATCAATCTTGTACAAAAGCCTTCAGAGTACATAATTTTAAAGCCATAATCCCTAATAGAAAATGCCATAAATAAGTACAATCAAAGCCAAGCAATACATAATTCAACTTCAAGCTGGAAGAAAGAGATATCTGAACTAAGCTTGAGTATTTCCTCACTGAGAACCTGGGGGGGAACGGAAGAAAAGAGGCAAAACAAACTTGGTCAGACATAAGTCTGGAGAGTCTAGTGACTTTAAGCATATAAACAGATAATAGTATCATGACAGGAAAATAAAACTGGATGAGAGATAACAGGAACAAGAATAACAGGTATAAACAGGGTAAACGGAACAACACAGAATAATCTATACCAAGCTAGCTTCAATCTTACTTTTCACTTCGCTGCACTAATACTAGTATAATAGAATTAGGTGTTGTCCTAATGTCTAAACAAAAATTGAAACAGAATGATCTCTTCAGAAACAGGATGCTAGTAACGGGCCTTTACCACCTTAACAGAGACAGATGGTACAGAAACAGAATGTTAGTAATCGGCCTTTACCACCCAAATAGAGACAGACAGTACAGAAATAGAACGCTAGTAATGGGCCTTTACCACCCGAACAGATACAGACGGTACAGAAACAAAATGCTAGTATTAGGTGTACACTAGTAACGGGCCTTTACCACCCCCAACAGACGGTACCACATCGAAACAGACAGGTGTTACCACCCAATAGGAACAGACGGTACCACACAGAAATAGACATAACTAGTTGTACCCCAAATTCTACCACAAGTGATCGGCTCCCTAATACATAAATACCATGTGTCGGCCCTACAGAAGAGTGTATCACTCCCTAAAATGGCAACCTACAGAAAGACACAGACCTATTTACAGATGTCTCGGCATCTTAACTTCCCTAGAGTAGACCGGATTCATGCACGCACATGACCCGGTTGGAACGCGCCATCAACACCCCTCGCCATTATCAGAATGAACCTCTTATAATTAGTTTAGTAAGTGTGCCCTGACCCCTACCTAGTGTTGGGTCACCGTTTTGATACCAGAAAGTGTTACTAACTAATATGGGCCCCACACAACAGATGACACAAGTAAATACCCCTCCTAACCTTGTGTCACTAGACTAACAGATTTTAGATGTACAAAATTAAGATGTAAAGATTTCTGATTAACTAGTTTACAAAACAGACATACAGATTAATAGGTTTACGGATTAACAGATCAGATTTACGGATTAACATACTTTCAGATTAACATATCAGATGTACGGATTAACAGACTTACAGACTAACATGTTTCACTTATCCTTGCATTAAGCCTACAGATTTACGAAATGGGTTTATCAGATTCATATGCCTAGTTGATTTAACCCCATCCACTTGTCAAATCAATAAGTATTATTGGTTAAACTTGCCTTAAACCTATCCACTTATTCATGTAATATTGGTTAAGTTGTCATCTTACTCAAGTTAACTTAACCCTAGCCACCTAACATGTTTTAGGTATCATACTCATCTTTGATCAGCATTGATTAGTTATTAATGCATAGACCTCTCACATTAAGTCGATAGCTTTTGGCCGCTAGATGTGTCGGGCGGTTCCGGGCAGACTTCTGCCATGAGCCAGACCTAACCTTGTGTCAAAGCATCTTTTAGTTATGAAAACGACCTCTCACATTAGTCTGACCGTTTGCGGTTGCTGGTTAGGCCGTTGGTTTCGGACAGGCTTCTACGCAAATGAAGTCTAACCTCGTGTCTCAGCATGCACATCTTAGACAATTTTTTTCATTTACATCGTAGGCTCTCTAATTACAGTATTAAGTTTCAACAGAATAAACAGGCTTCATAGACTCTTTACCGTTCCGTTAACATATTTCGCTTAATCATAAATTAAGCCTACAAATTTACATACCCTAAATTATGGTCATAATTCTCAATATAACTCTGCCCGAAGTTTTAGTAAAATTGCACAGTACGACTATGCTCCAAAAACCCCAGTCATAATTCAAAATACAAGTTATTCCAAATTATCGGCTTTGATTACAGTGTATGGCAATTACCCTAAATCACAATTTAGGCTGTTCATATTTAACAGTTATCCCTATTTCAATATAGGTTTTCATGCCTAAGTTATATATCACTATACACAATAATCCCCTTCTTCCAAGTCATAAACCATCATATATTCTATAAGCCAAATTTAGGTCTTAAATTACAGCATGCATTATGCCCCCAAATCAATTACATGTTTACAATTCAATTTATGCACCATTTGCATATCATTCAATATTTTCCCAAACTTTTCCCACGTCATTCGTACGTATAATTCAACGTAAAATATAATTTGGCTCGAAGTTAGCCTAATCTCAATTAAAAAAGGAAAAGAAGAGAAGGGAAGAGAGTCATAAAAACTGGCATAAAATGGACATATGAAGTATGAGCGGGCATAGAACAGTAAACTAGATCCAATAGGTATAGAAGGACAGGACTAAACAGAAATAGGCATAATCTCAGATTCAAATTTATTAACAATGTCAGGATCACAATTAAATTTCTTATGTGAAAGTAACATGAACTCTCCTCGGTTGGATCTAAATACGTGTTGCAGTTGTAGATCTATTCTCTTTTAATTCTAAGCTGACTTGAAGAAGAAGAAGGACTTATTTTTAATTTAGATTTGAACAGCATGAGGACGCCATGGATTTGTGTATTGAGATTAGGGTTTAGGTCTAGGTATGATTATATAGGGGTATTAGCTGAATAAAGGCCTTTAGATCTGAGTAGGATTCATATAAACCATTCAGATTAAAAAGATACATCACTCAGCCAACCAAAAGAGGCCACGTTAGCTTTAAAACTCAAAAATTATCATTAACCAATAAAAATGTGCCATGTGTGCAACATGATGCACAGCAGCAGGGGTATTGACACCCACGCGTCATATGTATATCACTATATATATATATATATATATATATATTTCTTTTTTTTCTTTTTAACCATCTTTTCAATTAATCCTCCAATTGGCCCTTCTCACACTAAACCGCTTTTTAATTGAACTGCATTCACACTAGGCCACTTTTTAGCCATTCCCCAAAAACAAAAATATAGCACTAGTGGGGATTAAACTCAGAACCTCTTATGTACAAGTAACATGTACTAACCAAATGAGCTACTAACTCTTTTGCTAACATGACTTAGGACAATTCTAAACATTATTCTCTCATTCCTCTTTTTTCATGTTTTGCTGCAATATTTAATTTGAAGATATCTTCTTTATTTTAAATCAGTTATCTACAAACTATAGGTATAAATTGACTAGAAAATCACCACGAATGCAATGACGCTAATTTCATGACCAAATTCTGGAGGCTCTTCAAATTCTCCTTTTTATTTCTTTTTTAAATGTTCGCATGCATTTCTTCGCATTTCATGTATTGCATGTAATTTCTTTTATTTATCTTTTTCTTCATTTCACTGCATTAACTTATTACATGCAATCTTATTGTCATTATTTAATTTCTCTCTCAAGTATATCTATGCATACAATATATATACATGTTTCCACATTTTTAATTTCATTAAAAATGCGGGGTATTACATTCTCCCCTCCTTAAAGGATTTCATCCCCGAAATCTTCAAGTTAAGAAGAATGTATCCTACCATCATCATCCATCTACTCATCCATCATCCACAAGCATCCATTGTCCCTAAAAGATTTCAAATGCTATATAAACATATGCGAAAGTGTGTGTATATGTCCCTTATCTAGTGCAAAGATCAGGCGGTCTACTGATCCAGTTGACCTCCTCAATGTGAATTATGTTAGTGCCATGAGTCCAACATGTATGCAATTATTCCGAATGCAATTAATAACTTCTATATGAGTGCACAATCATTCTTTCATATGCAACATCCATGTGATGAGTCAACCATTTTGCATCCATAAAAATTGAAAATGCACACACATCCATATGTAGTATGAGAGTGTTTTTGAGTTGATCTAGTGCCTAGTGTGTGTATATGCATCCAGGAGCAACCACTAGCAGCCACTTGCATCCACTTGCAACCATCAAATATAACATGTCTCAAACACATGTTTACACCCATTAGTTTCTACCTAAAGGTCGAAGACTCGATCGGTAGGATACAATCGAGTGATAGAAGCAAGTACAAATAAAAAAAAAATTGTTCCCATTAGGCAATGTCAAAACTGGAAATCTATCTCGCACCTCAAGGTTAGCCCCTAACCTTGTCAAGAACATCTGACACTTACAGACTGCGGATACAGATCGCAGATTATCAAATGATTCTAGGAAACTGAGCATGATAGACCCTTTACGGGTTATAAGAAATCCCTTTCTAAAACCAAACCATATCCCACAAAACTCGGAATGTACGTGTCATAGTCAGCTTGACGCCTAACACAGATACACGCAAACCCCAACCTATCACAAACGGATGAGCCGTTACCCTTATGAGATTTGAGACAATAACAGGATCAGAAACAAGACTAGTATTATGGTGCAGAGACTCAACTACAGAATCAAAATGCCAGAATCAAAAAGAGCTCTAACTCAATAATCAGATAAGGAAATTAAACCTTCTACAGAAATTTTCCTACTTCTATCCTGTCAACCAGCCATGAAAGCATTCACCTGCCCTCCAGAAGATCCTGCCTTTTACCCTTGTTTTCGTTTCTTCGGGCAATCCCTAGTGAAGTGTCCCATTTCACCACAGTTGAAGCAAGCACCCTTCCTCTTTCTGCAATCCTTGTTCAGATGACTCAAGCTTCCACAAGTAAAGCACTTTTTTTCCTTCTTATTCTCAGGCTTTTCATCCTTCTTTTGTGTTTCCTTCTTGGGCCACACTTTCTTGTTCTGTGGTTCTTCGAGCTTCTCCTCTTTCTTCTCTCCTTTGGCTTCCTCTTAACACAGGGTTTAATATTCCTTCCACTCTTTTTAGGTTCTACTATCTTATTTTGTGATTTTTCCACTTTCACCTCCTTCTTTTCACCTTTACCTTCTTCGGGGATTAAAGGCATATCAACAAGTTTCTCATCCTTGGGTTGTGCTCCTTAGCCTAAACTCCCTCATTCTCATTTTTTTTGCATCCTTGCATAACATGTTAACAAGTCTCTCGAAAGCTGCCTCCATCGCACGGAAAACTCTACGAAGCTTGAAAGAAGATTAGCCACAGATGAAACAACCACGGTTACAGATGGAGGTTGGGCACTTCTTTGCCCTCCGACATGTGTCGCGGTTTTAACATGCCTACAGAACTAAGGCAAAAAGAAAGGAAAAAGAGATTCAAGAAGAGAATCGAAAGAAAGATATATGACTTTTAGGGATTATGTTTTTCAAAATAAACTTTCCTTTTGAAAATACTTTCTTTTAAAACCCCTTTTTTTAAATAGTTTCCAAAAACTTCTATCTAATCTTGTAACCTTCAGCTCTGATACCACGTGTAACATCCCACGTCCGTTAATGTCAGACACAAAGGGAATGTTTTAAGTTTCATGGAGTGTTATAAGTTACCAGAATAGAATAATGCAAGACAGATAAAGTTGTACTTGAAAATTTTATAACTTTATTGCAGCGGTAATAGAAATAAGTTTGGTTACATATTCAAAACAACAAAACCAAGTACATAATATCAGTCTTGTACAAAAGCCTTCAGAGTACATAATTTTAAAGCCATAATTCCAAATAGAAAATGCCATAATAAGCAGAATCAAAGCCAAGCAATACATCTTTCAACTTCAAGCTGGAAGAAAGAGATATCTGAACTAATCTTGATATTTCCTCCCTAAGAATCTGGGGGGAACGGAAAAAAAGAGGTGAAACAAACTATGTCAGACATAAGTCTGGTGAGTCCAGTGACTTTCAACATATAAACAGATAATAGTATCATGACAGGAAAATAAAACTGGATGAGAGATAACAGGAACAAGAATAACATGTATAAACAGGGTAAACGGAACAGAACAGAATAATCTAGACCAAGTTGTGCTTCTTACTTACTTTTCACTTCTCTGCACTAATACTAGTATAATAGAATTAGGTGTTTTCCTAATGTATAAACAGAAACAGAAACAGAACGATCTCTTCAGAAATAAGATGCTAGTAATGGGCCTTTACCACGCTAACAGAGACAAACTGTACAGAAACATAATGCAAGTAATGGGCCTTTACCACCTGAACAGAGACAGACAGTACAGAAACAGAACGCTAGTAATGGGCCTTTACCATCCGAACAGAGACAAAAGGTACATAAATAGAATACTAGTATTAAGAGTACACTAGTGACGGGCCTTTACCACCACAACAGACGGTACCACACAGAAACAGACAGGTGTTACCACCCAACAGGAATAGACGGTACCCCACAGAAACAGACAGAACTAGTTGTACCCTAAATTCTACCCAAAGCGATCGACTCCCTAATACATAAATACAATGTGTCGGCTCCCCAGAAGGGTATATCACACCCTAAAGTGGCAACCTACAGAAAGACACAGACCTATTTACAGATGTCACGGCGTCTTAACTTCCCCAAAGAAGACCAGATCCATGCGCGCACATGACCCGGTTGGAACGTGCCTTCGACACCCCTCGCCATTATCAGAATGAACCTCTTATAATTAGTCCAGTAAGCGTGCCCTGACCCCTACCTAGTGTTGCATCGCCGTTTTGATACCAGAAAGGGTTACTGACTAATATGGGACCCACACAATAGACGACACAAGTAAATACCCCTCCTAACCTTGTGTACCCAGACTAACAGATTTCAGATGCACAGATGTCATGTAAACTAGTTTACAAATCAGACATACGGATTTATAGGTCTATAGATTAACAAATCAGATTTACGGATTAACAGACTTTCAGATTAACAGATCAAATGTACGGATTAACAGACTTACACATTAACATGTTTCACTTAACCATGCATTAAACCTACAGATTTACGAAATGTGTTTATCAGATTCATCTGCCTAGTTAATTTAACCCTATCTACTTATCAAATCAATATGTATTATTGGTTAAGCTTGCCTTAACCCTATCCACCTATTCATGTAATATTGGATAAGTTGTCATCTTACTTAGGTTAACTTAACCCCACCCACCTAACATGTTTTAGCTATCATATTCGTCTTTGATCAGCATTAATTATTTATTAATGCACAGACCTCTCACATTAAGTCGATAGCTTGTGGCCGTGGGATGTGCCGGGAAGTTCCGGGCAGACTTCTGCCACAAGCCAGACTTAACCTCGTGTCTAAGCATCTATTAGTTATGCCTATGACCTCTCACATTAGTCTGACCGTTTGTGGTTGCTGGTTAGGCCAGTCGGTTCCGGGCAGGCTTCTACCGTAAATGGAGTCCAACCTCGTATATCAGCATGCTTATCTTAGCTAATTTTGTTCATTTACATCGTAGCCTTTCCAATTACAGTATTAGGTTTCAACAGGTTAAACAGGCTTCACGGACACTTTACCGTGCCATTAACATATTTCGCTTAATAATAAATTAAGTCTACAAATTTTCATACCCCAATTTATGGTCATAGTTCTCAATATAACTTTGCGCCAAGTTTTGGTCAAATTACACAGTACGGCAATGCTCCAAAAATCCCAATCATAATTCATAATACAAGTTATGCCAAATTATTAGCTTTGATTACAGTGTATGCCAATTACCCAAAATCATAATTTAAGCGTGTTCATATTTAACAATTATCCCTGTTTCAGTATAGGTTTTCATGCCTAAGTCATATATCACTATACACAATAATCCCCTTCTTCCAAGTCATAAACCATCATATATAGCATGCCCCAAATTTAGGTCTTAAATTACAACAAGCGTTATGCCCCCAAATCAATTACATGTTTACAATTCAATTTATACCCCATTTGCATATCATTCAATATTTTCCCAATTTTTCCCACGTCATTCATACGTATAATTCAACGTAAAATATAATTAGGCTCGAAGTTAGCCTAATCTCATAAAAAAGGAAAAGAAGAGAAGGGAAAAGAATCATCAAAGCTGGCATAAAATAGACATATGAAGTATGAGCGAGCATAGAACAATAAACTAGATCCAATGGGTATAGATGGACAGATCTAAACAGAAATAGGCATAATCTCAATGTCAGGATCACAATTAAATTTAATGTATGAAAGTAACATGAACTGAACTCGGTTGGATCTAAATAGGTGTTGCAATTGTAGATCTATTCTCTTTTAATTCTAAGCTGACTTGAAGAAGAAGAAGAAGGACTAATTTTCAATTTAGATATGAACAGCATGAGGTCGCCATGGATTTGTGTAATGAAATTAGGGTATAGGTCTAGGTAAAATTATATAGGGGTATTAGATGAATAAAGGCCTTTAGATCTAACAAGGATTCATCTAAATCATTCAGATTAAAAAGACACATCACTCATCCAACCAAAAGAGGCCACGTCAGCCCAAAAACTCAAAAATCGTCATTAACCTATAAAAATGCGCCATACGTGCAACATGATGCGCAGCGGTAGGGGTATTGACACCCACACGTCATATATATATATATATATATATATATATATATATGTATGTATATGTATATGTATATGTATATGTATACATTTTATATATATATATATATATGTATATTTATTTATTTTTCTTTTTAACCGTCTTTTCAATTAATCCTCCAATTGGCCCTTTTCACACTAAACCACTTAGGCCTCTTTTTATCCATTCCCCTAAAACAAAAATATAGCACTAGCGGGGATTGAACTCAGAACGTCTTGCGTATAAGTCACATGTACTAACCAAATGAGCTACTAAGTCTTTTGCTAACAAGACATAAGACAATGCTACACATTATTCTTTCATTCCACTTTTTTCATGTTTTGCTGCAATATTTAATTTAAAGCTATCTTCTTTATTTTAAATTAGTTTTCTACAAACTATAGGTCTAAATTGACTAGAAAATTGCCACGAACGCAATGACGTTAATTTCATGACCAAATTATGGCGGCTCTTCAAATTCTCCTTTTTATTTATTTTTTTAATGTTTGCATGCATTTCTTCGCATTTCATGTGTTGCATGTAATTTTTTTATTTATCTTTTTCTCCATTTCACTGCATTGACTTATTACATGCAATTTTATTGTCATTATTTAATTTCTATGTCAAACATATCTATGCATACAATATATATACATATTTCCACATTTATAATTTCATTAAAAATGCGGGGTGTTACATAGATAGTAGTAAATGTAATACGCCAGTCACCTACTCGCCTTTGCATAGCAGCATCGTCCTCACTAATCACATGTCACATGCAACCTAGTCTAACCATCCACAACCGGATGAACAACCCAAGGTAACAAGAGGAAATATAAAACCTTGAGTCAGACAACAGTCATAGTTAGTGATAAAACAACTAACAAACTTCATCAATGAAGTATATGGGAATGGATAGATAAACATACTAATCCACCCACAACACCATAGATGAACTCAACCCTATCTTCCCCACATCAAACAGTGATAGCCTTTATAATAAACAATTCAACCACTCATCCATGGAAACTAGAACACCCATTCAATCATGGTTAAACACTCATAACATCCAGATTATATATATCTCATGTAAACCACCCTAAATGAATTCAACATCACTCAAGGACAAGCCTCAAAGACCTAAAACGATATCAGACAAGCACCCAAGGAACATCTCCTTCGACGTTGGACTATCTGCATGAGACGGTACAAGCAGAACAACCAATCATCCATGACCGACTCTGGTTATCACCGCGAATCGTGCTTTAAAACCATCGTTAATCGTATGACAACCAACCTTGTCACATGCCAAGGGCTAATGGTAACCCCGGTTCTAGCATAAACTCCATACGCCTTTCAACGATATGTATACATGTCCAACCTTGACAATTAGTCCTTTCAACGATACCCAGAGTACTCAACCTACAACCGGTCTTTTTGACGTCTCTATTATACCATTGCTTTGGGTCTGCTAGATCTTACTACAACAATAATCTCTAGGCCTTCATATCTCTAGTCATCCAACCTGACGAATTTTCTTAACTCAAGCAACCTTCTCGAGCTATTATTATCCACTGACTCACGACCTTTGAGTTGTCACCTCATTCACTATTTCACACCGATCAACGAACACCTTTCAACACTTCGACCCTTCCTACTTGAATTTACTTCTAAGTCACACCATCACCGAGAAAAATTACATCACTCGACCTTGGAAGCACACCACCGATCGGTCCCTGAAGCATACCACTAATCGATCTCTGAAGCACACCACTACTCGGTTCCTGAAGCACACCACCGATCAGTTTCTGAAGGACACTACCGATCGATCCCTGAAGCACACCACCGATCTATCCTCCCCTGGCTTGTTCTCCAAGCCACTCCACAACCGATCCTTCTTGATTGATCGGTCCACTGTACAACCCCAATCCAACTTCGATTTCGACCAAAACTTCGCTAAACGACAAATTCGATGAAGCCAACTCATCCAATACAATCATAAGCATGTTATGGTACCACTAATATCATGAAAATGACAATTACTATCAAATTATGCAAATTTCACAAAAAAACCATAATAAATGAACATATTATCTAAATTACGGATCTAACTTGCATAAAAACGTAAAATGGCATAACAATTATCAATTTTAAAATGCTAACTAGATCATAGGGTGATTCATATGAAAATGGACTTGTCAAGGTATAGATCTATGGTAAAACACTTGAATTTGATGAAAAACATGATCAAACATTCATATACTTCATTGAATCTATGTGAGAGATGTAAATCACTGACCTATTCTCCAAATCAAGCTAATATCAATGGATTAATATTCCGGACAGCAAGAAACTCAAACCAAACTCCTTGATTCGATGAATTCCCGCTTCAATTGATGTAGATCTACCCTCCAATGGTGTAGATTTTCGATTTCCCTCCTTAGATTTTGATTTTTTATGGTGGAAAGGTGTTAGAGGAAGGACAAACATTGACCACCAAATGAGAAAGTAGAGAAACTAGACCATTTCTTATATTTCCCACCCCCTATTTCTACCCATTCACTAGCCCATTAATGAGCCTCTCCAAATCAGCCCATTATGGCTTAGAAACCTGAACAGCCAACTGAAAAACCTTAAAACATCGAATCCTCCAAATCGTTGAGCCAAATCTTTAATGTTACCACTCTACAGAAAGGAAATCATCATTTCCTTTCCAATGGCACATCTCTCACCACCTGATTCGACCTGAGTCAAAAGTTATGCCCTGTACAACACTAACAGGGGCAAAATGGTCACAAACAAAATTGGTAAAATTTACTGACATGTCTTACATTGCCATAAGAAACATATTAAAATATGAGAATGACCCAGCCCTCAAGGAATAAATTAGAAATATTTTATGGTCTTCCAATACATAAAATGCAGGCTGTTACATTCCCCCACCCCCTAGAATTTTTCCCCCGAAATTACAAGTAACCACAAGCAACCGCATTAATTCTGCATGCCTATCATCCATGAGAAGCCAGTTCTATCATCCAACTAGCAACCATCAAGCCATGCATCCATAGTCTTATCCTAGCACGTGGAATTCTATCAAGCAACAACAAGATACAACGATATAACGATGATACAATATCAAAGGGTCCTGCCGACCAAGAGTTCTGCATGAGTCACCCTCATCGCATCTTCCCTTCCCCACGTACATCACTCCATTATACCTCGATTAGCTTAACCGTCTTCCTCCTAAGCAGTTTCATGTTATTTGCCACAACACGAAGTGGCTTACGATGTCTCGCAGCTGCGGTTTCTTCTTCTAAGTCTTCGTATTGCTCTAGAGATACCACCACATTCGAATCATGCACGAACTACCATAGAAACGACACATGAAACATATTATGCACACTCGACATCTTCTCAGGTAACGCCAATCTATACGCGAGCTTTCCAATTCACTCGACAATCGAAAATGGTTGAATGAACCAAGGAGCTAACTTTCCTTTGTTTCAAAATCGAACCACATGCTTCAACAGTGAAATCTTCACGAAAACCATATCGCCAACGTCGAACTCCAAATCTTTTCGACGCTTATCCGCAAACTCTTCTGACGATCTTGGGATGCCTTCATTCGTTGTCGAACGATCACCATACAATCCGAGGTTTCTCTAATCATCTTTGGTGCAAGTACCAACTTATCTCCAGTTTCTAACCAACATGCTGGAGAATTGCACGACCTCCCATACAATGCCTCTTATGTTGCCATCCCAATGCCAGACTGATAGCTATTATTATATGCAAACTCAACTACATGGAGATGGTCTTCCTATGATCCTCCGAAGTCTAACACACAAGCCCTCAGGAGATCTTTAAAAACTCGGTTAACCCTCTTGGATTGGTCATCAGTTTAGGGATGATAAGCCGTACTTAAACACAACTCAGTTCCCAAAGCTTCCTGCAAACTCTTCCAAAATCTGCTTATAAATAATGGATCTCGGTCAATCATATTCTCTTCGAGATACCATGGAATCGAACTATCCATTTCAAATAAAGTTCAGCCAATTTCGATTTCGTCCTAGTCGACTTGACAGAATAGAACCTTGCACTTTTGGTCAGCCGATCTACGATGGCCTAAATCCTTTGTTTCCTGCCCTAGTTTTAGCTAGTTCATAGATAAAATCCATCGATATATGCTCCCACTTCCATGTATGAACTTCTAATGGATGAAGGAAACTACTTAGCTTCTTTTGTTCATCTTTCACCAACTGACAGTTCATGCATTTGAAAACGAACATGCCAATATCTCGCTTCATCCCCTCCCAGTAGTAGACTCGCTTCATGTCCTGATACATCTTATTACCACCGGGATGAATCATCAACTTTGAGTGATGACATTCCCTCAGAACCTTATTTCTCAATCCGTCGATATCAGGAACAACTAACCACCCTTGCTTTCGAAGCCAACCTTCTCGATCGACCTCTAATTCTTTATCTTCTGGTTCCAATATCTGGATAAACTCTACAAGCTTTACATCTCTCTTTTGTCTCTCGCCAACTTTTTCGATAAGAGTAGGTCTTGTTGATAAGCTTGCCAAAATTTCGGTTCCAACTAACACCTTGGACTGAAATCTAATCCTGCCAAGTACTTGAGGCTCTACCTTTGAGAAAACATCGCTCCCAAACTTACGTGCTTCGACTCAATGCATCTGCAACCGCATTGCTCTGTGGGGAGTATAGGCTATACCAAAATCATATGACACCAGAAAGTCTAACCATTGTTGTTGCCAAAAATTTAAATCCTTTTGGGAGGAATGATACTTCAGTGGCTTGTGATCCGTAAACAACTTGAATTGAACTCCCACCAGGTAATGTCTCCACATCTTTAGAGCAAATATAATCCCCGTCAACTCCAAGTCATGAGTTGGATAATACCTTTCATGCGGCTATAGCTGTTGACTGGCGTAAGCCACAACCTTATCCTTCTTCACTAGCACTGCTCCATGCCCAGTGCCACATGCATCAGTGTATAACACCATCTCTTCATTCCCATTTGGAATGGTCAACACATGAGCACTCGTTAGTCCCTCTTTCAGGATCCCGAATGCTTGTTTACACTTTGCATCCCATGTGAGCATTTGGTTCTTCTTCATCAATCCTGTCAACGGTGAAGCTATATTTGATTAATCCATGATAAACCGTCAGTAATATCCTTCCAACCCAAGGAAACTTCTCACCTCCATCGCATTCTAAGGTCTATCCCAGTCCTAGATTGCTACGACTTTAGCAAAGTCATCTACTATCCCACTTCCAGAAATAGCATGGCCAAAGAACCTCACTTCCTTCTTCGAGAAGTGACACTTTGAAAACTTAGCACTCAACTGGTGATTAAGCAAGATTTCCAAAACAACTATCAAGTGCATCTTGTGCTCTTCCTCATTCTGAGAATAAACTAGAATATCGTCCACGAACACAAGCAAGAACTTATTCAACTAAACTCTGAAAACTCTATTTGTAAGATCCACAAAATACGCTGGCGTGTTAGTCAACCCAAATGACATCACCAACCATTCGAAGAAACCGGATGGTGTCCAAAAAGCTGTTTTTGGCACACTATCCTTTGCCACCCTCAATTGGTGAAATCTTGTGGCCAAATCATTCTGAGAAAACACTTTGGCTTTTTGAAGCTGATCGAACAAGTCATCAATCCTTGTCAATGGATACTTGTTCTTCTTAGTCACCTTATTCAGCTCACGATAGTCCACACATAATCTCAACGAGTCATCTGCCTTTGTTGCAAACACGACTGCTGCACCCCATTCGGAAACACTTCTCTGAATGAACCCCTTTCCCAGAAGGTCAAGAACTTAGACCTCCAAATCTCGCTGTTCTTTAGGCGCCATCCTCCTTAGTGGCATAACGATTGATCCAGCAACCTTGACCAAATCGATCCTCAACTTGATCTCACGATGCGGCGGCAACGCTTTGACCTATTCAAATACATCTTCATACTCATTAGTGATCAACACAGATGACAAGTCTTCCTTTGGAATCCAAAGCGAATATAGATAGCTCATGAAGACACCCTCTTCGCGCTTACATCTAATCAACATCTTTCGCCCTTCCACATCCCTGACTCTCAACTATAGCTTCTTGCAATTCACTCTTGTCGCATACCTCTTGAGCCAATCCATACCTATGATGATCCCAAATCCAGCGAAGTTAAGAACAAAGCAATTACAGACAGAAGCGCAACCATGACTCGACAACACTAGACAATGACAAATCATGTAAAGATTGGATGAACCCCCAACAGGATTAGTCACTACGAAAGGTCTATCACAAATCTCGGGTTCCAAACCCAAATGGCATACAAGCTCATTGCAAATGAATGAATGCGGTGCTCTAGTATCAAACAAAACTCGAACTGAAAAACCTCGAACAAAAAGAGTACCTTGGACGATGACACCCTTTCCCTTCTCCTCTGAAGTAGGAGCTCTTGAAGAAGTTGGCAAAGGCTTCCAAAGCATCTGCATTGACAAACTGCTTGCCCTTACCTGATTTTGGACAATCTTTCTTCTCATTACCAGGATTTCCACACTTGAAGCACTTCTTCACAGCTTTAGGATTTTTGCACTCACTCGAGTAATGACCCTTCTATTGGCAGTTAAAACAAAACAACTCACTCTTAGGCTTCTTTTGGCCATCTTTTCCCTTCTATTGTTGCTGCTTCCTCTTCTTATTATTACCACCCTGCAGTGCTTTTTGAGCTTCCTTAGCTTCAGCGACAACATTTGCTTCCTTAGGAAATAAGATCTCATGGCAAATAGCCTTTTCCATAATCTTCTCGAATGAATCATCAAGGTGATCCTCTAATGACCTTCCAATATAGGTATCCAGACCCAAGACAAACTTCTCGTTCTTCTGGTAAGGAGTATCAATGTATGAACGAGTATATTTGGACAAGGCATCAAAACTAGAAACATAGTCAGGCACAGAACGACCATTATGTTTCAACTCTACGAACTTTTTGAACAAAGATGACTTCTGTGCAGTGAAGATAAACTTTTCTTCAAACTTAGCTTTGAATTGTTCCTATAAAATCTTCTCTTCTAGAGTCTCAAGTATAACAGAATTCCACCAACCCATGGCTCTTCCCTGTAGTTACCCTGATGCAAGCTTTCTCCTTGTCGCACCATCCAATCCCACGTCTCCAAAGCTTTAGACACAAGATTCTATCCACCTCTAAACCTCTTCAACTAGCTCAGATCCTTTGAATGGTTTTCCTCCTAGAGAAGTACAATCTTTGCATAGCTTCGCAAAATCCACAACACTAGGCAACTGAACTCCTACGTCTACTGTAACCTGGAGCGGGCACCCTACGCATGAATGCCTCTACCATGTCGTCAAGCATGGTAGGGTAGTCTGGTTCACCGCCATTTCCCCCCTCTAGTATTAGCTCCACTAGCAGTGCATCTTGTTGTTCGTCTACTCAGTCTAAATCTACAATTTAGAATAATTAACCACCTTCAAGAAAAACTGCTAAAAGAGAACAAATACTACAACTATATATGCTAATATATATAATAAGCATCCAATTGAAATCTACAAGTATGTCTCTCATAAATGATTACGTCTAAGAACTTTGGCTAAAATCGTTAACCAGAGCTCTAATACCAAATGTGACGACCGCCCAGAACCCCTATACTAAACTAGAGGAAAAATGCACTGAAAGGTGTGCCAGGCAGATGTGGACGATTATCATAGGTAGGTAAACACAATCGGGACCTGTCGTAAAACTTATAGGGCAAGGATAAAATATTATTGAACATATACAACAAGTAATAGTAGTGAAGCATCATATAGCAAACTTTTCAAACTTTCACAACATCCTAAAAGATTATCCCAACACCATAGGAAATACCAAGTATTGACATAAGGACTCACTACAACACTCATAGAGCAACTCAAACAGCGGAAACAGAAATACTAGATAGTAGTAAAAGTAATACGCCAGCCTCCTACTCGCCTTCGCACAGCAGCATTGTAGCACCCCACATTTTTAATGAAATTAAAAATGTGGGAATATGTGTATGTATTATATATACAGATACTGTAACACCCCGTATTTCTGTTAACACTATAATAACAAATTAAAGAATAACTAATCTCAGATGTGAGAATTAAGGGAAACGGGTTACGCCATGGTGTTCGTCTCGGAATTCTAGTTGAGATAGAGTCCGAGTTTGCATGAATTGGACTTCGCATGAAGAAGTTATGGCCATCGGAAGTTTCAGAAAATTCAAAACAGATTTCGAAAATTCAAATTTCAGAATCAGATGGGCTAGGCGGGAAATTTCCCGCTAGGGCCAGATCGACCTGGGGGTCGGCCTATACTGACTAGGTCGACCATAGGGTCGACCTGGGGGTCGACCTCCCCCCCCCCCCCCGGGCCAGATTTGATTGATGACCTATTTATGACTGTATGCTAAGTCATTAGGCTCTGGTCTGCTCTGAATGGATGGGGTTAATTCTGGGTTGATCGGATGGCTTAAATTAATCTTAAACTCTATAAAAAGACATGTAGGCTCGAACCCTAAAATCAAATTAAAAATTAGATTCAGGGCCTCCATGCCGTCACCTTGCAACCTAGATTAGCCGCCACCAATTAGAGAGGAAGTAAGCTAATCAAATTCAATTCTATTCAACTCTAACAACGAATCTACTACAAAGGAAAGCTAATTCAACTTCAGAACTCAGATTTCAGAACTCAAGACCTTCTTTGAGTTGTGAGTTCGATTTCTTTAATAAAATAATTAACAATTTAATTGGATTGAGTTATGGTGCGAATTATATGGTTATGTTGTGAATTATTGACCGCATGTTATCATTCTATGTTGTAAAATTGTGATGTTATCATTTATTTTGTAAAATCTATGATGTTATCATCTATGTTGTAAATTCTATGATCCTATCATCTATGTTGTAAAGTTGTGATGTTATCATCTGTGTTGTAATTCTATGATTGGCTTATGTATAATCATGTTTCATATGCTAGTTTGGTTATGTTGATTCATATGATAAATCATATGTATGTATGCAAGTTAGGATGTTAATTGAGGCATGGATCATATGCAAGTTAGTGAGATTTTATATATAACCTTACATGTTTCATGACATCTATTTTAGACCTAAAGTTAGGCTATGGCATGTGTGAGTTATATGCTAAATTCTACATGCTAGTTTACATGTTTAGATGTAAGTTTACACCATCACTATGTTGCATAAATCATATATGCAAATATATATATATATATATGTTTGGAATAGGAATCATGCCTATGCAAGTTTACCCCTTATGGTTTGATCCATGACATACATGGTTTATGCAAGTTTGTGGTTATTACCTACGCAAGTTTACACTTTCAGAATTAGATCTATGACATATGTAGTTATATGCAAGTTTGCAACTTGGGCCTATGCAAGTTTTAGATGTAGAACCTCATTCACACATGCAAGTTCACCCAATATGTTTAGATCTAGTTTTATCTATATGTATGTTGTTATGTTTCACTACAAGAAAAACCACATATAGCAGCGGCAAAATCCGCTTCTAATCCATCGCTAAATTGGCTTTAGTGACGGATTTCCTGCAAAACATGGTGGTCGGTAAAAACCATGACGGTAATTGTGTCAGATATTGCGACGGACTTTAGCATGAGATTTCCGATAGTTTTCCACCATTTTGCTAATTATATAATAAAAATAAAATTTTATTTACTTATTTAATTTTAATTTATGTACCGACGGTTTACCGACGGATAATTAATTTATAATAAAATACCATTTATAAAAGGAGTGGGTAAACCCTCACTAATTGCCAAGGGATTACCGACGGAAATTAAATTGGGGTAAACCTAACCTCACTTTTTTTGTTAGGAATTCGTCGCTATTCCCCTTCTAATATATATATATATACACACACACACACACAAAAATAATCATTCAACTATGAACACTGAAATAAATAACATATTAAAAAAACAAAGATAAATTAGTCAACAATATTAATATAGAACTAAAAAGAACATTCATAATCACATTAAAGAAACCACAACATCCATAATTTTTCATCATTTCATACCCCAAGCTGAATTATGAACAACAAAACTATTCAGTTGATGCTAACATTATCCTAAATACAAACACATATCATCCATTACCATACTAAAACCACATGACACCATATTTACACCAAAATAAATCGAACTAACATACCCAACAAGCTTACGAAGATGATGACGATGACGAAGTCGCAAGCAAACACGAAACCAAAGGCGAACGCGAAACTGTAACGTTCAAGCTGATGTACATGCAACACTGCAGCTACAAATTCCGAAAAGTCAACCTCGACGGTTGTGTTTGTGTCAATCTGTTCAGTAAATATATGAAAGAATGATCAAGTTTCCGGTTAAAATCCTGGAAAGCACTACTATGCACAAGTATAAATGTAATCTGAATATACGCTATGAGGATGGAAGTAGCACTACCGAACAATCTTCTACAAATGACCCAAGGATTATTATAAGATAAATGAGTAACGAAGAGGGAAATAGCATTGCTTTCTAGGTGCAAAGTAAAAATAAATAAAAGTTAGGCATTTCACAAAATTTACCTCAAAATGGACAATCACAGCCAAACTGCAACCCATCAAAAAACTAACAATTGCCGATACAGAACTGCGGGATAGTACTTTCAGTTATAAGGATAAATGATATAAAAGATATGAAACAGCAATAATAATTCATTACCAACCCTCAAAATTCCTTCTGGGTCAAAGGGGGCTTGATAGTACGACGGAGCATCCACTAGAATTAGGTCATTCGATGGAGAATTCAGCCGCACTCCTATATCAAATATATAGTATATCACTTTTATTAAAATATAATTTAATAAAACATATGTATCGAGCATTCACAAATGAACTGAGTAAGGGCTTTCATAATGGCGATATACCATTTACCCTTTTTTTTCATCCATAACGCATTATGTTATGCTTTTAGATCGCATGATTTGATCGGAATAGATTAATTTATTTATCCGACTTTCATATAGAAGATATATGCCGCTTTGCTGATTATTTAGTTTTCAACTAGATAAGCGCTACGATTTAATATTTAAATATTTAAATAAGCCAAAATGAAGAGGCTGATTTTTATGTGTGCTTTTATATTCAGCATTTTTTTCCAAGAAACTTTTGTAATTCAGAGATAACAGCCAAAACCTAAGGAAGAACCGTAAAGATGAGATATTGTTATTTTGAGGATTGAGACTCGTATTTACGTAGATTTTGATGCATACATACGGGATATTCTTATGGCAGTTTCATACATATACCTAAATAGTTTGAATAGTCAACTTTTTTTTATCTTTGCATTGTGGTTATCTGTCCACAGATAAAAAAGGCTGCACCCAAAATGACCAAAAACTCTTTATCTCTTCAACAAATTCTTAAAACTGTGCCAACAATGATCAATCATATATGCATTATGCCTTCCAAACTTTGTTCACTAACCGATTATTTCACAAAATAAGATAAGGTAATTATGCAAAAAATCGAATATTTTCATCAAAAAAAATAGTTCTTATGTCATATCCTTAATGTAAGGAGGTCCATATGTGATACAGTACGAACGCAAATTATGTATGAACTCCTTCACCACTCTAAAAATAAAGATTGTAGATTCAAAACTCAACAATGAAGTTCAGTAATTAGCCAAAGAGCTTTGAAAATATTGTTTCATTCTTGATTAAGCAAGTGGGAAGTATGAAATATTTATACAACATTCGAAATTTTCTAATCAAAGGATTAAAAGCACATTTAACTCTTCCATCTATAATATACCCTCTAAACTTAATAGCGAATTGTATTTGAAAATTGGATTTTTGAAGATTAGCTTGAATACCCTGTTTTGATGGAATTTGAACGTAAGAATTTGTAATGTTGTTGAATCTGGAGTTTGCATACTTCTAATTATGAATAAAGTGATAAAATGTTAGGAAAGTGGTTTCAGACGAGGAAAAGGAAGAAAAGGGCTAGTAACTTTTTGTATGGTTTACGTGCATATGGAATCTCAACAAGCAATAATGTTTTTGGAAAAGAGTTATAGCCTACAAAATGGAGCTTGAGAGGAAGACGAAAACTAGGTCCGCCCCTTTTGTAGTTAACTATGCAGTTGATTCTTTCATAGTTAACATAAGAAGAAGGAAACATAACTAATATCAAGCTATATGACTATATGAGCAAATTTCAACCTCATCTTATATAATACTTACTGTGCTCTACTCTTTTAGCGTTAGTGATATCAGCACGTAGCTTTTCGACTTCCCTTGCCAATGACATCCAATTTCTTTCCAAGCCCCTCATATGCTCCACTTGTTTTAAGTTTGAACCTTTCTCGTGCTCAAAAGCAACACTGAAATCAAAAATACAATTAACCTCCAGAATAAAAAAAACAAGTGCATTTTTTGGCTAGTACCATTGTTAGCTATTCTCATATTTGTGCGTTTATTTATTCAATAGAGGCATAGTCAATGATTTTACAGATATTCCAAAATATTTGCCGGTTTATGAAGCCTCAATAATCACCTCAAGGAGCGCCTCAAGAAAATAAAAGATAAAAACACCTTGAGGCTTATTCCAAAAAAGTTTTTACATTTAAAGCTTACGTCAGAACAACTTGATGCATACGAAGAGTGCGCCTCAAACGTATCAACTGCTGAGGCATATGACTCAAGATTTTTTTACCTTTAGTAACAAATATCGACATTAATAGAAGTCATAAACTTCAATTATTTAATGGAAATAAAAAAGAGAAAAATTTAAGAAAATTAAAATTAAAATTTTTTACTTTCAATTTCAATATCGCATTTACAACTCTCCTCACGGACATGAAAACGCCTCATCATGTACGCTTTAGCATTTTAAAACTTTGGTTCACAATATGTAGAACATTATACAATATAGGGCATCATCTACTATAATTACCATTTTGAATTAAAGCAACACCTAGCAATTTCAATTTAATAGTTTACTAAAATGACAAACTGATGGAAGACTAACCAAAAATATACTTGTTATTGGAAAATGAATGAAAACATAAAGTCATCAAAACATAGATGGAATAGTAAAACATCAGTCATTCGATGAAACTGGATAAGATAGGACTGACCACTTATATGAGCAGTCCTCATCCAATTTTGGTTAGTATACAATTAACATCAAAGTTTGGAATGATAATGAAACGGTTCTTCCTTTATCCTAAATGAAAATGAAGTAAGGTGGGCTGAAGCCTCAGATAAACGCATCTGAGAGAAAGCCTATGGTGAAAAAACAAATGATCAGGGTAGTCTCAACTGATAATGAAAATAGCAGAGTGCATTTTTCGACAGCATTTCTACAAGAATCATTTTTAAGGCGATTATTCATATATCTACTTAAATGTTGTCTCATCTTTTGTGCACATGCACCGGCACGCACGAATACATACATACACAAGCATATATACATACAAACGTAGCATTTCTAAAAGAATCATTTTAAAGGCAATTATATTCATGTATCTACTTACCTGTTGTCTCATCTTACAGTCCCACCTGATGTACAATGCACATGCTGTAATAACTCAACGAAGCAAAATAGCATTAAAAGGGAAAACAAGCATTAAATATAAACAAGTGCTACTATGTAATAGCAAGATGACCTTAGCTTTTCCCAAATCCTGCTGTGTACATATCCCAAGCTTTTCTTTTCCTTTTACAACAGAATTAGGCAATCGTTCAGGTGCTGGAAGAGCCAGTTGCTGCTTGGACACCGGCAAATTAGGAGACGCGAAATTGTTGGCTATTAGCTGGGGCATACACTAATTTAACCGATAATTTCTTCGGGCTACTAGTTGAAAGTCGTCCTCATCTGTCTCTGGATGGGAGTTGTATTGCGTAGTAGGCGGGTCTGGGGGATCGGGAGGTGGAGCGTTCGTCGAATACTGGATTTTGCGGGGCGGAGAAGGGGGTCAAAAGCTAGGGAGAGGGTTTGAATTCACTTGCCAGGCAAATCGTCCTTTGTCGGTTGCCACTAGAACGGATGAGGTCCTCTCGATATGTTTGGATGGAATTTAGGTGATTAAGATATGAGCGAAGAAAAGAGGCGGCTGTTGAATGTAGTGGGAGTGAATGAGGATTACATTTAGGGTTTTGCGTAAAGAACGGTAGATGTTGGCTGGTACAGGAATCTAATGGCTGAAAAAAACCAATGAATTTATTATTATTTAATTCGATTTGTGGTTGTTTAGAGTTTAAGAATGAAGTATATGAGAATAAAAGTTGGATACTTAAATTCATAGTAAACGGATATTTTTTGAATATGGACAGTGTCATATCCATATCATTTATCAATTCTTAAAAAAAATATTTAAAATTTAATTGTTCTCAATTAAGTTCGCTTAGCTGTATTAGAAATTTCAATACTGCAATAAATTGTTATAACTAAAACATGAATGAAATGAAAATCCTATTTTTGAATTAAACTGAAACTAAAACATGAAAGAATTTATTTATTAGTTATTACTTTTTGCTTCTTAGTTGTAATTGATATCACTTATTAAATGTTAATTATTAATTATAGATTACCAATAGCTACTTATTAATAGTTAATTTTAATTACTGACAATTATGTATTTAATATTAACTATTTCATGTTAATTAGTAATTAGATAATAGAAATTTAATTGATAACTAATAATTTTTAAATATATTATTATTTGTTATATGATTAAGTTATTAAAATATGTTCATGAAAAAACAGTTTTTTAAAAAATACACTACGTTTAATATGTAATTATTAACTAATTTAGAACAAATGAAATCATATTCAACACTTACTATGTGTGAGAGAAGATAGGTACATGTGAAAGCCTATAACTTATATGGTAAAGTTTGCATTCTTTGAATTTCAGAATTTTTTAATATTTATAAAATTTCTTATTTTTAAATTTTGAACATTTTACAAAATCTTATATTCAAACTTGGAGCCAAAAGTTTCATACTTTCATGTTTGGAGCAAACAAGATTTAACATATAAATTATTATTTATGATTTACTAACTATTCATAATTAATCATAATAAAATATTAAATTTAAATTTAGCTACTGATTATAAACAATAATTACGAGTTATAAATTATAAATTATTTATTTATAATCATTTTATTATAAATTATCAATAATTAATCCTTGTAGTTGGAACCAATGTTTTTATAACCTTTTAAACAGTTGTTAAAAGGTTAATTAATAATCATTAGTAATAAATATTGTCAAAACTTCATACTTTACGGTCCTATATGAAAGCGGTGTAAAATTTTATATTTTACAATGTTTATAAACAAAATGTTCTAAAACCATAAGATTTTTAAACATTTTTGTCAAAAACATTGTAAAATTACATTTTTTACAACATTTTGTTATCAGTATTGCGAAAAAAACATTGTAAAAAGGTGATTTTATTGTGAAAAAACATTTAAACAATGTAAAATTCTGTTTTCCCATTTTTGTTGTCATGGACGCAAGGGACACCAGCTTCTTTTCTACCTCAACACAAGAAATACACCACTTAATCCAACTAAACACCTGGTTTTAAAATTTTAATACTGACTATTAGACATTATTTATTAACTATTACTTAATTATTTAATTATAAATATAACTTTATAATAATTAAATTTCATTACTAATTAGACCTACAACATGACAACCTGACAAAATCGTTAGACCTAAAACCCTGATTTAGACCTATAACTTTATCAAATAATACGTACCATTCAAATTCTTAAAAGCAAATATGTATTAATAATCTCTTGAAATTAATTTATTTAATCGTATTAATGACTATTAAATAATCATTGATTATCAAAACAAATTTAATAAACATCGAACAACAATGTATTTTATTAATTACTATTACCTCTTATTTATATTATATTAGTAATTAATAAATAATCAGCATTAGTTTTAAAAAAAATCATCATTAACTATCGAATTTTATTTACTTCTAATAGTTATTATTTATTATTAATTACTAATGTATTATTAACATTAATTATTTAAAATTTAAATTTACTTATTAATTACTAAGTAATATCACAAATTTAAAACATTTAATAAATAAAAAATATAAAAGTTCGTTTCAAATCTCTTGGAAAACTGCAGGAAAATAGCTTCAAAATTATGTCGACGGTAATCCGACTCTATTAGCAACGGAATATAGCATCAAATATTATATGACGGTAAAGAGCTGCAATTTCCATTGATTTAGCGACAGAATTAGTATTCGACAATAATAATTTATAATAAGATGACATATAAAATCCAAAATATTTTCTCTTACAAAGCCCACGGAAATCCGCCGATAATTAGCGACGGAATTATACGCTGCTAAAAATCTGTCGCTAATCTCGGTTTTTCTTGTAGTGTTTTCTCTTTATTCCATAAGTTAGACTATTCGAGTCTAACGTATATTTTACGTTAAACGAACGAACATACAACGTGGGGGTAATGGGATAATATTAAAAGATTTAATGTTGAGAATTGGCATAAACGCCTTAAATGGCATAAAATAAATTTGTGATGAAAATTGGTATGATTTTGCATACCATAAATAGATGAACATAATTGAGTCAATTATGGACATCGTTAAATTTGGAATTGATTGATAATTTGAATAGGGAAATTAATTCAAATTGGGGAATAATGAATTTTGTGTAATTAATCATCTAAGACATGAGGTTAGGCTCTTTTGTGGTGTAAGACTGCCCGGACCCGCCCGGCAAATCCAGCTGCCACAAATGCCAGTCTAATGTAGGAGGTCTTAGGCATAAATTAAATGCGTGACAGTTGTAAAGACACGAGGTTAGGCTCTTTTGTGGTGTAAGACTGCCCGGACCCGCTCGGCGAATCCAGCTGCCACAAATGCCAGTCTAATGTGGGAGGTCTTTAAAAGGTTACGGAGTTAATGAATTAAGAAACACTTAACCAGATAAACATGTAGTGGGACATGAGGTGGTTAAGTGGGTGCCTTAGATGGCATGTGGAATATAGTGGATGCCTTGGGTGGCATTTGAAATACGATTAGAAACACTTAACCAAAAATTGGAAACATGTAAGTGAAAATGAATAAGAAGAGGGTTAAGTGGGATGTACTAGAGGGGACCAAGCTTAGGTGGATAGCTTGTGTCAAGTAATGGGGGCCCGTTTCAACCAGTAACCCATAAGTATCTTTGTGGGCTCGACCGAAGTCGAGGACGGGGCACGCATACTGGGCTTGACTGTAAGAGGCCAAAACGGATTAGCAGTGGCAACGCAAGTCAAACGGGTTCATGTGCGTGTGTGGTCCCGGGCTGGTAGGTAAAACGTTGTTGCATCGTGTAGGTATAAGCTGTGCATTGTTGGTGGTATCGGGTTGCCATTTTGGGGGGTGATACACCCCACTGTGGGGCCAGCACGGGCATCTACGAGTTACGGAGCCGATCGCATGGGGGTAGTGGGTACACCTAGTGGAGATAGGGGCAGGCGGCACCTATGAAGGCAACTATGGGTGCACGAAACTACCATTATCATTATTAAGTTCTGTAGGCGGGATCAACCTTCGGGTGACTAGTGGTGGTGCAGTTTAGTAATTATGTTATAGTGACTAGGTGCGCCTTTAACATTATCTTTGTTCATCTTATTTCCTTATTTACTCTGTAATACACAATTGTTCACAGTCATTTCCTTATTTTCCAACTTATGCCATAGCCTAGTTATTTTGGTAATTATATTGTTAAAGTTATCGCACTCCCCAGACTTTATGTCTGACCCCCCTTTGTTTCCACCTCTTTTCTTCCTTTTCTCCCCAGGCGCTCAAGGTGGAACTAGCACCAGTGGAGCTTGATTTTGGACAGCTGTATCTCTTGCTTTTAGAAGTTGCTTGGATCGCTGAAGTAAAAGTCCAGCCTATCTTATTTGTGGCTATTTTTTATTGGGGTTATGTCTTTCAATCTATGTACTTTGATTTAGTCAAGATGGATATTACGTACTTTGACACTGGGTTTCGATGATGTAATTAAAACTATGTGTTTACCGCTGCAATGAATAAAATTTTAAAGTTTTAGTACTGTTTATATATGTCTTGTTGTTAAGTTTTTGTTGTATACACACTTAAAATGCTCCATAGATGTTAATGCATTCCCTTTGTGAGTGACATTAATGGACGTGGGTTGTTATAGATACATTTAAGAGAAAAATTAAATAATGACAATAAAATTGCATTTAATAAGTTTATGCAGTGAAATAAAGGAAAAAGATTAATAAAATAAATTAAATGCAATACATGAAATGCGAAGAAATGCATGCGAACAATTAAATAGAAATAAAAAGGAAAATTTGAAGAGCTTCAAGAATTTGGTCACGAAATTTAGACCTATGGTTTGCAGAATATCGATTTAGGTTGAAAAGGATATCTTTAAATTAAATATTGCAACAAAATATGAAGAAGAGAAATGAGGAAAGAATAATGTTTTGCATTATTCTAAGGTTTGTAAACAAAAGACTTAGTAGCTCATTTGGTTAGAACATGTGACTTGCATACAAGAGGTACATAGTTCGATCCCCGCCAGTGCCATATTTTTGTTTTAGGGGAATGGCTAAAAAGAGGCTTAGTGTTAACGCAGTTCGATTAAAAAGCGGTTTAGTGTGAAAAGGGTTGATTGGGGGATTAATTGGAAAGATGGCTAAAAATAAAAATAAATACATAATATATATATATATATATATATATATATATATGACGTGTGGGTGTCAACACCCCTGCTGCTGCGCATCTTGTTGCACACATGGCGCATTTTTATTGGTTAAAGATGGTTTTTTTCGTAACATGGTTGTTTTTTATCGGTCGGATGACGTGGACGATTCCTATGATTTCTGATCTAATCCGATGGTCTTGGTTGCTCCTCTACTCCTATAAAAAGAACCCTAAATCTAGATTTTATTCATCAAAAAGTAATGGTGATGGCGAAGTTCTGCTGCGATGAAAATTAAAATGGTTCTTCTTCTTCTTCTAAATCAATTCAAAAAAAAAAGGAATATACATATTCAAAGATTTCTACAAAAAAATCAGCAGTGGCTACAACAACTTATTTACCATGTTCTTCGCCGCAAATTCACTGTGAGTTCACGTTGTTTTTAGATCTGAATATCTAATTAGTAATCGTGATATGTATATAAAAATTAGATCCTGAATCAGCGCGTAATCAGTTCTATTATGACATATTCCTCTGATCAATTCTTATTTGTTTATATCGTCACCAAATCTAAACTTCTCATAATATGTCCATTCAGTTTTATGCCTATTTCTACTATTATGTTATTGATTCGTTATTATGCCTTCTCTGATTCTTTTCTTTCTCTTCTTTTTCTTTTTATTTCCATATAGCCAGGCTTCCTTCGAGCCTAGGCCTAACGCTGAAAAATGCGAACGTGCGAAATCGAGAATAATAGGAAAAGACATAATTTGGGGCATAATTGATATTGGAAAATATGAATATAAATTGGGCATAAAATGGGGAAAATATACGAATATGGATTTGGAGGCATGTTTCATATTGGATAATATGAATGCAAATTTTACGCACAAATTGGAAAACGTGAATTTGTGTTAATTTGTATTGGAACGTGTAAATGTTAATTTGGCATATAAATTGGTACATGTATGAATATGAATTTTAGGCATACATTAGAAATATGCAAATATAGGTTTGGGTGCAACTTGTATTGGAATATATGTAAATATGGAATTGGGTATAGAATGGGACATGTCTAAATATTAATTTGGGACATAAATTAGAACGAATGTGAATAAGAATTTTAGGTATAAATTGGAAAATATGTGTGTTTGGGTTTGTGCAATATATATATATATATATATATATATATATATAAACACACATATATATATACCTTAATTTATGATAAGGGGCATATGGAGCATAATTAAAAGGTGAATTAAAAAGAGGCATAAAAATCTATATTTTGAATAGTGAATTAGACATAATTCAAATGGGGAATGATTTAATTGATCAATTAATTGATTAATTAAATTAATAATGGAATGTTTATTAATTACAATTAGGAATTGTAATTGTACTTGTAACACGAGGCTAGGTTACATTAGTGGTGGAAGTCTGCCCGGACCTGACCGGCATATCCAACATCCACTAATGTTGAACCTAATGTGGGAGGTCTAAGTATGTAAATACGAATTGGGCTAAGACACGAGGTTAGACCCAACTGTGGAATAAGACTGCCTGGACCCAATTGGCATATCCAGCATCCACACGTTGTAGGCCTAATGTGGGAGGTCAAGCCCATTATAACCATAATTGGACATGGTATTGAATTGGGCTACTTAACCTAAATTAATCCATTAGGATTGTATGATTATGAACTTGAGTTGGGGTTAAGTAAAATTGGATGGGTAATGGGTGGGTTAAGTAAATTAGAGGCCGTGGGTAATATTTACATATAGGCCCATGAACTTAACCCAATAAGGTTATGTAATTAAAGACACCTAGTGGTATACATAATCGTTGGAAATAATAAAGTTATGTAATTAAAGACACCTTGTAGGGTAAGTATAACTTGTAGAAATAGGTATGTGTAATAATCTGCTAAGTAGACAAAGATATGTTGTAGTGACGATGTAAATTGAATTTATGGTTAAATGAGAAAGAATGAGGAAAACTTGTAAAATGAAATAAGTTATATTTAATCATAAATGGTAAGTAACAAGTTAATTTGAAAACATGTGAATTGGATATACCTAAAATTACATATTAAGTAAAACATGTTATTGTAATGATATAAATAAGCAAGAATAGTTGAAAATTATATAATATTTGCATCACTAAAACTAGCTTGGTGCTCATTAATGGCGACTGGAGAAATCCTCTCCAGCTTTCGTCACGTGTGAGCATCATCTCCATCTTCACCTTTCTTTACCTACCTCAAATCACTTTGCGATTTTTATTTCACCAACCTTCAACGATTTTATCATTGATAATACATCTGTTTTACTTCGCCACTTACTTCCCTTCGGCTTTTCACAAATTTTCAAATATGAAAATTTTAATCCACCTTCTATCCTTAACTTCCCACAAAGTCGAAATTCTTTTGATGGATAAACCCCGGATCTGCCTTATACCGTGTTGCATCTATGCTCAAATCGCAGATCCATAACCGATTTGATTTAGTTCGAAAGCTGAAGAACAAGGCATCCTGAGAATTGGGATCTGGCATTGCCGGCGCAAGTGGAAGCACTTCCGATTCTACATAACCGTTTCTCTAGTTTTTTCACTAATTTCACTTTCTGGTATGTGAATAGATCTGATTACTACAATATTTGCATAAGTTTGGGGTTGATAAATTAGTGTTTAGTTCGTTTTTGGTTCGTAGTTTATAGTGATAATTGTTTTAAGCTGCCTTGTGAAGATCTATTCAGTGCTTCGTAAGTGAAAAGAGAAATGGGTCCATTATCAGTTCATCACATATGGTTTTAATCAGATTTACAAGATAAGAATGCTTTCACCCAAACTGCTTAGGATGTTCAACACTGTTATTCAACTAATAACCCGATTGGTTTTCGGATCTTCTCGTTGGATTACAAAATATATGGATGATTTCTTAAATTGAGTCCAGTAAGATGAATATGGATATCCAGTAATACAGTTTGGGATCTAAACATGATTTAAATCAGTTTTGGAAAATATTTGGATTTGGTTTATGTTTTTATCACCCGGTTCAGTTTTTGGATAATATGGCTTTGGTTACATGTTTTGAGCAGTTGGTCCTCTTTCACTAATTGATAAATTAGTGCATAGGTTTGGCAAATCTACATGGTGGCATTTGAATTTTTACTGATATGATATCTTCAAACTGTTGATTCTGGCTCTAGGATTGATTTATAGGAGTCTATAAATCATCAAACAGACCTAGAGTATAGAATGGAATTAAATATTTTTTGGGACTTTATTAGGTTGAATTTAGATGTTAAGCATATATAATTAAGGGCTGCATGATATTTCTGGTGATTAGGTCCTGTTCCAGTTATGATGTAAGTTTGGAATAGACTTTTTCATGCTTTTCAAATTAATCGGCAAGCAATTTTTGGGATGTTTGGGGTTGATTAGCATGAATAGCAAAATTCATGAGCAGGATCTATCATTGTGATGATCCTTCATATGCTAATGAGAGTGACACTACTAATTTTTTGAGGATTTTTAGTTCAATATACTAGGGTCAGAGCTGTTTCATAGCTTAGGAACTTACCCGCTCTTAATTTTAATTAGTGTTTTAACCTTTAGACAATCTCATGTGAACTCGATTATGAGTTGGAATATAGAGTTTGGATACTGATTTAAAAGATAGACGGGCTTTGGAATTTAGTGATTACATTCTAGTATAGTTTTGATGGTTTTGTTTCATATATTTGGCTTTCAGCTGCTCATTAAACACAACTCAGCTGGCTTGGTGATGAAGCGTTCAAAAGTTTGCCATCTATTTGCAGCCATATGTTTTACTACTCTGGAAAACTCAATGTAATGGATCGTATTCTCTGATATTTCTTTAATGGTGTTTTGGTTTGAAGGTCATGAGCAAAAGAATTTTTGGCTCGTGGAAGGTGCAATGATGCACATATGCGGGATGATTGCCTCATCACGGGCTGTTATTTTTTGTTAGTTTCTTTTGATACTTGTATTTCCAGTTTTATTTCAGTTTCTATGTTTCTCTTTTATCTGTAATGGTTAGTATGCTAACCTTTTTCTGTACGAATTTTAGTAATTAACAGAGTGAACCAATTTTCAAAAAAAAAAATATTGTGGATTACGGACCTTGGGCCACAATCTAGGGAATAACATGTTGTGGGCTTATTAATAAACTAAAATGGATTAAGTTATATGATTGAAATTAATAAGCAAGAGAAACTTGGTAATTTGAATAAAAATTCAATATGAATGGTAATAACCAAGTTAGATTACTAATCTACCCACAACAACAAAGTATATGAGAATGGATAGATAAACATACTAATCTACCCACAACAACAGAGAAGAACTCAACCCTATCTTCCTTACATCGGAGAGTGATAGTCTTTACAATAAACAATTCAACCGCTCATCCATGGAAACCAGAACATCCATTCAATCATGGTAAAGTACTCGTAACATGTAGATAATATATATCTCATGTAAACCATCCTAATCGAATTCAATATCCCTCAATCACAAACCCCAAAGTTCTAAACCAATATCGGACAAGCACCCAAGGAACATCTCCTTCGACGTTGGACGACCTATGTAACACCCCACTCCCACTATGGTCACTCACTAAGGGAATGCCATAGCATCGGTGGAGTATTTTAGTGAATATAGAACAGAAAAATTACAACAAGACAGATATAAATAGTACTGGAAATTTAAAACATCATCTCATAACAGCGGAAGTAAAACATGTCTGGTTACATCATAAAACCACAGTAAAAGTTAAGTACAATATCCATCTAAATAAGAAGTACATTCAAAATAAGAAGTACATAATCCCTCTCTCATACAATAGCCAAAACAAAGAAAAGATAACAGGATAACTGGAGCTTTACATCTATCCAAGCTCCTCAAGACTGGAACAGCAATCCGATCAAGCTCCACTACTGCTAGGATCCACCACAGGACCTGAGGGTTGGGAAAAAGATAAAAACAACGGGGTCAGACATAAGTCTGAGCGAGTCCTATAACTTTAACAATACAATCGTTAAAGTAACCAGAGAAAACATGAACTGATATACGGTAACATATAGGGATGAATGGCTACCCTAAGCAGTCAACTAAACTAAGATAAAGGATAAAGACGCATCTACCCTTCCTAAGGTAAATTACTAAACTGCACCACACCAGTCGTTCCTAACCTAAAGGTTGATCCCACCCAAGGACTTATAAAATTAACTTAGTAGTACTTGCGTACCCCTAGGTGACCAAGTAGGCGCCACGGGGCCCTACAATCCACTAGGTGTACACCCTACTCCCCATTCGATCGGCTCCCTAACGCAGATACCCGTGCTGGCCCCACCATGGGGTGTACCATTCCCCAACGTGGCAACCCGATATAATTAACGGTGCACGGCTTATTTCTACACGATGCAACAACGGCTTACCTACCAGCCCGGGCCCACTCACGCATATGAAGCCCGTTGGACTTGCGTTGTCACCGCTAACCCGTTTGCCTCTTACAGTCAAGCCCAGTATGCGTGTCCCATCCTCGACATGGGTCGAGCCCACAAAGATACGTATGGGTTACTGGTTGAAATGGGCCTCCACAAGCTACCCACCTAAGCTTGTCCCTTTTACTAGTATATCCCACTTAACCCTTTAATCATGTTTTAATTACATGTTTCCATTTTGGTTAAGTATTCTAATCGTATTTTCTATTGCCACCCAAGGCAACCACTAGATTTCATCATGCCACCCAAGCACCCACTTAACCCCTCATGTCCCTCTACATGCTAATGTGGTTAAGTGTTTTCTTAATTAATTAATTAAGATCGTAACCTTTATAAAGACCTCTCACATTAGACTGTCTTTTATGACTGCTGGTTAAGCCGGTTGGGTCCGGGCAGCCTTATGTCATAACCGAGTCTAACCTCGTGTCTTTACATTAATCACGTATTCAGTTTGTGCCTAAGACCTCTCACATTGGGCTAACATTTGTAGCAACTGGTTAAGCCGGTTGGGTCCGGGCAGTTTTACGCTACAACTGAGTCCAACCTCGTGTCTTAGTCAATTAATTACACCTAATTAATCACCCTCATAATTTTATATTAATTATCCCTAATTAATATTAAGTTTTTCTTAACATGGGTAGACCTAACTTAATAGGTAAATTCCCATGGGGTAGACCTAACTCAATAGGTAAATTCCCAACACATAGTATGGGTACACCTAACTAAATAGGCAAATTCCCATACTATGTTCATTTATTTTATGTTATGCATAATTATATTAAATTCACACAATCTTATTAACTTATGCATTTAATTACCCCATCGTTCCCACGTAATTTCGTTCTCATGATATAACACATATAAAAGGTGTCAACTTGCATATGAATGAACATGTTTCAAAGGTGCCATCTTGCATATAATCAAACACATATCTTGCATATGAACTTGCATAACATGTCACATAACTTGCATATAATATGTCACATAACTTACATATTCACTTGCATAACATGTCACATAACTTGCATATAATATGTCACATAACTTACATATTCACTTGCATAACATACTTGCATATTAACTCATAGACTTGCCTAATGTGTCATCATGAACTTGCATATTAACAAACATGTAACTTGCATATTAACAAACATGTAACTTGCATATTAACAAACATGTAACTTGCATATTTACATACATGTAACTTGCATAGCATATCACCATAAACTTGCATAACATGCATATGATTACATAACCCACAACTTGCATATTTAGCATCATGCAAACATGACATACATCATATTAAACTTGCATAAACTTACATACTCAACATGCATAAACATACATACTCAACATGCATAAACATAGGATTAATGCTAACATCACATCATATGATTCAAAGCTCATTAATCCACATACAAAACCATAAATCTCATCACATCTCATCTAATTAGTTTACCAAAAGATCATCAAAGTGATAGAAACTCACCACTAGCAAATTTGGCACACCAAATGAAGAAGATTAAGATGCTAAGAAGGGATTAGAGGTTGATTAGAGAGTGATTAGCATGCAACCCTCTTCATTGATTTGTGGAGGCCATGATCAAGTTGCATTTTGCCATAGTTTAATTACAAGGTTTAATTATGAATGAATTAGGGTAGGGTTGGGGTCTTATTTATAGGATTAGAAAGTGTTTTAGGCCCTTAGATTAACCCTAGATTAGATTAGGACCCTTAGATTTAGGAAGTCTCTAGAACATAGCCCAAGACTCAGCCAAGACCAGACCTGGTGCACCCAGATCCACAGAGCCGACACCCTGTGTCGACACCCCTGTCGACACCCCTGTCGACATGCCTGTCGACACGGGGCTGGGCGGGAATTTTTCCCTCCCCTTTCCTCTTTTGGCTCCAACTGAATTTTAAATCTGTTTTTAAATTTAAATTTTCTAAAAACTTCTTTGGGCCCTAACCGGGCCATACGGACTCCGATTCTCGAAAACTCGGACTCTATTTCGCGTATTTTTCCGAGACGAACGCAATGACGCAGCCCGTTTCCCCTGGTTCTTCCATCTGAGATTAATTATACTTTAATTACTAACTATTAGTGTTAATTGAAATTCGGGGTGTTACATTCTCCCCTACTTAAAGGATTTCGTCCTCGAAATCTCTAAGTTAAGAAGAACGTATCCTACCAACCAAACAACCATCTACTAAACCATCAACCACAAGCAACCATTATCCTTAGAAACTTCTAATGATGTATGAACATATGCGGAAAGTGTGTGTATATGTCCGTATACTAATGCAAAATCAGGCGGTCTACTGATTCAGTCGACCTCCTTAATGCAAACCATGATAGTGCCATGCATCCAATATGTATGCGAAACCCTATTGACACAAACAAATTTCTACATGCGTGCACAACCATACACAAAAATGCATCATCCATATGATAACACAACCATGATACATCCATCAATCTAACTACCACATCCATTTATGCAATATGCAACATGAAGTGTCTGAGCCGATCTAGTGCCTAATGTGTGTGTATATGCATCCACGAGCAACCACTAGCAACCAATTGCATCCACATGCATCCATCAATCATAACATGTTTCAAACACATGTTTCAACCATAGGCTTACCCTATCTAAAGGTCAAATAGTACTAACGAGAGGACATACCAAAGATAAGATAAGTACTAGACAAGCGATAAAGGAGAAGTTAAAAGACATACTCTCAAAAAGAAATGGATACAAAGAACGCATCTTCGCTTCCGTCTCCCAAGTAGCATTGCTTTCGTCATCTCCCCATTGCACTTTCAATAGCTAAACTTCTCTGTTCCTCAACTTCCTAGTCTCTGACCCAAGGATGCGAGTAGGAGCTCGTCGAATCGTCGCATCACGCTCTACCTCTACATCTCTAAGCAAGCTCGGCTCTACCACCTCTGCGGTATCATGTAAGCACTTCCTCAGATGTGATACATGGAATACATCATGAACACCACTAAGTCTGTCGGGCAACTCCACCCTATATGCCATCCGTCCAATCCTTTCCTTAATAGGAAATGGCCCAACAAATCTCGGTGCTAACTTCCCAACGGACCCAAAGCGAACAACATTTCTCAATGGAGATACTTTGACAAAAACCAAATCCCCAACCTCAAACTCAAGATCCGTCCTTCTCCGATCCGCATAAGATTTTTGTCTATCTTGCGCTGCCTTCATCCTTCTACGAATTAAATCAATCTTCTCTGAGGTCTCTCTAACCATATCTGGCCCAAGCAAGATCTTATCCGTAGATTCCCACCAACATGTAGGAGATCGACAAGGCCTTCCATAAAGAGCTTCGAAAGGAGCCATACCAATACTGGACTGAAAGCTGTTATTATATGCGAACTCCACCAAAGGAAGATGTTCTTCCCATGTACCTCCAAAATCTAAGATACAAAGCCTCAAGAGATCTTCTAAGATACGGTTCACCCTCTCGGTCTGACCGTCCGTCTGAGGATGATATGCGGTGCTCAAACACAACTGAGTCCCTACCGCCTCTTGCAAACTTCTCCAAAACTCACTAGTGAAGATAGGATCTCGATCACTCACAATGCTGGATGGTACGCCATGCAATCTAACAATCTCTCTCACATAGACCGAAGCAAGCCATGGAGCGGTCCTCTTACTCTTCACGGGTATAAAATGGGCACTCTTGGTAAGTCTGTCTACCACAACCCAAATTCCCGTATTGCCCTTCCTCGATCTCGGTAACCCATCGATGAAATCCATCGAGACGCTATCCCACTTCCATTGCGGGACTTCCAATGGGTGTAGCAACCCACCGGGTTTCCTTTGCTCCGCTTTAACTTGTTGGCACACTAAGCATCTAGCCACATACTCAGCCACATCTTTCTTCATACCGGCCCAGAAGAAAACTCTCTTCATGTCTTGGTACATTTTGTCTCCACCGGGATGAATAGTCATTCTTGAACGATGTGCATTATCCAAAATAGCCTTCTTCAAACCCTCATCTTGCGGTACACAAAGTCTACCGTCTCTATGCAACCATCCCTTATCATCTATGGTGTATCTACCCAAGTGGCTGGACGACTCCCCCCTCATAAGCTTCTCTACCAACTCAACCAACTGTGGGTCGTCTCGCTGAGCCTCGCCAATCCGTCTCAGAAGAGTAGGTCTAACCTCCAAGGATGCCAACAAACCAGGTACAAAATCAACAGAAGGTCTGAAGTCAAACAAAGAAAGAAACTCCAAGCTTCGTCGTTCCACGAACAATAGACTCAAAGATAGCCTTTTTCTACTCAAGGCGTCCGCCACCACGTTACCCTTGCCAGGAGTATACGCTATCTCGAAGTCATAGGATGCTAAGAACTCCATCCACCTTTGCTGTCTTAAGTTTAAATCCTTCTGAGAGAATAAGTACTTCAATGATTTATGGTCAGTGAACAACTCGAATCTCTCCCCAAGAAGATAATGGCGCCAAGACTTAAGTGCGAAAACAATCGCGGCCAACTCTAAATCATGGGTAGGGTAATTCTTCTCATGCACTCTCAATTGTCTCCCTCCATAGGCTATTACCCTTCCCTCCTGCATCAAGACTGCGCCTAATCCTGTTCCGCAAGCATCGGTATAAACAACAAACGGCTTACTCCCATCTGGGAGCACTAAAACTGGAGCGGTGGTCAAAGCTCTCTTTAACCGTCGGAAAGCATCATCACAATCTACGTCCCATAAGAAAACCAAATTCTTCTTCGTCAAGCGGGTTAATGGGGCTGATATCTTCGCGAAGTCTTTGATGAACTTCCTATAATATCCTGCCAACCCCAAGAAACTTCTTACTTCGGTAGCATTTCTAGGAACTTTCCAATCCTGGATAGATACTATCTTTGCGGGATCCACAGCTATCCCTTCCTTAGAGACCACATGCCCTAAGAATCGCACTTCTCTTCTCCAAAAATGACATTTAGAGAATTTAGCTTTAAGACTATGTGCTCGAAGAGTCTCCAACACTTCCTTGAGATGTAAGGCATGCTCTTCTTCACTCTTGGAAAAGACCAAGATGTCATCCACAAAGACTACTACGAACTTATTCAGATACTTTCTGAACACTCTACTCATTAAATCAACAAAGTATGCAGGGGCGTTTGTCAACCCAAATGGCATCACTAGCCACTCATAAAAACCATCCGGAGTCCGGAAAGCAGTCTTCTCTATACTGTCCTCCGCCACTCTTAACTGATGAAACCCTGTAGCTAAGTCCATCTGCGAAAACACTGAGGCGCCAACCAACTGATCAAAGAGATCATCTATTCTCGGTAATGGGTGTCTATTCTTCTTCGTGAGCTTATTAAGTTCTCTATAATCCACACAAAGTCTGAGGGACCCATCCGCCTTCGTGGCAAACACTACTGGAGCTCCCCACTCCGATATACTTCGCCTTATGAACCCCTTCTCAAGCAACTCCCCTACTTGCTTATGAAGTTCTCTTCTCTCACGAGGAGCCATGTGGCGCACTGGCAAAGACACTGATTTGGCATTATCCACCAAATAAATTCGGAAATCTATCTCCCGCTTCGGAGGCAAATCCTTTACTTCTTCAAACACATCCGGATATTCCCGGACTACTCTGACAGAATGCAAACTCTCGACCGAAGCATCGAGCGATTCAAGATAACTTAGAAGAACAGATTCCATGGGATTACAAGAGATCTCGAGAGTATTACCCAAGCGGGTCATAAGCCTGACAACTCTCCTTTCACAATCAAGAACGGCACCATTACTGGATAACCAGTCCATGCCCAAAATCAACCCATAGCCCGTGAAGCCCAATACAAAAGCATCACATCTAAACTCAACACTAAGTATTGAAATCTTCAAACCCAAACATATCATAGACAGATATATAGAGCCCCCAATTGGGTTTGAAACAACCAAGGGATCATCAACTAGACTAGTGTCTAAGTGCAGTGACTCAACTAACGATGATGAGATAAAAGAATGCGATGCGCCAGAGTCAAACAAAGTACGAACTGGATGATCAAACAGAAAAACCAGACTTTCAACGGAAATAGTTCTACCTCTCTGCTGAATCGGTGGAACTGAGAGAACCTGAACTTGCCCCCCTGACTGAGGTGGTGCTATAAGAGCTTGCACCTGACCTCCTGAGGTAGACCCCGTCTTCTGCCCCTTCTTTGGGCAGTTTTTCACAAGATGTCCTGCTTCACCACAATGGAAGCAACCGGTCTTCTTCTTTTTGCGACAATCCTTGCTGAGGTGGCCTGGTGTCCCACAATTGAAGCACTTCTTCTTCGTCTTCTTCTTGTCACCATTGCCTTTTCCGCCCTTGCCTTGCTGTTGTTGTTGCGGTTTCTTCTGATCCCCCTTTTTCTCTGGTGCCTTAGAATTCTTATCATCCTCATGCATAAGTGCCATGTAGACAAGTTTCTCAAAGGTGGCCCCCATAGGAATGTGAGTCATAGCTATTCCTTGCAATGGTTCGTTCAAGCCTCTAACGAACCTCAAAGCCTTCTTCTCCGGTGTATTCACCAACTCTATGCCAAACCTTGCTAATTGATTGAATTTGTTGACATATTCTTTCACCGTGAGATTCCCTTGCTTCAAATTCAAGAACTTCTCCATAAACAGATTCTCTTCCGCCATTGAGAGAAACTTAGCCCCAAACCTTTGCTTAAAATCTGCCCAAGAGTCAACAGGGCGTTCTCCATTAGTGACCTCCCACCAGAATGAGGCCTCTCCCTTCATTAACCAAGCCGCCAACTTGACTTTCTTTCCTTCTTCCACTTCAAAGATATCTAGCAACTCTTCTACTTCCTTAAGCCAATCTCTAGCCTCTACGAAAGTCTCTGAACCTAGAAAAGGTTTTCCTCCTATAGCCTTGAACTCCTTGCAAACCTTAGCAAAATTATCCACTCTAGGCTGAGGAGGAGGAGCGGTTGTCTCCGGTGTAGTAGCATTGGCTGGACCCGCAGCCGCGGCCCTAGCCTCTTGCAACCTCCTATACCAAAGTGGTATAACTAAACCCTCCGGGATGTTAAGATCTTCAGCCATGCTGAAACGAAAGAGGAAAGATTCAAAAAGGAGATTCCGAAAGATAAAGATATGGCTATTGGGGATTATGCTTTTCTTTTTCAAAAACTTTTTCTCTTAAAAGACATGCTTTTGAAAATACTTTCTTCGAAAATACTCTTAGAAAATAGTTTTTCTCAAAAATTTTATCTGTTCTGGTAACCTTAAGCTCTGATACCACGTGTAACACCCCACCCCCACTATGGTCACTCACTAAGGGAATGCCATAGCATCGGTGGAGTATTTTAGTGAATATAGAACAGAAAAATTACAACAAGACAGATATAAATAGTACTGGAAATTTAAAACATCATCTCATAACAGCGGAAGTAAAACATGTCTGGTTACATCATAAAACCACAGTAAAAGTTAAGTACAATATCCATCTAAATAAGAAGTACATTCAAAATAAGAAGTACATAATCCCTCTCTCATACAATAGCCAAAACAAAGAAAAGATAACAGGATAACTGGAGCTTTACATCTATCCAAGCTCCTCAAGACTAGAACAGCAATCCGATCAAGCTCCACTACTGCTAGGATCCACCACAGGACCTGAGGGTTGGGAAAAAGATAAAAACAACGGGGTCAGACATAAGTCTGAGCGAGTCCTATAACTTTAACAATACAATCGTTAAAGTAACCAGAGAAAACATGAACTGATATACGGTAACATATAGGGATGAATGGCTACCCTAAGCAGTCAACTAAACTAAGATAAAGGATAAAGACGCATCTACCCTTCCTAAGGTAAATTACTAAACTGCACCACACCAGTCGTTCCTAACCTAAAGGTTGATCCCACCCAAGGACTTATAAAATTAACTTAGTAGTACTTGCGTACCCCTAGGTGACCAAGTAGGCGCCACGGGGCCCTACAATCCACTAGGTGTACACCCTACTCCCCATTCGATCGGCTCCCTAACGCAGATACCCGTGCTGGCCCCACCATGGGGTGTACCATTCCCCAACGTGGCAACCCGATATAATTAACGGTGCACGGCTTATATCTACACGATGCAACAACGGCTTACCTACCAGCCCGGGCCCACTCACGCATATGAAGCCCGTTGGACTTGCGTTGTCACCGCTAACCCGTTTGCCTCTTACAGTCAAGCCCAGTATGCGTGTCCCGTCCTCGACATGGGTCGAGCCCACAAAGATACGTATGGGTTACTGGTTGAAATGGGCCTCCACAAGCTACCCACCTAAGCTTGTCCCTTTTACTAGTATATCCCACTTAACCCTTTAATCATGTTTTAATTACATGTTTCCATTTTGGTTAAGTATTCTAATCGTATTTTCTATTGCCACCCAAGGCAACCACTAGATTTCATCATGCCACCCAAGCACCCACTTAACCCCTCATGTCCCTCTACATGCTAATGTGGTTAAGTGTTTTCTTAATTAATTAATTAAGATCGTAACCTTTATAAAGACCTCTCATATTAGACTGTCTTTTATGACTGCTGGTTAAGCCGGTTGGGTCCGGGCAGCCTTATGTCATAACCGAGTCTAACCTCGTGTCTTTACATTAATCACGTATTCAGTTTGTGCCTAAGACCTCTCACATTGGGCTAACATTTGTAGCAACTGGTTAAGCCGGTTGGGTCCGGGCAGTTTTACGCTACAACTGAGTCCAACCTCGTGTCTTAGTCAATTAATTACACCTAATTAATCACCCTCATAATTTTATATTAATTATCCCTAATTAATATTAAGTTTTTCTTAACATGGGTAGACCTAACTTAATAGGTAAATTCCCATGGGGTAGACCTAACTCAATAGGTAAATTCCCAACACATAGTATGGGTACACCTAACTAAATAGGCAAATTCCCATACTATGTTCATTTATTTTATGTTATGCATAATTATATTAAATTCACACAATCTTATTAACTTATGCATTTAATTACCCCATCGTTCCCACGTAATTTCGTTCTCATGATATAACACATATAAAAGGTGTCAACTTGCATATGAATGAACATGTTTCAAAGGTGCCATCTTGCATATAATCAAACACATATCTTGCATATGAACTTGCATAACATGTCACATAACTTGCATATAATATGTCACATAACTTACATATTCACTTGCATAACATGTCACATAACTTGCATATAATATGTCACATAACTTACATATTCACTTGCATAACATACTTGCATATTAACTCATAGACTTGCCTAATGTGTCATCATGAACTTGCATATTAACAAACATGTAACTTGCATATTAACAAACATGTAACTTGCATATTAACAAACATGTAACTTGCATATTTACATACATGTAACTTGCATAGCATATCACCATAAACTTGCATAACATGCATATGATTACATAACCCACAACTTGCATATTTAGCATCATGCAAACATGACATACATCATATTAAACTTGCATAAACTTACATACTCAACATGCATAAACATACATACTCAACATGCATAAACATAGGATTAATGCTAACATCACATCATATGATTCAAAGCTCATTAATCCACATACAAAACCATAAATCTCATCACATCTCATCTAATTAGTTTACCAAAAGATCATCAAAGTGATAGAAACTCACCACTAGCAAATTTGGCACACCAAATGAAGAAGATTAAGATGCTAAGAAGGGATTAGAGGTTGATTAGAGAGTGATTAGCATGCAACCCTCTTCATTGATTTGTGGAGGCCATGATCAAGTTGCATTTTGCCATAGTTTAATTACAAGGTTTAATTATGAATGAATTAGGGTAGGGTTGGGGTCTTATTTATAGGATTAGAAAGTGTTTTAGGCCCTTAGATTAACCCTAGATTAGATTAGGACCCTTAGATTTAGGAAGTCTCTAGAACATAGCCCAAGACTCAGCCAAGACCAGACCTGGTGCACCCAGATCCACAGAGCCGACACCCTGTGTCGACACCCCTGTCGACAGGGCTGTCGACACCCCTGTCGACACCCCTGTCGACATGCCTGTCGACACGGGGCTGGGCGGGAATTTTTCCCTCCCCTTTCCTCTTTTGGCTCCAACTGAATTTTAAATCTGTTTTTAAATTTAAATTTTCTAAAAACTTCTTTGGGCCCTAACCGGGCCATACGGACTCCGATTCTCGAAAACTCGGACTCTATTTCGCGTATTTTTCCGAGACGAACGCAATGACGCAGCCCGTTTCCCCTGGTTCTTCCATCTGAGATTAATTATACTTTAATTACTAACTATTAGTGTTAATTGAAATTCGGGGTGTTACAACCTACACAAGACAGTACAAACAGAACAACCAATCATCCATGACTGACTCTAGCTATCACCACCAATTCTACTTTGAAACCATCGTTAATCCTATAACGGCCAACCTTACAATATGTCAAGGGCTAATGGTAACTCCAGTTCTAGCATAAACTCCATACGCCTTTCAACGATACGTATGTATGTCCAACCTTAACAACTAGTCCTTTCAACAATACCCAGGGTACTCGACCAACAACCGGTCTTTTAAACGTTTCTATTATGCCCCTGCTTTGAGCCTGCTAGAACTTACGACAATGATAATCTCTCGGTATTCATATCTCTAGTCATCCAACCCAATGAATTTTCTTAACTCAAGCAACCTTCTCAAGCTACCATTATCCACTAACTCACGATCTTTGATTTGTCACCTCATTTGCTGTTCAATACCGATCAATGAACACCACTCAACACGTTGACCATTCCTACTTAAATTTACTTCCAAGTCACACCATCACTGAGCAAAATTACTTCACTGCGCTGCTGTAGGGTTCGGGGCAAAAATTGCTTCATTTCGACCATTCCTACTTGAATTTTTTTAGACCTTTTTGTACAAATCTGAGTCATACCCGAAAAATATAATTTTTCAGAAATGACCAACCCGTCTTCTTGGATCAATAACCAACCGATCTTTCCTCGGACACCTGCTGATCGGCCCCCCTTAGAGCAACCATCGATCGGTCCCCCGGAGCACCTACCGACCCGATCTCCCTGAAGCGCACCACCGATCGGCTCCAGAAGAACACCACCAATCGGTCCCCGAAGCACACCACCAATCGATCCCTAAAGCACACCACTGATCGGTTCCCAAAGCACACCACCGATCGGTTCCCGAAGCACACCACCGATCGGTTCCTGAAGCACACCACCGATCGGTTCTTGAAGCGCACCACCGATTGGTTCCCTAAAGCGCACCACCGAACGATCCTCCCATGGCTTGTTCTCCAAGCCACTCCACAACTAATCCTTATTAACCGATCGGTCCACTGCACAACCCCAATCCAACTCTATTTTCGACCAAAACTTCGCCAAACGACAGATCCGACAAAACCAACTCATCCAATACATCCAGTACAACCATAAGCTTGTTATGGAACAACTAACATCATGAAAATGAAAATTATCATCAAATTTTGCAAATTTCACCAACTACCATAATAAATGAACATATGATCTAAATTGTGGATCTAACTTGCATAAATATGTAAAATGGCATAAGATTTATCGGTTTTAAACATGCTAATTAGATCATAGGGTGATTCATATGAAAATGGACTTGTCAAGTATACAGATCTATGGTAAAAAAACATGATCAAACATTCATATACTTCATTGAATCTATGTGAGAGATGTAAATCAATAACTTATTCTCCAAATCAAGCTAAGATTAATGTAATAATATTCCGAACAGCAAGAAACTCGAACCAAACCCCTTGATCCGATGAATTCCCACTTCAATTGATGTAGATCTAGCCTCCAATGGTGTAGAACTTCGATTTCCCTCCTTAGATTTTGATAACAGTGGAAAGGTGTTAGTGGAAGGAGGAACATAGGCCACCAAATGAGATAATAGAGAAACTAAACCATTTCTCATACCTCCCACCCCTATTTACACCCTTCCACTAGCCTACTAATAGGCCTCTCCAAATCCGCCCATTATAGCTTAAAAACCTTAACAACCAACTAAAAATTTTCAAAATAGCGATTCCTCTAAAACCGCTGAGCCAAATCTTTAATGTAACCACTCTATGGTAAAGCAATCATCATTTCCTTTCCAATGCCACAGGTCTCACCACCTGATTTGACCTGCGTCAAAAGATATGCCCTGTACAAGACTGACAGGGGAAAAATGGTCACAAACAAAATTGGTAAAAATTATGAATGTCTCACATCCTCATAAGCAACGTATTAAAATATGAGAATAATCCATTCCTCAAGGAATAATTAAAAAATATTTTACGATCTTCCAATACGTAAAATGCGGTCTATTACATTTGTTCTTGGTTAGTTTTGAAATATCGTATTATATTATTGACTATATGAATGAAGTTGCTCATATTTGATGGGTTCCATATAATATCTGCAGTATCTACAAAATTCAAACTTGATTTCATTTATGAAAATTAGAGAGGCATACTACCATATATATCTAGACCAACATGAATCAATATTTTTCACTTGTTGCTCATTATGCTCTCTCTATCCAGTGATACAGCTATAATAATTACCGAAAATAATTGGATGTGCATTTCCATTGCTGTATTTAACAAGCATTAAAGAAATGCGAAAATGAGTTAATTTAATTATAGATAACTAAATATAGCGATATCCCATTTGTCAGTGTTGTGTTTTCATGCCAGTTGCATATAGATAACTTAATATAGCAATGAATAATTTGCATGACTTAATTTAACTATCAAAATGTAGTCTAAAATATTAAATTATCAAAATATAGTCTGAAATACGAATATTACCGTCAGGTTACCAAATCCATAACGCCTTTTCCGCTGCGTTGGATCCATAACAGCAACAAATAGATTGTCTTCCTCCTCCTACTTCAACTCGACACAACCTGACTCCTCAAGCCCATGAGCCCATGCCTCCTGAAACTTTACCTATAATGCAAAAAAAAATCAGTTGAAAAATAATAGAATGTTGATTTTATTTTACATTAACTAGTAATTATAAACTAATCGATTTGATAATAAAATTTAAAATACGCATACGTATGTAGTTGTCGCCTTATCTTCATCAACCCACTGATATGTGACGTTGCCATGCTCGTCTACATGCCTGGATGCGTGGGTGTGAATAAATACGTCCATGCAGGACACGGGATGTCCACGAATACGTTCCTGCAGTTGATAAATTGAATAATTCAATTCTACATAGTCTATCACTAAACTGATTAATATACAAATATGATAATTGGCAACTTTAACAAGTCCTCACGGTGATGTTGGAAAGACTTGGATCCTCCACGATGAGTTACAGGATTCTTGTTCCTGTTAGCGGTGTTCCTTGCGGACTCGGCCTGCAAACGTACATCGACTAATTATTTAAAATCGGCAAAAAAATTAATTAGATTCGTTATAGATTTACCTTGAACTCATCCGTGTCCCACCACACAACCATCTTATCGAACACTTCATCGCCCATCCACTTTGGTTTCTTCCCCTTTGTCTTAATTTCATTCATGTTTTATCTATAATTTTTGGCAACCTTTGTGTTCAAGTGTCGCTAAACAAGGCTCATGTCAGCCTCCTGCACATCGAATGCCCCTTGTACAATGAGGAAATATTACTGATCTCATTTATTTGTATTTAACCAATTTACAAATGAGTATAAACGTACCAGAAAATCTTGCCATGTAGTCTCTTTGATGTCTGTTGGGTCCCTACTCCACTTAGGCCAGAAATCGTTCATTCTGGCCATATACGGTTCCTCATAGATATCTAGAATCTTTTGAGATGGCTGCAACTCAAATCCACTGCATTAAATATAAGTTAGAACTTTATAAAATAAAGTTATATTATGTAAAAAAAACATTAAATTGTTATTCTACTAATTTTGATACTTACGCCTTGTCAGCCTTAGGCTTCAAGTACACAACCGGACAAGCTAACTTTGCGCCACTACCCTCACCGGCATGAGGGGTAATGCTACGTCATCTAGAGGTGGAGCCGGAGCCAGAGCCAAAACCTACAAGGTCAGACATAATATACCTCCAACATAGATATAAAATTGGATATGAGCAAAGCAAATTTATCAAAAATAAGTATATGATACCAAAGAAGTGACAAATAAAATATTTATCTAATTATTAAAAGAAATAATAACTGAAAATAAAAAGTACAATGTTACAAATTACATTGTCATTTTGGTTATGTGAAATGTAATAATTTTAATGCATTGTATCATACCTCAATAATTTTAATTTATATTAAAAAAAGTGTAAGAAAATATCTAACATTTAGTTCACGAAGACAATGAAATAAAAAAAGGAATATGTCTAGTCAAAGTATGATATGAGTCATGTCAATTGATCGGAAATAATTAGTTAAAAAAATAAAATATGTCTAGTCAAAGTATGATATGAGTTATGTCCATTGATCGGAAATAATTAGTTAACCAATTTTTTTTTTTTTTAATTTCACCTAAAAAAGTTAATCATTTTTTAGCGCTATAGAATACAAATATTAATTGCTTATCAATTATCATTAGTTATAGAATCATTCATCACAATATAAATTTTATTAACGATAAAGAATTCACGTGATGTGCAAATTTAGAAAGTAAAAATGTGAAATATGAAAAATATTATACTATATGAAAATTTTATTAATAAAAATCAATTTTAGTGTTCACCCAAATCATATTTTTTTTGTCTGTGAAAATTTTAAACTATATGAAAAATATTTTTAGTATTTTTATTAATAAAAATGCAGTATACAACACTGAAATGTCATTTTTATTAAATGGAATTTATATTTCACATTAAATTATTTTTCTTTATAATAATTACAACAAACGAATCACATACATTTGTTGCAATACGTACGAATAAATCATGATTAGCATAACTCCAATGCACAACAAAGCAGCAAAAGCGGAGAAAATATGATTTTGATAACTTAATGGTTCATCTTTATATTTTTATTTCACTAACACATTGCTATTTTAAAATGCTAACAATTCATCGCAACAAGCTCACTACAACAAAATACACTTTTCGCAGCAGGCGATATCTGTTGCAGTAGATTTGTTGCAACAGGCCTGCACCTCTTGGTATAGCCTAAGTTGCAAAAAGTCCACAACATTTTTTTCCTGATGCAATAAGATGTTGCGATATACGTTTTTGCAATAGGGTTTTGCTGTTGCAACAGATCATTTTGCAACAGTACATACCTGTTGCAATAGATTTATAAATCTGTAAAAAAAAATTAAAAAATTTTACAGCTTATAGATATTACATGTTAAATGCATTTGTTTTAATAATAGTGCATATCACAGAATAAAATAAACAAATAAAAAATTTATTTTAACAAGGTTTTAATAGTACAAACAATTACAACAGCAAAAGCCTAAGCGAATTAGCAATATTCATCAGCTCAAAGACATTGCGAAAAGTACAAACTCAGTGCAAAAATCCCCTCCTTAAGACCTAAGCAACTTAGCAATATTCCCATTGCCACCGTTGGGATAAAACCCACCCGGCGTCTTCGCAGTCCCTTCCCCATACATAATCTTTAGAATCTCTTCTGGAGTTTTATCAAACGCTATAGAATATTCATTTCCTGCTATCACATTGCCTGAGATCCTCCGTTCTGCCCCCTTACCTAGAGGCATAAATATCCCTTCGTCTTTCATTCCTGCTCCTCCATGCTTATTCCTCAATTCAGATATCTTATCCCTTAACTGTGCCACTGTCACGTTGTACGGCTCAACCGTCTTGATACAGAGTTGTTCTTATCACCGTGTCCTTTGCTGATTCCACTCCCAGCAATCCTGCTGTTTGCTACATTACAGTTCTGTATTCAGTTTAATGTACCATATAATAATATCAAGTGTATATTATATTTGATGATCAGACTATACAATTCATAACAGGCTGCATAAAATGTGTCATACCACCAAAATAATAAATGCACAATACACAAGCCTGCAGAAAGAATAGTACTGTCATAACATTTCTAGCACAAGAGATCAGTGATGACATGTAACATACCCGGCTTGTAAATGTGAAACATCATCTATAACAGTCTCACTTACACACAAACTCCATAGCACAAGAACAAAAGGTGCACAGACAAGAGTGACAATAATAAGTGCAATAAACATTAACTCTAGCAATGTATTCAGGTTATTGTGGAAAGGGGATAGAATGCCCAAAAAACATAAAATGTTTTCAAATTGGTTAAAATAGATGAAGCTAATCCCTATCAAAATGAACATGGACTATAAAGTTATGCAGATCTATTATTCAGTCCAAGCTTCTTAACTTTATCTATGACTAAAATGGAATTGTTTATTGTTCACTTTTAGTAAACTTTAGCATACATAGAAGATTGATTTACCTAATTATGTCAGTAGTAAGATGACATAATTTCTAAATACTGAGACTGAAGGTAAAATGCAATTAAAAGGAAAGTTGAATCTACCATTAAGTCGTCTTTAATATAATAAAGAGACATTACTTTGTTATATACAATGAATAAGATTTGATCTTTTACCAAAGTTGATTTCATTATACACCAAAATGAAAATATAATACATTCTTTTGAATGGAATTATTAGATACAATATATTAATGAACACTCAATTGTTACTATACACCAACCAAACATGAAGTAAAATATTTTTGGATTATTTATGAGATAGGATCATAGCAACAACAGTTCTTTATCTTTCAAGGCTTTGATTGTTTACTGACTTTTCAAAGCTAGTTATATCATGAAATTAGTGAATACATAATATATTCTTGTGGATGGAATGATTAGATGATATACTAATGAACACTTGGCAAGTAACTTAAAGCTAGTTTATTATTTTTAAGAAAACAAAAAGGATAAACTCAGTATATATCTTGGATAAACGAAAGTTTCACTTTTTTTATCAGTAAAAAAGTGTAATCTTGCTGAGTAGCTCCCCACCATAATACCAAAGTTTATTCTTGCTACTCAACATATATCTTAGCTAATCAGCCAAAAGTTTTTCCTTTTAAGAACTAGTACAGAGCTTGACAATCCTAATAACCTAGTGTAAACACATAATACTAAATTACTATGAAGTTAAAGTTTAAGTTATAAGCTACCATCAAAAATAAAGGGAAAAAAGGAAGAATGAAAAGAAAACAAAAAAGATAAACTCAAGAACAAAATCAAAAAAGAACAAAATCAGGAAGGATTAACATACCATATAAGAACCCGTCGGCACTCTTCCAGCCTTGTCTGTATAGAGACATGGCACAAGCTTTGATTATCAATGCATAAACATAAACCAGTTAATTTCCTCTCTAGATATGTTTTAGTCAAACCGCCCAACTGTTCCCCTCTCTCTCACCACCATCATATTCCTCCTCTGGACGCCCCTTCTGATTATGTTCCTCGTCCATTTCCTCTTGTTCCCCCCCCCCCCCCCCCGATCCCAAATCTCGTCCTTTGCGCATCACGAACCACATTTCAGATCCTAACCCACAACCACTTCTTGCGCCTCTCCCCTTATCCGCTTTTCCTTCTACCGAGTTGCAAATGTTTATCTAGTTATAGTATGGATTATTTTAGTTAAGCGAGTTGAGCGAGAGAATCGAGGACTTCGAATTAGATCCAGAATGAACGAGAGATGTGAAAAGCAATCAAATGAGAAAAAGAAGTGAAGCACGTGAAATATTATGTGTGAAGCGGTCCTCAAAGTTTCGAGAGCCCGCCTTTTTATCTTTGGAGCCCGCCTAACTTATTTAGTAGAACGGAATTTAGTTAGCCCTTACCATCATAAATAATAGTTTAAGCAGATGAAAAAAAGTGACTTGGATTTTTTAACGTGGACTATTGCTAAGCATATGAAGTAAAGTTTGTTGTAAAGTTATATTTGCAAATGTTATGTAAGAAAAGTTATTAAATAGTAAATTAATCATTGAACTATGATAAATATTAATTACTAATATATTAAATTATTTAAATGTTAATTATTAATGCATTAAATTAAATGTATATTATTTACTAAATATTAATTTCAATATTCGTTAATTGTTGATTATTATTTAATATTGAATTGTTAACTGTAAATATCACTTTATAATAACTATAATTTATTATTGATTACTAATTATATTAAATTGTAGTCTTAATTAATTTATAATTACTAACAGTTAATTATTTAATTGTAATTATTTAATCTTGATTATTATACAATTAATAATAGTTTGTTATTTAATAGTAATTATTTAATATTAACTATTAGAAGTCACTTACTAGGAAATTATTACTTATTAGTGATTATTTATAAGTAGTTGTTTATTACTTTATAATTATAACTGATATTAATAGTCAAATACAATTTATTATGAATATTTTATTAATTATTAATCGATAATTATTGAATAAGCTATTAAATATGCTTATAGTGAATTGAGTACTAAATATATATATAGTACTTTTTTAACATTAAATACTAATAGTAATTAATAAATAATATAATTTTTAATGATATAATATTAATTCTATTTTCCAATTATTAATTATATATATAAATATGTATATGTGTGTAAATATATATGTACCAATTATTAATTATATATATATATGTATATGTGTGTATATATATATATGTATATATTAACTTAGCTTCTGCTTTGAAGAATATTTTTGGAAATCTTGAGAGATATAGTGGTTTAAGTGTTAGTGTTATGAAGACTAAGCTGTATATTAGTGCTTCTGCACATAACACGAGTGAGGTTGCTGCATATCGGATTTTCAAGTTGACCAATTGCCAGTCCAGTATCTTGGAGTTCACTTATCTTCAAATTATGTGCACTATAATGACTGTCAAACACTACTGAATAAAATTCAAGGTAAGATTCAAGCTTGGGATGCTAAATTCTTAAGTTTTGCTGGCAGAGCGAAATTGATTCGGTCTGTTATTATTCGATCTATATTATATTGGTTGTTTATTTATCAGTTGCCAGAACATGTGTTTGACAAATTGAACACAATGTGCGCATATTTTTTCTGGGGAGGAAGTGTTCATAAAGTGAGTTGGAGAAAGCTGTGTACCCCAAAAGAAGAAGGGGGAATAGGTCTGAAATCTTTAGCTGATTTGAAGAAAGCTGCTTGCATTAAAATGATGTGGAAATTTTTATCTTCATCTTCTTTGTGGAGTAGGTGGACGCACTCTAAATATTGTACAGAAAAGCAGATTTGGCAAGTGAAGTTAGACAATAATGCATGGACTATATGGAAATCTATGTTAAGGTTAAGATCAACAGGAAGGCAGTTGTTCATGAAAGTGATTGTCTCTAGCTCGAATACTTCTTTGTGTTTCGATCCTTGGGTGAACTTGTAACACCCCGTGAATTCTATAACGTTAAGCTTCACAAATTAAAGTGTAATTAATTCTAAATGAAAGAATTAAGGGAAACGGGTTACGCCATTCTGTTCGTCTTGGAATTCTGCTTGAGATAGAGTCTGAGTTTGCGCGAATCGGACTCTGTATGAAGGAGTTATGACCTTCGGAAGTTTCAGAATAAAATTTAAATTCAAACAGCTCAATTTAAAATTCGAAATTCGAAAAAACAGGTTCAAACTGGGCTGGGCGGGAAAATTCCCGCCCAAAGACCAGGTCGACCATGGTGTCGACCTGGCCTACCCAGGTCGACCATAGTGTCGACCTGGGTGTCGACCTGCCAGTCGACCTACCTGGTCAACCTGGCTGGCTAGGTCTGGCTTTGGCTCGAATTTCTATGGCTCTGTGTGTCACGAGGGCTGACATATCACCTCTTGATTGGCTCTTTGAACTTTGTATGGTCTAGATTCCTCCTGTCTTACTCTGACGGCTCAAAACAATTTAAAAATCTATAAATACACCCTAAGTCTCAACTGAAAATTCACACAAAATAAAAATAAAAATGGAGTCGTCATGCTACCAGGGAGGAATTGAGCATACCCGTCAAGAGAGAAAAGCCTAGAGACGAATCAAATTAAGAAGAAGATTATAATTTAATCAAATTAATCAACGCAACGTTAATCTACCCAAAGGAGCGCATCTCAATTTCAGAATTCAGAATCCAGAATTCAAGATTTTGCATTTGTTGTAAGTATAGTGACCTTTTAGAATATAAATAAAAACTGTGATGTGATTCGATGTAAATGAAAATAGAATTGTGTTATTGTATGATGTAAATTTCTGTGTATTGTAATGATTCTATTATGACTTGTGTATTGATATTTGTGGCCTAAATTAATTGATGCAAGCCTATTAACAATTGTATATGATAACAATGACACTTGCAAGTTTGAGGCAAAAAATATAATTTGATCCCTTTATGTTTATGCCTATGGCATTGACTATATACATTCACAAATCTAAATTAAGGCTTATGTAAACATGTTATAGATTTGAGGCCTTTTATGCCTACATGACCCAAAAACTATGATATCATTCTTATGTTTATTTGCAAGTACAATTGGATCTATGTTAAGTATCGTTTGGGTTTCACAAACTATGCAAGTCATGTTGAAATAGGCTATGTGATTAGATGTTATAATTGGACATTTTGGTGAATATACAACATGCTAGTTTTGTGGTTGGCATTATGCCAAGTTAAACATGTTTAAACACAAGTTTGTATTAGCCTAAACTATATCATTTCATATGTCACCTACTTAGTTATACTTTGATTTGAATGCAAGTTCACATGACCCATATTATATGTTAGTTGAATCGCTAAATTGCAAGTTCATGCGCCACACACCTTTATGTATTGTAAAATGTTACATGTGCTTGATTTCACCTTTTCTCACGTTTATAAGGTTGGGCTGAATTGTGTCGAGCCCAACATTTGTTATAATGTTGCGAACGTACAAACGGGGGTAATAACGTTGGGTGTAAAACATGAAAATATATGTTGGCATGTTTGGCACATGCCAACGACAATGACATTTAAAGCGGTACGAATTGTTATACCCAAGAATAAAAGACATGACATTTACATATAATTGAGAAGTAATAAAATATGTAAATTTAGAAAACACGATATGCTTAGCCCGAGGTTGGATTGAGTTGTGATGTAAACCTGCCCGGACCCGCCCGGCTGTCCAACGGTCACAACAATACCTATCCAATGTGGGTAGTTAAGCATTGAGCCCAATAATGACCCGAGGTTAGACTGAGCTACGGTGTAAACCTGCCCGGAACCGACCGGCACATCTAGTAACCATAGCAATATCTGTCTAATGTGAGTGGTCAGGTGCTCTAAGAGGCTAAGGACAGATGGTAGGGTTAAGTCAACTATAACACTTAATCAAATTCAACATGTTAACAAGAATTGATGGGTGGGGTTAGATTAATGCAGACACTTAACCACTTAACATGTTTGACTAGAAAATCCTGGTAACGAGGGACCCGTTTCAGCAGTATCCCAAGTTAGGTATCATGGTACCCTGAAACTAGGCAGGGTGGGGCACGATTAATGGACTGATTGCAAGCGGTCAAACGACGGCGGTAGGTGCACAGTGTAGGTCTAATGGGGTGCGTGCGTGCACACAATCCGGAGCAGACAACCAGGGCACTGGGGACACCAGTAGTATAACCTATGCCTTCTAGAATTTGTGTCGGGGCCGCCACCATGGGTCTTGATACACCCCATGGTGGGACCAACATAGGTATCTACAATTCTTGGGGGCCGTATGACACATGTTAACGCGAGTAGGAGCCGATCTTTAAATAAAAATGGGGATCACTTCACCCTCAACATGGGGTGCCAGGTAGAATAAACTCAAGTAGGTGCAGAGATATAGTATGGGTGCGATAGTACATTCGACACTTCCTTAGCTTGTGACACTTTCCTATTTTCAGTTTATATCTATCATGCCCTTTTCTTATTAACATACTGAAGAGTTACTAGACTTACTCGAGCTTTATGTCTGACTCTATTTTCTTTTCGTCTTCTTTTCTTTCGTTTCCCCCCTAGGTCCACAGGGAGGAAACAACTCAGCTCAGTCAGACTCTTTACAAGCTCCAAGAACTTAGATGTATGATTTGGATCTCTTTTGCTAGGATCATGGCTTTGGATATCACTATGGGGATTTTTGTTACTTTTATTTATGTTTTATGCTTCTTTAATAATCAATAAAGTTATGAGGTTGTAATGATGGAAATTTTTTGTTGGAACACGTATTGATGAAATAAAAGTCTGTTTGGTTTCCGCTGTTTAAAATATGTGTATTTATATCTGTCTTGAGTTTATCTGTGGCTTTTACTTATAAACCTCCACCAAAGTTATGGCATTCCCTTTGTGAGTAACCTTAACAGAGGTAGGGTGTTTCAGGACTAAAAATGTTTGGTAGATATGCTAGGATTGTCGAGATTTCAGGCTATTGGGAGGCAAAATGAATCTGTGGCTTCTATCATTGTTGAGGGAAAAACTGATGCTAATGTGTATCCAACTACGAGGGAAGTACCAAGTGAAGTAAATGCTGTAGAGAATGACAACAGAGGGCATACTGATTTTTATGTGCGGTGCGAAGGAGGTAATTTTACTTTTCATAAGGCATGGAACTATGTAAGAGACAAGCATAAAGTGGATAGAATTTATAAAGTCATTTGGCATTGGGGCAATGCTAACAGAATGAGTTTTGTTACGTATATGGCGGTGAAACAATAGGTTGTATACCAAAGATCGCATGAGGAGTTTTGGTTTGATTCATGGGAAATATTGTGTGTTGTGTAAGGAGGAGGAGGAGTCGATAGAGCATTTGTTTTTTAATTCTAGATATTCTAAATTTATCTGGAGCGACATAGCAGTGAAATTGGAGATTCCTTGTGATGAAGGAAATTCTTTGCATGGTGAAGCGGGTAAGATTTTGAACTATTTCAAATCAGATGATCAAATGAAGGATGTAGCTTGTAGGGTTTACACCACTGCGGTTTATCATTTATGGTTAGAAAGGAATAACAGGATATTCAGTAGTAAAGCAGTTGCTAAGGAGATTCGTTCGATAATGATCAAGAAGGATGTTTGGTTACTGGTGAAGGACAACGGTAGCAAGACGGTGAGATCAAGGTAGAGGATTGACTGGTTGAGGAAATGGGGAGTTGAACTGTGTGATACAGGTTGATTGTTTTATTCTTTTATTTTTTTTATAAAGCTGTTTGTAATGAAAGAAGGTGAGAAAGGAATGTTATATTGTAAAGCTAATAAATGAAATAAAGAGTACCAAATTTCAAATATATATATATATATAAACTATTATGCTTATACTTCTTATATTATAACCGAATATTACTTGAGGGAAAATAATTTTTAAAGGTACATTTTTTGCAAGTGGCACTACCTGTTGCAAAAAAATTACAGTTATCGCAACTGGTGAAAAAAGTTGCTAAATATATAGTTTTTGCAACTGGTTTGAAAGTGTAGTTACAAATAATATGTCTATTGCAATAGGAATGAAAGTGCAATTGCTAAAAGTATGTTTTCGCAACAGACATGAAAGCACTGTTGCGAAAGATAAGCTTTTCGCAACAAGAAGGAAAATCATGTTGTTAAATCCTATCTATTACAACAGCTACGAAAGGTCTGTTGCTAAATATCATTTACTGCAACTTCCATTTGAGGCCTATTGCAAATAGTTAGTTGCAATAGGGTATTTTTCTTGCAGCGAAGTGTTCTCATTTAAGGATCCGATTACATGCTAAAACCAAGCATTTTCTATACATGCTAACAATTCCTACGAATTTGATAATTACGGTGATAACAATAACAATTGGCACTACGCTATAAATTGCCTACGGCAACCCCAAATAAGTGACGCAGCAGGTGCCAAAAAATGTTGCTATAGGCAAAAAATTATCTGTGGCAACACTTTTTCGGGGTTGCCTTTTGCCGCGTTGCCTTAGAGTCAAAGGCAGCACATTTGCGACTCTATTGCAATATCGGTACAGGTGTTGCCACAGATATCAATACAACAAAAAAATTCCTTTTCGCAACTGCCAAAAACAGTTGTAATATGTCTTGCACAACTAGCAATTGTAATAAAGCCAACATTTTTTACAACTGTTTCTAACAGTTGTTAAAATTTGTTTTACAACTACTAAAAATAATTACACCTCAACCGCTATTAATCAAAGATTTCATAATATTATAATAAATATTATTATAACGCGGTATTTTATTCGAATAAATATTTTTATTTCAACACTTCAGATGGTACAAATATTTCGACTTCACTATTGTACATTCATTCGTACATTACACAATCATTCATATTTACATACATTCCTCGCTACATTGTCACTCAATTCACTCATATGCAGAATCACATGTACAACCATATGTATCACTAATTTTCAAGGCTAAGTTAAATTCAGTTCAGTAACAACTTTTTAGCAGCACGATTAGTGGAAATAATATCACCTGGGTTCACTTACGTTCTTCTGTTATACACATCTACTCTCCCCAATCTTCAAGTTATTACAGCCATTAGAAACTGAATCAAATAACAAATAAATGATAAAAATTATAACAGAAATATTAGAACATGAAATCAAATAAGAAACTGAAAAAAAAAATTAAGAAATGCTGGATAAGATAAAAGTTAAAAAATGCTATACATCTGATTATATTTTTAGTATAATATTTCAGAAATGCTAAAACAACATGCAAGTACAATATAACCACAATAACATGCATAAAGTTCAGATTCAGGTAAACCAGTTAAAGCACGGTGACCGCTAAGGCCATAACAAGTTCAAAAGAGAGAAAACTACAACCTGCCTCGGCCAATTCAAGTGCAGTTCAAAGCACAATAATAATAGTATGTCGAATCAGCGAATCAAGATTCACTAATTTTGTGAAAGTAGATATAACATGGGATTGGCTACTATATACGTTATCAATTTTTTTCAGCTACTAAAACCAAAAACATACTTGAAAATTTGAGGAAGGCGCATTGTCGTTGGTGGCCTGAGAAATGAAAATTGCATTGTTGATAATCTGATAGCTGCAAGTTGAATAAACAAATTAATGATAAATATATTTTCGTTTACATTCAAAAGTCAAATATAGCCAAATCTCGTTTAGTTGTGTTCTGCTATCAATAATTTCCGTGGGCTATCAATAGTCACTCAAATTTTAAAATTTAAAACAAATTGCAGGATCCTTACCCTTAGTTGATCGAATAGAAGCCGCAAGGTTTAACAAATCCGATTATCTTAAAGGGTAGGTTTGGAGAGTGGACTTCATCAATACTACTAGCATATTCCTGAACTCTATCAATACATCAAACAAACAAGCGAGATGAGATGGAAGACTAATGGAAAATGAGATGGAAGACAAGTGGCATACGTGGTGTAAAAAGCTTAATCTATAACAATGTTATCTATATGTAGTGCATATGAGATGGAAGACTAGTGGCATCTATACAGTTGCCTAAGTTGTTACCTTGCTCCCAGCAACAGGAAAAAGCAAAGTAGACCAAAACTGGTACTCTCTTTACACATATTTAAACCATATTTTCATTAAAAAAAACCGCTATCTGGATGCCAATTCTTGTTAAACAATTTGCATTTGAAAGTTTACGACTGTTTATAATGTATACTCCCGTCCTTTTCCAAATTTTATATACATGCATACACGAAAACCAAGCATACATAAGCCGAGGAAACCCAAAACCAAAAACTTATAAACTAATTTCATTTCATAAGCAGCAATTTAGTCATATTAATCACCAAGATCCTTGATCTATGACATCATATTAATCCCCAAGACCAACCCATACAAGATAAAAGGGAGCAAAGCAACAATGCCCAGTCTCATATTAACACAAAAAATATAAGCAAAAGGAAAAACTTTATGTGACCCACTAACATCTATCAAATGAGCTACATTCGAGTACTCAGATGAACTTTTTTCTCAGTCCAGTGGCATCAATTTAGTCATATTCCGACATAAAGTTGGTTCAAGAAAACCTATTTGCTTTATAGATGGCCAGAAGTTAAAAACAGGGGTCCTAGTAGCAGCATTCGTACTGTTGCTATTAGTATTGGGTAAACAACACTTTTTTTTTTGAAAAAGAATGTAATATTCTTTTTTAAAAAGCTAACAGAGATATAGACTCCAATCTTGATCTCTGCAAGGGAAGTATATGTCACTTTACCAGAAATAAATGTCATCCTTCGTCTTATAATAATAACAAAAATAAAGGGATTGTTTTACCTATGGTGAACAGTGGTCTGAGCATCGAAGAAAACTGTATTGACAAGCTCGACATTTCAAATTCATGACAGAAGAACAATAGCAAACTGAAGTTCCTGATTGCAGTGAACCGTTAGCTGTTTCCATTTAAGAAATAATTAAAGAATGCACTGATACGTCTTAATTTCTTGATAGCAGCGAACCAGTAGCTGCTCTAAGTGAAAAAGTAAGCGCTGATAGGACCGAAGTTCCGGATAGGGGTGAGTTAGTAGCTGCTCCTAATGAAGAAGTAATGGAAGTATGTACTGATGCAACTGAAGTTCCAGTCCAAACTAGAAGCGCGACAGTTTCTGTTTGATCTAAATTTGGAAGAACAATTGTTATCATCTTATGAAACATTATCAACTACAATAATGCAGCTCATATTCAAGCTATAACAGTGCAGTCCAAATTGTAGCTATAACAATGCAGCCCATGTTTGAAAAAATTTCGAAATCAGTGGTAAATCCATATTCAAGAAGCTGCCTGTTATATGGCCATATATCCAACTAAAACCATGATAAAATTAGACAGAATAACAATGGAAAAGACAACGATATTTAGAAGCAATAAAAACCACAGATAAGTGAAGTAAAACAAATTTCTATATTTTACGCCTCTCCTACTTAGGAGAAAAGATTGCAATAAAACCAATTTATTTCTAGGAAAACAAATTTGATCAAGCTAACAAACGGTGAAACAACCAAATAAACTTATTTTTGTTGTTCATAACAATAATGAAATTAAACAGATAATATTAAATGAAAGGGAAATACACCTTTTTTTAAAAAGTAGTTCCACTATCATTGTGATCGTGTTGGTCCATTGACAGAAGATCTTTTTTAAATAATTCAAGAGAATATTACATAAACTGATACAATATTTTTATTTCATATGCTTCTTTCTATGCAAATAGATACATTTGATGTATCTTTGTTTTGATCTAATCAAATGATTCCATGGTGCATACCTTAGCTTTCATAATAAGGAATTTCATTCTGAAATTAGTACTAATTTTACTAACAGAATAATGATAGAAAACTTGGCAAATGGATGGATAACATGAGTGCAATTCATCAAAGCAAGCAACCATGCAAAGTAAGATTAATTTTATTTAGCAAACTACTAGAAGAAAAGTTTAGACATTCTTTTAAAAAGCAGGAGAGAATATTTAACATGTACAAAGATATATGTATACGGTGTAAAAGCTGTTGTCTATTAAAAGAAGATTTCGAATTGGTGTTCGATGCATTTTGAATAGTTAAAATTTTGCCGTAAATAATGCTTCATCAATACCACAAATTCTCATCCAACTCTCCAAAATTAACAGCATCTACAATGACAACATTTCCGGTTAAATATGCACTCGCATCCCATTCCACTTCTTCATTCTTTTAATACTTTTTTTAAATGCATTTGTAGTGACAACATTTACTTGCTTAAACTAATTTAAATAAAAAATGGTGTATTTCCCTTACTTCAGATTTATTATTATGTAGAATGATTGTAACTCGGTCATTAAAATTTTCTACAGAGCACGACAACCTTTCCATTGCAAGTTACCGGAAAAGGTTTGCAGCATGATTACCACTATCCTCTAAAATATTCTTTAACACAAACAGTATATATAGTCAGATCACTGATATGAACATTTGATACTAACTCAATCGTTTTTTCTATCAAAACTTGCACTAGGAAGTCAATTCAAGAGGAATTGACTATCAAACAGTAGAATCACCCAATTTTATCGTATGAAACAAATAGCAGGAAAGTTACCTTAGAAACCCCAAGCCAAAACTACGATTTTCCCTGATAGCTTGATTCCTATTAGACCGTACATAGTAGTTACTTCCAGCTCCGATGTGTTAAATCAGATTTTGCAGAAAGAGGTTCGGAAATGAAGCGGCGAGAAGCCATGTAATTGAAATTAGGGATCAGTGATTTTGAAAATTAGGGATCGGTGATTTTAGAAATTAGTGGTAGAAATGAAATGAAAAGGGATGCAACAGAATGAAAATAAAAGCGGAATAGAAACAGGCGAGACACGGATTGATGTTATGGATGGACGACTTAGATTATGTTTTAACTAATGGCGCAGATCGTTGAGGTGTATTTTTTTAATTTTTTTAATTAGAATATATCTATATCTACTGCAACACATGTTGATATCTACGCTAACACATTGAAGCGTGCGTTGCAATATACAAAAAACAGCATAGCAATGGTAATATTGTAGCCAGCAACACCATAGATTTTCGTTGCGATAGGTCATCTATGGCGTAGTGTGATATGGTGTAATATACGTATGTAAACAACTAGGAATCAAATAAAAGTCAAATTAAACCGAAATTAGTGGTAAACCTAAAATTAGGTTTAGGAATGTCACATAAATCCAGGAGCAACAACCGAGGAGAGGGGTTGGAGGAGCTTGCGGTTGACGTCGGAGGCGGTTGCTATGGTTGTTAGGGTGGAGCAATCGTAATTGAAGGAGGTGATGTAGTGGAAAGAGGAGGGAAATCGGATTGGGGAGGAAGGAGAAATAAAATGAGCAACAGGTCGAGCTCTCTGAAACATATGCAAGAAAAATTTTAACGGCTTCTAACGGCCGCCAACAGTCTTTATTACATCAGCTTCCACGGATTCTAATTTGCCGTTGGCGGCCGTTGGAAATCAGACATTGGAATACACTGTTTCTCTAGTAGTAGAATCTCCATGTGCAATTATATGCGCTGACATAGATCCATATCAAGTAAATGAGTATGCATGCATGCATCATATCATGTCATCAAATGTGCGATTAGGATCATAGTTAGCCTTTGCTTCGTTTCTATTTACTTATATATTGTGGACTATATTAATTAGTTACATCTCAGCTTAAGAATAATCAAAATAAGCATTACAAACATCATCATGTTATGTAATGCTTTTATGTTTCATCTACGTTACTTGGTACATTATAAGATTAAATATCATTTTCGATATTTTCTAAAATACACAAACTAAGTTATGCTCACTCACACTAGATGTTCCCAAACAAGCGTAAAATCACTTAAATATTCAACTTATATGCACATTATTGTATTATCATACAAACAATAAACTTGCAATACATAGGTTAATAACAAGAACTATGCCTCAATAAACTACGATATGCATACAATAAGGCAATACAAACATGTAAATTAAAAACCCAGCACTAAGTTAACAAATGTATATAAGAGAGGATTAGAGTTTATACCTTTTTTTAGAGGAGATTAGCAAGCTGGGGAGTGAGGTTTCTGGGTGTTGGAGAGGCTAAGGAAGGATGGAGTGGCTGTGGGTTGTGGATTTGCCGAATGTGATTTGGGGGAGATTTGAGAAAGAAACCCGAATTGGAAAAAAGAAGCAAGTTCTGTCATTTTGTTCGCAATTTAGCTAAGCCTACCAATGACCACCAATGGGATTATACCAACGTTGTCAACATGCCGTTGGCGGCCGTTACCAACTGTTGGCCCCATCCGTTGGTATATACTGTTTGTTTAGTACTGGTCAGGTGTACGGCTATGAAGCTTATCCAATGAAGACTGTAAGAAAGCACTGAAAGTCAAAAAAAAACAATTGAGGAAATGCGCATAGATTTCGAGAATGAGAGAGCAAAACAATTCAAGATTGAGGCAAAGAGAGAGCAAGCTAAGAGACAAAGGCTTGAGGAAGTACAATTATGATATTATGTGGTTTTTGTTTTGGTATTATGGCAATGGATGGTAATTTGCTTTGATATGGCATAATATTAGTACTAACTGAATAGTTTTCTTGTTCAGAATTCAGCATTGTGTGCGTATACAAATCGACAAATGACTATAGAAGATGTGATTTTCTGTATGAGATATTAATATTATCCTAGTAGTATACGATCGGCAAATTCATAATTGCACTCTTTGTTTTTTTGCTTAAGCTACTAATTTTACTATTGAAAGTTGAACCATAAAAGTTGGTAAAGCTGTAAGTAGAAAATAGGAAAATAATATTTATTAATAGAACAAAAGGGAATAACAACGGATCTTTCGGACAAAAAAACCCAATAATACGTTGCTAAGTTGTAAGAGTTTACCGACGGACTGCCCGTACATATCGTTGGATTAAATATTCCCCTAAAACATTATCTCTCGTTAATCCCTTGCTACCAATGTCATTGTATAAATAATAAATTCTTGGAAAACATACATCCGTCGGGAAAATGGCTATTGATTATTTTAGATTTTCAATTTTAGGTTAGGTTAAAGACGCAAAAAGATCGTAGGGTTCACGCAATTTTCTACCGCAAGAGATGTTGAATTACCGATTTGAATTTTGCTGACTACGCATATTCATTGAAATTCCGTCGCTAAATCAATATTAACGATGTATTTTGGATGGATTAATCAATATTTTCCCGTAGTGGGAATATAAGTCACCGGATCATCCTTTTGGACAATCCACCAAGTAATTTACTTATCCATATCCGATGTACGCATAACGGCCTTGAGATAAAACGGTTTAACGATTGTGTTTGCAGTATTAGTAGTAATTTTATGATGATCTGTCAAGTACTGAATTTTCCTGTTTGGGTTTGTTTGTTGGATCAATTGGTGTGCCTAACTGGTTAATGATATAGATTACTTGCTAACAAGAGTATAAGTCTAGGATCACCAAAACAGGCACATCAAGATTTGAAGAGCAACAGATAAACAAACATTAGTTATCGCAAAGCAGTTACAAAGGTAACATTTTGCCATCAACAACAACATATATAAATACATGCCTTTATGGATATAGATAACCACACACATTGTTTCCGTTTCAGGAAACATTATTCATAACAGTTTTCACAATGAAAGATGAGAATAGCGATCGATCAAGGCATATGAGGCTTGAGGTAAGAAAGGTCAGGCACTTCATCAGGAGTCTTGCAGCATCTGCATCCACCCTGGTATCCATGGCCACAACATCCATGGTAGCAGCTGCTTCCTCCTCCATGATGATATCCACCGCCTCCGCCTTGATATCCTCCTCCTCCACCACCATGGTGATATCCTCCACCTCCCCCTTGGTATCCTCCTCCTCCACCTCCATGATTATAGCCTCCACCTCCTCCTTGGTAACCTCCACCTCCATGATTATAGCCTCCACCTCCGCCTTGGTATCCACCTCCCCCTCCATGGTATCCACCGCCACCACCGTAGTAGTCTTTGCTAGCTACTTTACTTTGTTTTTCTTCCTTCTTCTCCCCTATAATAAATACCGAATGTAAATGCTTAAATAAGTTAAATACAAACAAATATTATTTCAAATCGCAATAATATTGGAAAATATGACTAAGCCATTCATTTTTTATGTAGCAGATCAATTTATAATCCTAGTGGAAGTGACCGGGTAGTGGTATTTTCATTCTTTACAATTTGACATGATCGCAGCAAGCATGCATTACTACAAAATAGGAAACTTGTTATTTCAAAAGTTATTTCACATTTGTATTATTATTTGCAGAGCTGTAGTCTTCTCCGAATTGTTGGGCACGATATAAAAAGCATGCATTAATAAGAGATACATTTATATCACGTATTTACCTGTTGCGGTGTCAGAACAGACGAGCACAGCAGTAGCTAAAAGAAGACAAAACAGAAGCCAAGATTTAGAAACCATGATGCTGCTTTTTATGGTGTAAATGAGATGAAGAATTACAATGACACTGCCGCTTTATTTATAAGCAAACTAAGTGGGCAAAATATCCATTGGGTTGATCCTGCATTAATTAATTTGATGGTAGTGGGTAAATGAGATTGGGGACACTTGTGCCAGGATTACCTTACTTCCTACATGTATCTCCTTCTTCTTTTTCTTCTCTTCCCAATATTTTTAATTTTTAATTTTTTTTTTCTTTAATTTTTTTTTGCCTAACACATACACCCGGCTTTTCAAATTAATTGATATTATCTTCATAATTAAATTTTTGTATTTTTTTTTGTTTGACAATTTCTTTTAATTTATCAAAAATAAATTCTGAAACCTTATTGTGATTCCTTGAGAAAGTTTATCCATCAGGACCTAGCCAGTTTATACACTTTCTTTTACTGAAAATTTAAAGTGATCATTCATTCACTACCAGTGTATGATCATTTTTTATAGAAAAGTTGAAAATTCTTTGTCTTTATAATGATGGAAGTTCAGCTTAACAATAACTCATAAATTGTACGCTAATAATGTACCATACTATCTCAAACGTAGTGAATAAGATTATGAAATTATTTGGTAAATCGATTATGTGAGAAACCAAAGAGTGAAACAATCGTTTTTCTAAAATTTGAAGAAACACATGGTTCAAAAAGATGTATTCAAAGGTTTTGTATGTTTAAACCGCAGGTTTATGTACGTCTATAGTTATTTATTTTCAAAACATTTTCGTTACTGGTGCTCGCGGACTGAGCTAGATGCACTAGGGATGGTTTCACGACTTCGGTCGGTTTCCCTTCTAAAAAAAAAAAGTAAACTAAAATAAAACAATGTCGTTGGGAAGTCAAAAGTTAACCTCATTTGAGCCAGTATTAGGTATGCCATCTTGCCATCTATTGGTACAGTGATAATGCAGATTTTTATATGATCTAAAGGTCGATAAGGTCAATCCTGCATTTAATATGATGGGTCGTGCTGACTAGCCTATTTTGGACTTGGGTGAACACTTGAGCGCAGATGATCTTAGTCCACAAATATTGTCCATCTCCTCTGAAAAAATGTTCCACGTTTATTTTCAACGCAACCGAGTCTTTTCAAAGGAATCAAGACCCTCTTAATGACTATGAGTAAATTTATGTTCTTTTTATTTTTCGTTTCTCTACTGTGCCCCAGGTTAGTTTTGAAATATCGAACATGCAACTTTTATATTATTGATTATATGAATGAAGCTGCTCATCTTTCATGGCTTCCATATAATATCTGCAATATCCACAAAATCAATCTTGTATTTCATTTACGAAAATTAGGGAGGCATACCACCATATATATCTAGATCAATATGAACCAATATTTTCCACTTGTTGCTCAGTATGCTCTCTCTCTATCCACTGTCCAGTGATAATTACTGAACATAATTTTGAATGTGCCGACCGACATTTTCCCATTTAATAAGAAAGTGGTAGGGGCAAGATTGTAAAAATGGGCATGGCTCTTAAATCTTAATTAAATGATGAAAGGGAGATGAAGGTTTGCATGGAACTGTTTAATCCAAGTGGTGCCTCTCCATGTGCAACTGTATCAGCTGCTTTATAAATCATTTCCTTAACGACAGTGACATTGATTTGTATCAAATAATTGAGTGTGCATGCAGCATATAATGTTATCATACGAGTGGTAAGGATCGTATATAGCCTTTGCTTCATATCGAGTTCCTTATATAGGATGAATTAAATTAATATTTCCACTTAGAATAATCAAGGAAATCATTGTAAACACCATCAGAGTTATGCAATGCTTTTTTATTTCAAATTATTTTGCAATGCCGTTTAGTCATAAAATAAGGGGAAAATATGGTGCATCTGCTTTACCCATCTGGTTTTGAGTTTTCACACATATAAAAACGCAAATGACGCATCTATATCAAAGGAAAACAAACATTTGAAAAAATAAAGTTAACACATAAAATAAATATTTTCATTTTTTACTTTTCATATTTTGTGAAAGCACAGAAGAATAGGAAACAATTTAATTTTTTGTTTCCCTACAACCTCTCTGTCGCTACAAGGAAGACTTGCTTTGACGAGATCAAAGAGTCATCTATGATCGTCGTTAGCCGTCGTTAAAAGACGCAATCAAAAGCCCGATTACCAACTCAAAAGCGATTGGCCTTCATCGTCATAATATATAGCCTATTATAATGTGGCGGAAATCTGGAAAGGTGGCAACTTGTGGAAGGTCGATGGATTGTCGTTGGTCGACACAAGCCATCATCCTGTAACCAGAGAGCTAACCCAAACCGTCGTTAACCTTAAACGAAACGAGCTAAAAGCCGTCCTAAAACTAGATACTCAATTTTGCAATTGTGATATATGTTATATAACGACGGTCGGAACAAAGTCCCAATTCCTTGCATGTGTATGAGCTAACACACAACTACCATATAACAAAAAGAATCGCTGATGTTACATGCCTACCAGCTCAGATCTGTACACAGTTCGTTCAATATATTCCGTGATGTGGGACTATTGCATCCAAACCATAATTCCTCCTAAAGAATATGCAAGGCAATCCTAACAGTCTCCCCCTTGACTCGCATTCTACGAGTATCTTTTAAGAGCACTGCCTTGCCTGAATTACCTAGTACGAACCTTAGGCTTCGATACCACTGTTATGTAACGACGATCGGAACAAAGTCCCCTTTTCTTGCATGCATATGAGCTGGCATGCAACTCCCACATAACAAAAGGAATCGCTGATGTTACGTGCCTACCAGTGCATATTTATACATAATTCCTTCAATATATTCCGTGATGTGGCACTATTGCATCCAAACCATCATTTCTTCATAAAAACATGTGAGGCAATCCTAACAATATCTTAATCCACTTCGTATACAATACATATAAACCAAATTCTTAATTATTATCATCACATGCATCGTCTAGTCTCATACATATCACACATATTACAATATATACAATGCAAATATCAATATTCACATAAGACTTTCTTTAAACTACACACAAACATTTCATTAACCAACATAACCTTTCTTGCAGATACCCATGGCATCAAACAAAACATCTACAAATCGGCAAACTCCAAAAACAACGATCAAATATCAAATCCATCAATACATGTCAAATAATCACAAAACAAAAGGATCAAAATCAATCGGAAAATCATCCATACCTACTCAACATCATCATGTTCAGACCTACACTTGGACCTATCTCCCCAAGCGTTTTCTATTGCTTTGCTAAATGTTCTTCAATCCGCTCATTTAGCAACTATTGAAAATAACTAAATGTGCAGTCCGTCATTTTCCCATCTAACCAGAAAGTAGTTGGAGCAAGATTGTAAAAATGAAGTTATAATTAGTAGTAAACAATAACTCGTGTATGTTTGACAGAATTTTGCCAGTTCCATTGCAGCATTTTAGCAAACACTAAAGGTATGCGGAAATGAGTATTGATCTTAATTAAATGATGAAAGAGAGATGAAGGTTTGCAAGGAACTGTTTAATCCAATGCAACAAATTGTTTAATCCAAGTGGTGCATCGTCGTGTGCAAGTGTATGCATTGGTTTACAAATTATTTCGTTAACAACAGTGACATATAGATCCATATCAAGTAAATGAGTATGCATCCTGCATGTCATATTATCATATATGTGGTTAGGATCATATTTAGCCTTTACTTCATACCTATTTCCTTATATATGATGAAAAAAATTAATTAGCTTTATTTCAGCTTAAGATTATTTAGTCTTTACTTCATATCTACGACTCTCTATCGCTGCAAGGAAGACTTGGTTTAAAGATGTCAAATAACCGTCCACGGCCGTCGCTGGATATCGTTAAAAAACGCAACCAAAAATCTGGTTACCAACTCAATAGCGATGGCTTCGCCTTCGTAATAATGACAAATTGCGATGGCAACTTGTGGAAGGTCAATGGGTAGTCGCTGGTCAACACAAGTCATCGCTATTCTACAACTAGAGAGCTAACGTCAACTGTCGTTAATCTAAAACCAAACAGCTTGTTAGCCGTTCAAAACTGAAAACTCAATTTTGCAATGCAGCGGATTTTAAACAATACAATCGAACAAATAACGTGATATCTCTATCCACTTCATCTATATTACATGTTACTACCAAAATTAATACCGAGACTTGCTAACTGTGAAGGAGAGTTAGTCCGTCACAAGCATAGAAGGGTAATCCAAAGGTTATAAAAAAAAGGTACGGGATAAAACCGAGAGCATAAGGAAAGTATTCGAAATGGAAATTGCAACCGACACCATCATCAAAGAAGGTACCTCAGATCCAGCATGAAGAAAGAATACCGGAAGGATAGTCAAGGCATGAAGGGTAATCAACAAGAAGTCATCCAAAACTGAAAGCTGATGAAGAGAAAGGTCAGGAATTCTACAACCCGAAAGCCAGAAGGACGAAAGGGCTATCGACGTTAACTTGCTTAATGCCGATGCATCAAGAGACGAAAGCATCAAAAGCACAGAGTTTGAAACATAAGGAATACATATCTAAAACATACACCTAAAACATTATCCATCGTTAATCCCTTGCTACTTATTAAGGGTTTACTAATGTCGTTGTATAAATAAAAAATTCTTGGAAAACATATATCTGTCGGTAAAATGGCGATTGATTATTTTAGAATTTAAATTTTAGGTTAGACTAAAGACGGAAAAAGATTGTAGAGTTCACGCTAATTTCCGCTGCAAACGAGATGTTGAATTACCGATTTGAATTTTGTTGACTACGCATATTCATTGAAAATCCGTCGCTAAATCAATTTTAACGACGGATATGGGATGGATTAATCAATATTTTCTCGTAGTGGGAATTTAAGCCATCAGATCATCCTTTTGGACAATCCGCCATGTAATTTACTTATCCAAATCCGATGTATGTATAAAGGCCTTGAGATAAAATGGGTTGACGATTGTGTTTGCAGTAATCAGTAGTAATTGTATGATGTTTTGTACTGTATGTTCCCCAAGAGTGATGTTTTTGATCAATTGGTGTGCCTAACCGGTTAATGATATAGATTACTTGCAAACAAGAGTGCAAGTCTAGGATCATCAAAACAAGCACATCAATTAGATTTGAAGAGCTACGTACAGATAAACAAAAATTAATTATCACAAAGCAGATACAAAGGTAACATTTTGCCATCAAGAACAACATATATAAATATATGACTTTATGGATATAGATACAAATAAGACCACACACATTGTTTCCGTTTCAGGAAACATTATTCATAACAATTTTCACAATGAAAGATGTGAATAGCGATCGATCAAGGCATATGAGGCCTGATCAAAGGTCAGGCACTTCATCAGGAATCTTGCAACATCTGCATCCACCCTGGTATCCATGGCCACAACATCCATGGTAGCAGCTGCTTCCTCCTCCATTGTGAAATCCTCCACCTCCGCCTTGATATCCTCCTCCTCCACCACCATGGCGATATCCTCCACCTCCTCCTTGGTATCCTCCTCCTCCACCTCTATGATTATAGCCTACACCTCCACCTTGGTACCCTCCACCTCCATGATTGTATCCACCACCTCCGCCTTGGTATCCTCCTCCCCCGCCATGGTATCCACCGCCACCACCGTAGTAGTCTTTGCTAGCTACTTTACTTTGCTTGTCTGCCTTCTTCTCCCCTATAATAAATATCCAATTTAAATGCTGAAATACGTTAGATACAAACAAATATTATTACATATGGCAATAATATGGAAAAACATGACTATGCCTTTCATTCTTTATGTAGCCGATCAATTTATAATCCTAGTGGAAGTGACCGGGTAGTGGTATTATTATTCCTTACAATTTGACATGATCACAGCAAGCATGTAATACTACAAAATAGAAAACTTGTTATTTCACAATTATATGATTATTGTAATACATTCTCCGAATTGTAGGGCACAATATGAAAATTAAAAAGCATGCATTAATTATTAGGCTTTCCCCGAGATCACTACACAACTAGATTTTGAAAGGGCGAAGAAGATAACAATAACAAGCAAATTCCACCAAATGAACCTTTATTATTCCACCGATTAATTACAAAGAAAGACCTAAAATTGAGAAGATATCTCAATCTCTGAAAACAAAAACTTGTTTTTCTCCCTCAAAAGTACAAATAAATCTATCCCTAATGACATGCTTATATAGACGAATGAAAAGACTAGATCTAAAATCTAATTGGATCCTAAAATATCTCAAAAATAAATACTCCTCAAAACTTGTTCAAAATAAAACTTTTCCTAAAATCTCTCAACAAATCCATAAAACTCGGTCAACATGTCCTAAAATCCCGAAACTTCCAATATCTCCACTTTAATATCCATGTGATAAATATCACAAACCATAACACTCCACCTTGATATGAAATCACTCCAACGCTACAAAAACCACCCCCAAACTATGCATTTCCCTAATGAGATGCGCCACATAAATGATCTCAAAATTGCTTGTAATACCACAATGGCCTCCATGTAGACTTTGTGGCTTTACGTTGATGGCTCCACCTTGATTCAGATGAACTCATCATCATTAAAGCTTGTGTTTCATCATCCAACTTGAAGTTCACGGCAATCAATTGATTCACAATTTCCTGAAAATCATTAAGAAGCTCCCATATTGATCAACCTTTCTTTAGCTTCAGATTTACCAACCTTCTCATAAGAAAAGCCTTATTTGTTACAGAGTTCTTTGCATAAACCCCTTCTAATTTCTTTCATATAGCATAAGCCGATGTTTCATTAGCAACAATATGAAACACTGAATTATCCAAAAAACATCAAATAGATGCAGCGACCTTCCTATCCATAGTCTCCCATTTTGCTTCGGATAGATTGCTAGGTTTTTCCCCATTATTCTCCAGTGGCTGATGAAGATCATTAAGATAAAGAAAATCTTCCATCTTTGCCTTTCATTATCCCCAATTTCTTCCTTTAAGCTTTTCAATAACAATTTTATCCATATTCAAACCTTCTCCAAAAAAATTGCGTAGAAGGCTCTGATACCAATTGTTAGGGTTTCCCCGAGATCACTACACAATTAGATTTCGAAAGAGCGAAGAAGATAACAATGTCAAGCAAATTACATCAAATAAACCTTTATTATTCCACCAATTAATTACAAAGAAAGACCAAAAATAGAGAAGATATCTCAATCCCTAGAAACAAAAACAAGTTTTTCTCCCTCAAAATTACAAATAAATCTATCCCTAATGACATGCTTATATAGGCGAATGAAAAGACTAGATCTAAAATCTAATTGGATCCTAAAATATCTCAAAAATAAATACTCCTTAAAACTTGTTCAAAATTAAACTTTTCCTAAAAAATATCAACAAATCCATAAAACTCGGTCAACATGTCCTAAAAACCCGAAACTTCCAATATCTCCACTTTAATATCAATGTGATAAATATCACAAACCATAACACTCCACCTTGATATGAAATCACTCCAACGCTAAAAAAACCACCCCCAAACTATGCATTTCCCTAATGAGATGCGCCACATAAATGATATCAAAAATGCTTGTAATACCACAATGGCCTCAAGTAGACTTTGTGGCTTTACGTTGATGGCTCCACCTTGATTCAGATAAACTCGTCATCATTAAAGCTTGTGTTTCATCATCCGCCTTGAAGTTCACGGCAGCCAATTGATTCACAATTTCCTGAAAATCATTAAGAAGCTCCCCAATTGATCCACCTTTCTTTAGCTTCAGATTCACCAACCTTCTCATAAGAAGAGCCTTATTTGTTGCAGAGTTCTTTGCATAAACCCCTTCTAATTTCTTCCATATAGCATAAGCCGATGTTTCATTAGCAACAATATGAAACAATGAATTACCCAAAAAATATCGAATAGATGCAGCGGCCTTCCTATCCATAGTCTCCCATTTTGCTTCGGATAGATTGCTAGGTTTTTCCCCATTATTCTCAAATGGCTGATGAAGATCATTAAGATAAAGGAAATCTTCCATCTTTGCCTTTCATTATCCCCAATTTCTTCCTTTAAGCTTTTCAATAACAATTTTATCCATATTCAAACCTTCTCCAAAAAATTTGTGTAGAAGGCTCTGATACCAATTGTTAGGGTTTCCCCCAGATCACTACGCAAGTAGATTTTGAAAGAGCAAAGAAGATAACAATGACAAGCAAATTACACCAAATAAACTTTATTATTTCACCAATTAATTACAAAGAAAGACCAAAAATTGAGAAGATATCTCAATCCCTAAAAACAAAAACAAGTTTTTCTCCCTCAAAATTAAAATAAATCTATCCCTAATTACATGCTTATATAGGCGAATGAAAAGACTAGATCTAAAATCTAATTGGATCCTAAAATATCTCTAAAATAAATACTCCTTAAATATTGTTCAAAATAAAACTTTTCCTAAAATATCTCAACAAATCCATAAAACTCGGTCAACATGTCCTAAAATCCCGCAACTTCCAATATCTCCACTTTAATATTCATGTGATAAATATCACAAACCATAACATTAATAATAGATAGATTTTTTGGGAATAATAAGTTAATAATAATTTGGTACGCTCCATGTATTTACCTGTTGCGGTGTCAGAATAGACGAGCACAACAGCGGCTAAAAGAAGACAAAATACAAGCCAAGTTTTAGACCATGATGCTGCTTATTATTGTGTAAACGAGATGAACAATTATAATGACAATGCCGCTTTATTTATAAGCAAACTAAGTGGGCAAAATAAGAGAGCAAATCTCCAGTCTCCAAATTTGTCTGTCCCCATGTATCCAACGAATGAGGATTCCAGATTTTTAACTTGATGGATTGTGCTGACTCACCTTTTTTTTTCTAGTTTGGGGACGCTTTTGCCAAGATTACCTTACTTCCTACATGTTCATCTTCTTCTACCTTTCCTTTTCTCTTTCCTACTTTTTTCATATTTTAAAAAATAAATAAATATTTGCCTGACACATACACCGGGCTTTTTCAAATTAATTGATACTATCTTCATAATTAAATTTTTGAATTTTTTTTTTTTTGACAATTTCTTTTCATTTAAAAAAATAAACTCTGAAACGTTATTGTGTACTGCATGTGGAGAAATTGGCATTCTCCACATCAACTATATGTATATCAAGTTTCCACTAATTATGATTCCTTGAGAAAGTTTATCTATCAGGAACTAGCACGTTTATATACTTTCTTTTGCTGAAAATATGATGTGATCATTCATACTACCAGTGTAACTAGCAATAAAGATGTGAGCCAATAAGTAGGGCTCTTTATTAAATGATGAGAAGGAGAGGAAATTTTGCATGGAGCCGTTTATGCAACGTGGTGCATCGTTCTCCATGTGCAAATGTATGCACTGGTTTACAAATTAAACCATTGAGGACAGCGACGTACATCAGCACGTATGTAAATCAGTGTGCATGCAGTGTATCAGAAGAATGGATAGGGTTTGTACTTTGTATGATCATTTTTTTACAGAAAAGTTGAAAGTTTATCTACCTTTATAATGATGGTAGTTCAGCTTAACAATAACTCATAAATTGTACGCTAATAATATACCATACTATCTCAAACTTAGTGAATAAGGTTATGAAATTATTTGCACTACAAGAAAACAAATGAATTAAGACATCCAATATTGGTTTCAAATTAAGATATTTTGTCTCTATATTTGTTTTAAGACGTAGTAGTCACCAATATTTTTATCTCAAATTTTAGGTCCCTAAAAAACTAAAGACAGCCTAAAGCGGTCTCAAGTAACTTAGAAACTCCTTAAAGACAAATTATTTTGTCTCTAATCTAATAATCAAAGGTCAAAACTACAACTAGTTATAGGTCACAAATTAATTTTTAACTTGGCGGGTTCATGATATTCATAGGAACGCACGTTATATATATATATATATATATATATATATATATATATATATATATATATATATATACATATACATATATATATAATTCTCAATGGAACTTAATATTTATAATAGTCACAGTTCGAACACAGTTATTATGAACAAACACAATGATTACTATAACTGATTATATGATCATCGATACATTTAAATTCAAAATACAATCTATAATCCGAATTATAAAAAATTTACATCATCCAAATTATATGTATTTTCCTTTGCATTTACTCATCAAGCAGAGTCAGCTCTTCATTACACCGTCAAACATTACCAGCACTCGTTCATTATTCTTTGCTATATGTGGCACGCCACATTTATCACCTGGTTGCAATGCTATGTACTCAAATCGGTGCTATTGTTGCCACTCATGGGTACGACTGCATAGCATTTTTTCATAATTAGCACAGCGGAGAAGTAGCGTTTGTTTTTACTTGTATTTTCCAGAGAAGACATACCGCCATTCCTTTGTCATTCTCATTGGCTCCAAGTGTGTTGTCAACCACAGAATACCCCTCACAACTCTATTTGCATTGAGCTTGGCTGCAAATTAAAAAATAAACCAATTATTATTCGAAACAATAATTTACAGCCTTATTTATCCTAGAAACAAGAGAGGTAGCAGCAACAATTAATCAAGTTCATTTATCAACTTCCCATCCGTCGGACTATTGCGAGGTTGTACAACACAGTGAATTCAATTACTCGTATATGACATAGTATCAGACAACAAGAGTAATTTGGCACAAAACTATATTATGAAACTTCAGAGTAATCTAGCACAAAAAGTCAAAACTATAGCTTGAAAGTTTGCTTATGCAGCTTATACAGCCTATTGAAGTATAAACATCTGCATGTTATCCAATCTTATATGAACAACCGCTCTTTGATAAACTGTGAATCTCTTCATACACATAATGAAGTTCAATCAATTAACCCTTGATTAATACACCCAAAACAATCATCCCTATTCAATTAATAAAAAGTAGACACCTGCAAACGTTAAATGTTCATGTCAAAGTTTAATGTTCATGTCAGGATTGATTTACCACTCTTTGAATATAATCATTTACTCAAAAAAAAAAATTGATCCAATCTAAAGTTGAATATTCATGTCAAAGTTAAAGAATAAGATCAGAAAATTGAAGAAAAACAATATTAGAAGAACAAAAAAAATCATTTGCTGATAAAATAAGAAAAAAACTTCGAAAAAAATTGCTTAATCTCAGGATTGATTTTGTGAAAACAACATGAAACAACCATACTTCTATGTAGACTAATCTTATAAATTAAATTGGGGAAACTTACCTTTTCACTCTTTGATAAACCTTCATGCCGACTAATCTCAGGCTGAATCAAGGTATTCTGTCCAGGAAGAGGATGGCACAATTTGAATCGGCATGAAACTATATGCCATGAGTGGTAACGACGAGAAAGTGGGAGACATTCTGATAGTGGGGTTTGGTAACCTAATGAATGAATGATTCTTGTTAGATCCAACGTTCAGGATTAGATCCCATAGAAAATATGGATTGAAACAGGATGAGACCGATTAGGGATCTAACCCGGGTCTCTAGTTTCGTTTTGTTGAGACAGCTTATTTTTGTCTTTAAATTGTCATTCATTAGGGACATAATATAAATATGTGCCTAATTGTTGTCTCAAATATAACTTATTTTTGTAGTGTTAGTAAATCGATTATGTGAGAAAACAAAGAGTGTGTTCAAAAATTTAAAGAAATACATGGTTCAAAATGATGAATTTAAAGTTTTACTAGGGTTTTGTGTGGTTGATGTCTATAGTTATTTATTTTCAAAACCATAGCAGTACAAAGTCAAAAGTTAACCGCATTTGAACCGGTATTAGGTTGCTTTGTAAAAACACTATTTTTATTTATGCCATCAATTTGTACAGTGGTAGTGCAGATTTTTATATGAGCTAGGGTCTATAAGGTCAAACCTGCATTTAATATGATGGGTCGTGCTGACTAGCCTATTTTGGACTTGGGTGAACACTTGAGCGCAGATGATCTTAGTCCGCAAATGTCCATCTTCTCTGAAAAAATGTCCTCGTTTATTTTCAACGCAAAGGAGTCTTTTCAAAGAAATCAATACCTTCTTAATGATTATGAGTAAATTTAATGTTCTTTTTATTTTTCGTTTCTCTACTGTGCCCCTGCTTACTTTTGAAATATCGAATATGCAACTTTTATATTATTGATTATGTCAATGAAGCAGCTCATCTTTGATGGCTTCCATATAATATCTGTAATATCCACAAAATCAATCGTGTATTTCATTTATGAAAATTAGAGAGGCATACTACCATATATATATATATATATATATATATATATATATATTATATGAACCAATATTTTCCACTTGTGGCTCATTATGCTCTCTCTATTCAGTGATAATTGCTGAAAACAATTGAATGTGCAGACTATCATTTTCCCATCTAATCCAAAAGTAGTTGGAGCAAGATTGTAAAAATGGGAATTAGAATTACTAGTTACTCGTGTATGTTTGACAGAATTATGCCATTTCCATTGCAGCATTTAACAAGCACTAAAGATATGAGGAATTGCGAAAATGAATATGGCTCTTAATTAATTGATGAAAGGGAGATGAAAGTTTGAAAGGAACTGTTTAATCCAATGCAAGGAACCGTTTAATTCAAGTGGTGCATCTGCATGTGCAGGTAAGTGTATGCGTTGGTTTACAAATTATTTCCATAAGGACAGTAACATAGATCCATATCAAGTAAATGAGTACACATGCTGCATATATGTTATCATATGAGTGGTTAGGATCATATTTAGCCTTTACTTCATATCTATTTCCTTATGTATGATGAACCAAATTAATTAGCTTTATTTCAGCTTAAGAATATTTAGCCTTCACTTCTTATCTACGTCTCTCTGTCTCTACAAGGAAGACTTGATTTAAACAGGTCAAATAGCCGTCCACGGCCGTCGCTGGATGTCGTTACAAAACGCAACCAAAAACCCGGTACCAACTAAATAGTGATGGCTTTTTCGTCCTAATAGCGATAGATTGTGATGGCAATTTGTGGGAGATCGATGGGTTGTCGCCGGTACACAAATCATCGTTATTCTGTAACTAGAGAGCTAACGCCAACCGTCATTAACCTAAAACCAAACAGCTTTATTTACCATCTAAAACTGAAAACTCAATTTTGCAATGTAGCAGCTTTTAAGTAATCCAATCGTACAAATAACACGGTATCTCTATCCACTTCATCTACAATACATATAAATTGATTTCACAATTACTCATCACATGCACCGTATAGTCTCATGCATATCACATAAAATCTAATAAACAATACAAATATCAACATGTATATAAGCTTTTCATTAAACAACACCAACATTTCATTTACCAACATAACCGTACTTACAAATACCCTTGCCCATCAAACAAAATATTCACAAATCGATCAAACTCTACAAACAAACGATCAAATATAGAATTTATCAATACATGTCAAATAATTACAAAAACAAATGACCAAAATCAATAAGAAAAATTACCACATACTCAGCATAGTCATCTTCCGACCCTCCGCCCGGACCCATCTCCCAAAGCGTTCTCTATGGCTCTACTAATTAATTTGTTGCAGTCTACACATTTAGCAGTTGTTCCTTTCCAATGGGTTTCCGTTAATCATTCACCTCTATGATCTCATGTTTCAGCTGTGTTGTATCCTGTAGGGTCAGGGATCACTTATAAGTTTTCTAGGTCATCGTCGCATGTAAATTAGTTGAGGAGAGTTATAATTTAGGGTTGTAACATGATGCAACGCACGAATGTGACGGTTTGGGAAAAAGTCATTCCGAAACCCATAACTACATTATGGGTGTCGGAACGATAGACCTTTGCCTTCAGACATGCATCAGTGATATTGATATTACTTGAGTGGCAGGGATCTTGGTATATCTTACCGGCAAGGGTCTCGGCATCTTTCTGCTATCAGTTTATATTAAAACTTTTCGGCTTTATGTTTCCGCCAGTTAAAGTGCTTCGTCTTCCGCAAGTGTAGTTTTTGTTTCGATCTGATAAAATCTTTTGTTTTATTAATAATGATTCCGGATGGGAATTCTGCTGCCGGTTTGCCGATGAAGATCTCGGGTCAATTTCAACACAAATAGTATGAATATTCTTCCGAAAAGAGTGTCTCGGCATCCAGGGTTCTGGTCATTGTGGCTTTCGTCATTTTTTGCTTTCAGTTTTGTTTTTCTTTATTTCATAAGATTATTGTTTACTTTTAGTTCCAGATGTTAATCCCAGTTTCCTTTCTTTACTATTGCCGGTGTCGGTTTATGTGTGTCTAAAGCCTATAAATAGGCCGGTGTGTGAGTTGTAAAAAGGAGTTGAATTTTGAAATTGTAACATTGGCGTCCTCTATTATTGGGAGCTTTGTTTCTCCACCCCCATTTACGGTATCAATTTGTGGATCAACGACTTAGAAGATCATCTTTCTGGCATCAAGTCGTGATCAACAGAGAGTTGGTGAGCACGTTTCCGGCATCTTCGAGATCAATAAAAATTGTGTTTACTGTCCATCTCGAGATCATCGAGACCACAGTTCCTAGTACCTTCCGGCATCGTCTCCGATATACGGAAGTGAGAATTATCTTATTTCTACTTAATTGTACAACATCAGATTCATCAGTGTGTCGTGAAAACAAGTATTTCTGTAAGATACGAATATAATTTCAAAAACCAAATAAATCCACTACATCGGTTTGGTGTCAAAGCAAAGCGATTCATAAAGTTCGGTATTGATTCTACGTTGTTGTTTGGGGATCAACAAAGAGCATTGTTCCATGTAGTTTGAATCGGAATTTCCAACATCAAGTGGTATGTCAGAGAAGGCTGTCGATCCGGAAGTACTTGCGATAGTAAATTGTTTTGAAGTTAAGAGCCAACATTAATTCGCAAGTGAAATTTGGACCGAAGCATTTATTTCAATATGGAATATGGGATTGAAATGCAACCAAGAAGAAAAAATGGACATCGTAATGTTGAGGAATTTTATGGACAAGAAGATGCAAACAAAACGGAGGAGCGTCTTGATGCGAAGATTGATGTAATGACCCGCATTGGCATAGGTATTATAATTAATTTATTTAATTATATAAATAGTTATATAGTGAATTAAATGGTCATGGAATTAAATAATGGTGAATATTTAATTAAAATAATAAATTAAATAATATAAATTTTGAAATAATCAGAATTGGCTGAAATAAAGATATGTTGTGAACCAGATCATTTGTGATATTTAATTCAGTTTAGAATTGAATTTGAATAACGAATATATTATATAAACGACAGTTTGAACATAGAATTATAATATATTTAAAATCGAGCTTGAAATGGCGCTGCAGTTCGTAAATTGACGATTTGAACTTCAACTGAATGCGCAGGATTCATTTTAAGCCGGATTTCTGTGAAACAAGAAACGTGTGGAGCTGGTGGAGTATATCTTTCTAGTGGAAGAGAAAAATCGGGATTTCGTCGTGTAGATTTTAATGTATTTCCAAATCAAATTTTAGAAAAGTCGCTGTGGAATTCGTTTATAATTTATAAAGGAATTACTTATATTTTTAAAAGGAATTTCAATATAAATCGATTATCGGGTTGACCCAGAAGTGAATATCGAGTTAGAAATTCATATAGGAATATTCTAAGAGTTGTATGGTATTCCACTGTGAATATATACGATAATATTTATTTATAAATATTTAATTTAATTATATTTAAATATATTTATATATTTAAATGGGTTATTTAGGGCTTTAAAAATAGCCACTTTTGCAAACGAAGTCGAAATTCGACGAAACTAATTTTGTTGGATCTGCAATGTCAAATAATTGTTAGATTTCCAGTATCGTGATTTTTGAAGTTAGTATGTGACCGTACGGATTTTTAGAGTGAAAAACAGTCAGTATTTTGACAGTTAAAAATACGCTGTGTGAGCAAACGAAGTCAGAATTCGAAGAAACCAGTTTCGTTGGGACCGTAATGTCGAACTGAAGGTGCATGTCAATTTTCATGATTTTTGGGTGTCGTATGTGATCACAGGAATTTTAGACGATAAGTAAAAATAACGTTTGCTTAAAATTAAATATAAAAATCGAATATTAAAATATTATATTATTTCTATAAATCGTCCTTTACACATTTTTAACCTAGAACTTCCTCCGGTCAACTAAACATTTCCACCGTCGTTTTTTTTGAGTTCTTTAGAAAAAACGAAGAGGATAAATTCAAGAAGAAAATCAAATAAAAATCAAATAAACCCTCTTAAATCCTCAAGCTTATATCTTTGAATTCCTGCACTCATGCTCTTCATTCTCATATCGGTCTTGAAGCACTCGACAGTGGTTCCGCGGTTCCAGTATGAGGCAGCGGAAGTTAGGGTTTGGATTCGAGGAGCATTAAGGCATTGATGTTAAAATTCGAGTATTGAGTGACGATCAGTGGGGTAAGGTGCCTCGTTCGGCCCAGTCTGGTGAAGATCCAACACCGTTGGTGTCGCAAGTCGCTGAGAGGACCACCAGGTCGCGAAGCACAGGGTGGATGCGAGCAGGTTGAAATGAAGATGGGTGGATCGAGAACGAGATGAGGAGAAACATGGTAGTGTAGGTTTTGATTCCCGTTGAAAAATGATGTGGTTTGGAGGGTTCAAAATCACGGTAATGGGATGTAAGAGGAGCGACGGGGTATGTTATTTGGGGGAGAAGCATCAAAGCGGGTCTGGTAATTTAAGGGTTGGTGATGGGCTTTGTTTGATAGGTAAGGCCCATTAGTTTTAAAAATCCAAGTCTTTTATTAAATTTAAATACATGTAAACTTCGAAATAGTATAGCCCTATCATACAACATCGGTTTTCAGCGAAACAAGATCCTTAGGATCGTATGGACGATGGCTATGCACTGGAACTGATCGCGAGTCAATTGGAGTCCGTTACAATTAATGGTGAAATAAATTGTCCAACTGAGTTAAATAACGCGAACCGATTATTAAACGGTTAACGCGCCAATGTGAGTAAATCTCACTAACTCTGAACAGTTTATAATTTCATGTTGTATTTTTAGAACTGTTAAATGTTGGCTAATTGACTGTGTGTTGACTGTTTGATTGAACTGCTAGTCGTTAGTTGAATTTCTATATTAATTCTGTTTAGCAGAATATATCATATGGAACTGAAAGTGATGTTATTTATATTGTTTAACATCTGTGATGCAGAAAAACAGGTTAGAGGAATCCAACTGGATTCCTCAACATTTATTTTACTGTGATTCATATATTGTGATATATGATGTGATATATAATATGTGGTTGATTGTGTGTGTTTGGACGATATTTATCGTTGTTATATGGTATGTTAAATACCATAAGAAATACTGGATGTGGGGAAGAGGATTTTCAAAGTATATTTTGAAAATGAATTATTTATATAAAATCGATGGATTTTATATAGAAAAGAAAAAGGGTTTTTATAAAAGAAAATTTAAATCAAAGAATAGATTTGAAAAGGAAATATTTGCAACCCATTTGCAAAATAGAATAATAGAAAAGGAAATATTTGTATAATCATTTACAAATAGAATTGATAGGAAATATTTAGAAAAAAAATAGAGTTATAAAAAGGAAATTTGTTTATAACCGAATAGGATGTTATAAAAAGGAAAACGTTATAAAAAGGAAAACGTTACTAAAATGGAAATCATTTGTAAAGTGAAGAACCGTTACTAAAAGTAAATCTCTATAAATGAATAGTTTATTCGAAAAGGGCTCAATCGAATATTGTTTATTCGAATAGAATCAATTGAGTTAATCAAATATAGTTTATTCGAATAAAGTAAAAGGAGTTATCGAATATTAGTTATTCGAAGAAGAGTTAAATAGAGTTATCGAATATTAGTTATTCGAATAGAGTCGAATAGAATTAAAGGAATAAATCGAATATAATTTATTTGAATGGAATTAAAGGATTTAATCGAATTTGGTTTATTCGAATAGAGTTAAAGGAGTTATCGACTAGAGTTAAATCAAATAGAGTTAATCCAATAGTGTTAATCCAAAAGAGTTAATCGAATATAGTTTATTCGAATAGAGTTAAAGAAGTTATCGAATATAGTTTATTCGAAAGGAGTTAAGTGAACGAGTAAATCAATAGAGTTAATCCAATAGTGTTAATCCAAAGGAGTTAATCGAATAGAGTTAAGTGGAAAGAGTTAATCGAATATAGTTATTCGAAAGAAAGGTTAAGTAAGAAAGTTAGTTAAAGAAATTTAAAGTGAACTTTTCCTATTTCAAGGTTAGAAATATTGTTCAGTTAAGGTCTGAGAGGTAGTTCTACCCCAACTTGATTGGCTTCGTTTTTAACTACGGAATGGTTAAGGTTCGGCAGTAAAGGATGGTTAAGTGAATAAGTATGATGGTTTGAGTTGGCATAGCGATGTTTTATCTAAACATCTGCTAAATCCAAACGTAGGAGTTTTGGAAATGTTTGCAAACAAGAACCAGAAATGTTTTATAACATAGAAAACAAGAAATGGAAATGTTTTCCAGTGTTAATAAGATATATTTTCTAAATTTAGAAAATAGCAAATGTTGAATATAGGGAAACAGGAGATGAAAAATGAACTAATGAGATAAATGTTAAATGATGTCTGATTGATAGAATTTCCATTTGGAAATAATATCGTTGTTTGCACACGTGTTTTTCTTCGATAGTTAAATCATAGATTATCGAAGTTTTTAAACATTTTAACGTTGTTAATATGGAGAGACCAGTTGGATTATTATCCAAAGAACCACTCTGTTTTTGCATAAGCGTTGCGAATCATTTATGCCAAAGATAATCGAAGACGGAGTAAAGTGCAAGGGCTATTGTATAAGTCTTAGATAACAGTGTCTAAGATGGATGTATTGAATAGTGCCTTCGGTTCATCCTATTCCTGGATGACTTGTATGGACGGATGTCTAGCAAAGTATTTCCATAAAGGTCACGTTCATTGATTTCTTCAACCGTACCAAGAGTGGAAGCGGAGAAGGAAACTTCTTTTAGCTGACACATAATGTATGGTTGTAGACGTCAATCGGTGATTCGATGGATTTGACGATGTGACATTCGAAGTGAATCTGGTGTAATGATAAAGCGTAGCTTCTAGCCTCATCATCCGGTAAATGGAAGAAATCGGGTGCGCAGCATGGCTAAGTCGGTCGCTCCGAAGTAGGGTGTATAGTCACCTGATCTAGGGTGGTATACAAGCCGATAAATTCTTAGATTGGGTTTCAAATGTCGAAGAAATTCTTGAATACAAGGGAGTTCCCGAAGAGCATGGAGTACGATTAGTTGCTACAAGATAGAGAGGGAGAGCTATGGCATGATGGCAACCAACTAAACTGACTCGAGCGAGAATAGAAAGTCAAAGGTTGACTTTATTACGATTGCGGATATAAATAGTGGAGAACGCCAGTTGTGAAGGACATATTACAACAGTTTTTGGCAGTTGTGAAAGGTTTTTTATGGTAGTGGTACCTGTGGCAACAACTGTATAGATGTTGCCATAGAGTCGCAAAGGTGTTGCCTTTGACTCTAAGGCAATGCGGCAAAACGCAACACCGAGAAAGTGTTCCCATAGATCAGTTTTTGCTTTTAACAACATTTTTTGCCACTAATTGCATCATTTCTCTAGTGTTGTAGTATGCAATCTATGACGTAGTGTCTGTAACAAGAAGCAATAGTTATTACACTAGTGGCACATGCATAGTTATTGCACTTTGCCAAAACTGAATATAAATGGATTGTTATAAAAATAAGGGGGGGAGGTGGTGGCCATGAACATTACTTCTTACTCCCCCACCCCACCCCCCCCCCCCACCAAACCCGTGCTTCGTCCCTAGAACAACTACAATAATTACTGAAAATTGGTGAATATGCTGACTTGCGTACGTTAGACAAAACTACAAGAAAAACCGCAAATAGCAGCGGCAAATCCGTTCCCAATCTGTCACTAAATTGCTCTTAGCGACGGATTCTTGCTATAAAACCGTTGTTTGTGAAAACCACGAAGGTAATTGTGTCAAATTTTAGAGACGCTATTTAGCATGAGTTTTCCGACAGTTTTCCGTCATTATACTATTTATGTAATAAAAATATAATTTTATTTATTAATTTAGTTTTAATTTATTTACCGACTCGACGGATAAGTAATTTATAATAAATTATTATTTATAAAAGGCGTTGGTAAACCCTTACTAATTGCCAAGGGATTAGCGACAGATTTTAATTTATGTAAATATTTAAACTAGCACCATTTATTAGTAATCTGTCGTTGTTCCCCTTCTAATCTGCAAATATCATATATATATATATATATATATATATATAAAAACACACACACATACACACACACAAATACATACATGTATATATATCGAACTAATATCACTCAACTACGAACACTGAAATAAATAGCATTTTAAAAAATACAAGGATAAATTTGCAGTTATGATTTATTTCTTCATTCGATACATTCAACTTGGACGACTGCATATGTCTTGTAACAACCCGTATTTTCAATAACCTGTTATAACATAAATGGAGGCAGAATTAAACTGTAAAATCTGAATCAAGGGAAACAGGCTATGCCATTGCGTTCGTCTCGGAAAAATACGTGAAATAGAGTCCGAGTTTTCGAAAATCGGAGTCCGTATGACCAAGATATGGCCTCGCGAAGTTTCACGAAAAATTCCCAAATTAAAGTATACTTAATTAAGTGAAATGGGTTGCGCAGAGAAATATATATATTGATATATTTATATATAATTGAAAATTAAATAAATAAATATGCAAAAATGTTCAAAACAGCGAATTGGGAGAGGGGAATAACCGAACCGGCCGATTTTTGAGGTCGACCCGAGCCCGCTGGGTCGACTAGGGGTTAATCCAGGGTGTTTGGCTGTCAACCCGTGGGCCGATTCGCTCAAATGCAGATTTTGCATTTGGATGGTTCTCGTGGTTCATCTTTAATCTAAAGGCCCTAGATGGTTCCTACACTTGACTTCTTCCCCAAGACATGCTTTGATGGCTTGGATTGAATCTAGGTTTAATCCTATGGCCTAAAACACTTGCCTAATCTATAAATAAGACCCTAACCTATCCTAAATCCTCATTATTCATTCATGCAACTAAACTATGGCAAAATTGCTACTCTCATGGCCTCCACTTAACTATCCTAGCCTCCACTTCATTTCTATGAGAGGTTTCATGATCATGAGAGTGTTAGAGAGTCCCTATGTTAGTATGAGAGCTTCTCAAGTTGATTTCAAGGCAAAAGCTTTGATCTTTGTTCATAAAGATGGGGTTTTTATTGATTTGGAGTGTTCATCTTTGGGTTTTTGGGTGATGGCATGCATAGGCTTCATCACAAGCTTTAATTTAATCGATTTAGGCCTTCATAGCAATGTAAGCCCTTTCCCTACTCTTAGATATTCACTATGAAGTTAAATGTTCATGTTGCAAGTTTGGGTTTGATCATTGAGAATGATACATGCTATCATGTTATGCAAGCTTATGAAGTCATTATCTTGATCTTATGAGCTAAAAGCTACAACCTTTATGTTGATATGTTGCATTATGCAACATGAGAACCTTCATACCCTTTATGTCAACTTGCATATGAAGTCATAACCCTTATATGATGATATATGCGAGTTACTAGTCATCATTCCATGTCTTTTGTCAACATGATTCGCTTATGTGCCAAGTTTGGGTTTATGCATGTTTTTGAGGCTTAAGAATGTAACATGCAAGCTAATGAACACATTTGTGCCTCATTTGCCACCATGATTAACTTGTGGCTTAATATCCATTTTTGTCATGCCTTTGCCAAGTCTCTTCTTTTAATCCATTACGTTGTTGCGAACGTATATGCGAGTTTAAAAAGCGTTGGGGTCACATTATGGGAAAACATAATGATATGAACATGATTTGGGTAAATGGGTATAAACATGACAACGTGTAACGTTAAATATGACATGTGTTTATACTTGAAAACATGACTTGAAATATAACATGGAAGCTGACATGTAAGTATGCATAAAAACACAAGGTTGGGAATTTACCTATTAAGTTAGGTCTACCCTTTGGGAATTTACCTATTAAGTTAGGTCTACCCAAATGCTTGAAAAACTTGTAACATGTTTTGGAAACATGATGAACATGACACTAGACTAAACATGAAAGTGGCCAACTCGAGGTTGGGTTGAGTTTGCAACGTAAAACTACCCGGAACCGACCGGCCTAACTAGTAGTTGCAAACAATAAGACCCAATGTGAGAAGTTGGTCATGTTGTGCTTGAACCCGAGGTTAGACCAAGTTGTGGCGTAAAGCTACCCGGAACCGACCGGCTTAACTAGTAACCACAACAAAGTCTAATGTGAGAGGTTGGGGTGCATTAAGTAATTAATGCCACATGATAGGGTTAAGTTAATTTGATTAATGACTCTTAACCAAATATGACATGGGTAAATGGGTTAAGTAAATTGGTTAGGCTAATGATACTTAACAAAACATGACAAGGTTGGGTAGGTTAAGTGATTTGATTTGCCTAATGACGCTTAACCATTTTTATACGCAGTGGACGGGGATTAAGTTAACCAACACTTAATCAATCCAACATGATAATTTGGCAAGGTTAAGTAAGTTTTCTTAATGACACTTAACCATACAAGATGATTAGGGGATGGGGTTAAGTAATTTACACTTAACTAATCCGACACGGTAATTAGATGGGGTTAAGTAATCCACACTTAACTAATCTAAACACGGTAATTCGATGGGGTTAAGTTAAACACTTAACCAATTTAAACTCGGTAATTCAATGAGGTTAAGTAACCAATACTTAACCAACTTAACGTGATAATTTAATGGGGTTAAGCAACTTATATTTAACCAATTATACATGATGATTTGATGGGGTTAAGTAACTTACACTTAACCAATCTAATACGCGGACCTGATAAGGTTAAGTCACAAGACCTTTTTAGAATATACTTAACCATTGTAGTACGATTAGAGGATGGGGTTAAGCCAACCTATACTTAACCAATCCGACTCGATAATTTGATGGGATTAAGATAATCTATGCTTAATCGATCTAGCAAGATAATCCGATAGGATTAAGGCAAGCTAGTACTTGACCAATTTGACTTGATAGGGTTAAGTCATGAGCCTCTGGGTACACTTAACCAACTTGTGGGACTAAGTCTTGAACTTAAATACTTAGCCAATCTTTGACGTGACTCGTGGGCGGGTTAAGTCATGGACTTGAATGATAACACTTAACCCAATAGACAAACCCTAGCTAGAAGAACTAGGTAGAAAACCGTGGTTAATCAAGGATAACGGGAAAGGAAGCTAAGTGGTAAACCTTAGTTAAGGGTAACTAAGTAATAATTCTTAGCTAAGGACATAGGACTAATTCTCAAAACGATGAGTAACCTGATACGGTAGGTCATCGCTTAGTATACGAGGGGGAGCAAGTTATCTGACTTGGATAAAAGCTCCAGCACACTGGGTGCCGAAGTGGAAGCTTCGGGGGACGTGAGGATATTCTTGGGATCCCTCTGTGGGCTGCCAGGTAATTATACTAGGCCCATGAGAGGTTAAGGTCTGCGTTAGAAGGACCAAGAGTATGCCTTGGTTGCTATGCGAGCAACCTAAAGACTGGGATGGATTAGCGTGGAGTCGACGATTCTTGTTTTTGCCCTGGATAGCGCATCGCCGACTACCTACCATCTTTAGTCAATCGTGTACGTGCGGAAAGGCAGGGAACCCCCAACAGACCATGTGCTTGCTATCGAGTCATGGGTGAGGTTGGCCCGTAGGAAAGTGGGCTATAGTGGGGCCGTGGAGTAGTTCTTATACATGATTTTTCTTGGATTGCCTTTCAGTAGTTGAGGGAGGGGTCACGTGGGACCATAGCCACGGGTACAAAAACAGACCTTGATATCTGCATAGGCAGACGATTTAAAGCTCCCGACCGAGTTCCGTATTTCTTGATTTGCCCTGGCACGGAACTCGGATGGCACATTGGGGAACATGTGCATCTGGACATGGAAAACGATTCACGATACATACGAGGGATCAAGGGCACGGTTGACGGGTGGCGTAATCCCTAGTGGTCCTAGGTGGCCAAGACCCAAACCGAGACACGGAAACGTTCATTAGGTAGCATAATCCCTAGTGGCCCTAGGTGGCATAAATCCTAAGTGGACGCGCGATAGTTCATGGTAGGGAAACACAACTAGATCAAGGGTTGCAGTCCAAAACAACTTCAAGGATAAAACGTTTACATGGGAAAGTCCGTACGGCCTACGGCAAAAGGACTGAACTTATTCATGGAAAGAAACATACGAGTTGGGAAAACCTACATATGCTATATGTTAGGTTGACATGGACCATTCCATGACATTGGGCAAGGGACATTCATAGTTAACACATGGCGTGGGTTGGGATACTAGTACGAGAGGTGCAGAGCAGATATACAGGATAGATACCATGGGACGTTATACGTGATAGATATCTTGGGATATTATACTTGATAGGAACCTGATGATGTGATACCTTGTTTTGTCTTGACATCGTAATTTATCATGACATCTTAGTTTATCTGAGTTCAGTAGTTCATCCTGTTATTTTGATTTAGTTTATCTATCTTGTTATCATGCTTATGTTCATCTCAGTTTCTCATGTCAGTTAACTTTACTAGTTTTTATACTAATAGTAGATAGGGCTTACTCAGTCTTTTTGACTGACCCGTTTTGTTTCGCCTCTTTTCTTCCATTTCCCCCCCAGGTTACAGGGAGGAAACACTGTTGTTTAGTTCGGACTTCTTCTGCTCGAAGGTCATCATGGATGGCTTGGACTTTTCCTGGCTATGGCTACTTTACTGTTTTTATTTGGGGAATAATTTATGAAAAAGTCTTTATGCTTCTTTACTATTGCAAGACAGGTTTTGATGTACTCTGATGTAAAAGGCTTTAGACCTTATGTATTCATGTTTATGAAAGTTCGATTTTACTTCCGCTATTTTATATGTTCTGTCTTGTGATATTTCTGTGCATGTTTACCAATAATGCCCCTCTAAAGCTAGTGCATTCCTTTGCGAGTGACCCTAGCGGAGGCGGGGTGTTACATGTCTTGAACTTTCTAATACGTCCAAGCATACGCTAGTAATATACATTTACACAAAAGCAGTTTGATCGATAACCATCTAACATTACACCTAAAATTACAAAAGACTTCTCTATTACCATCCAAAGAAGTTGCTTTTTGACTTGGGATCTTGTTTTAAAAGAACAACATATACAATAGCTCTTTCATTTTATGGTTTAGTACCTCCAACATGTAAAGCTATTTATCTCCCTCCTTTCTGTCCCGAGTTCTTAAAGCATTTTCTCTACATCAGCTATAGATAAGCAGTACCTACAACTTGCCCTCAACGTTTCAAAGATGCATGCATTTATGTTTCAGAACTTTGATACACACATGCATACACATTTGCCCATGTGGAAGGTACTGATATGATACTCTCATTCGATTTTTCTAACAACGCAATCAAAATGGAATTAAAATAAGTTTATATGTTGTCACATGTTGCAAGATCATCTATACAACACATCGGTTGGTTTGAACAATCATAACACATTCAAAGTAACATTTCAAGTCCACGGTTGAGCTAAATATTTTTACGTTGATATTAGGACTGGCAATTAGAACCAAAAACCGAAAACCCGAACCGAACTGACCCGAAATGACTCGAACCCGAACCGAACCTGATGGGTCTCGGGTCGGGTCTAGGTTATGAAAAATATCATCAAGACCCGATCAAACCCGACCCGCGTAGACCCGACCCGAAAGACCTGACCAAAAAACATTGAAATACATGTATTTTTAGTGTTATTATAAAATCGGACCCGAACCGACCCGACCCGAGCTTCAAACCAACCCGACCCGAACAAAAGCTCGGGTCGGGTCCAGATTTTTGAAATGTATATTTTAGACCCAACAAAACCCGACCCGCCTAGAACCGAGACCCGACGGGTCGGGTCCGGTCTAATTACCACCCCTAGCTGATATTTATGTAACACCCCATAATTTTAACAACACTAAAGATGAAAAATTAAGGAATACTTAATTTAATATTCGGAATTAACTAAAACGGACTACGCCGTTGCATTCGTCTCGGAATTCTGGTCAAAATAAACACTTGGCTTGCGTAAAATGGACACCGTGTGAAGAAGCTATTAAGGTTTGAAATTTGTATATGCATAAGAGAAATATATATAAATAAAATATGTTATAAAATTCAAAATAGTTCAAAATCGAGTGGCGGAAGGGAAGTGGGAAAATTCCCTCTCATAGGTGTCGACCCCATCAAGGTGGTGTCGACCCATGGGTCGACACACCAAGGAGGGTCGACCCTTACGTAGGTCTGGGCAGATTCCTGATTTCGTAGGTGGACTTATTTTTTTGCAAGATTTATTGGCTGATGGATATAAATAAGACCCCATTTCTCTTGTTTTTACACACCAAAAACGCTGGAGAACTAGATACTACCTCTGCCCTGATTAAATCAAGCCTTTTCTTCTTCAACAAACAAGTCATTCAAGTTTATAGATCTGTGATTCAACATCCGCAATCTATCATCCATTTCATAGTCCAATCGCAGTGAGTCTACGTTATTTTTAGATCTAAATATTTAAAAGTTAAAACTGACATGTTTATAAATGGGATCTAAGCCTGTGACTCTTTGAATCACATCAGATCTTCCATAACCTGTGTATCTAAGTTATTTTGACATAACTATGAATTGGATCCAAGCATGTGCCTATTATCATGTCAGATCTTCCATTATTAGTATATCTAATTCATTGATTAGATCTCATCATGCCTGTTTATGATCATGACACTATGCCTAATCAGTTCTATTATCACATGTTCATCAGATTTGTTCCAATATGCCTATTTTATCACTATGCCCAATTTTGTCAGTATATGCTTATTAGTTGCTATGCCTATTTCTGCCGTCATGTGCCAATCTTTTTATTATTATCATTTATGTTCTCTTCCCTTCTTCTTTTCCCTTCTTCTTTTCCCTTTTTATTTTATAGCTAGGCTACCTTTGAGTCTAGGCATGCTGCTGAAATATGTGAACGCATTAAATTTGGAATGAGGGGAAAACGTTAAAATTAGAGGCATAACTTGTATTGGTAAATTTATGCATAACTTGAATTAAAGACATGAATATGGATTTGGAGCTTAAATCAAATTGTGATTTATATCTTAATTTCGGGGCATATAGTACATAATGAACATGACTTGGGAAAGGGGCATGAAAACCTATAATGAAATATGGATAATTGGTTAATAGTGAAAATGCCTAGAATTACAGTATCTAGAAAGTGTAATTGCGCTTAGACACGAGGTTAAATTACACTTGTGGTAGAATTCTGCCCGGATATGCCTGGCGTATCCCGCGACCACAAGTGGTGAATCTAGTGTGAGGGTTCTAAGTGCATAAACGTGTAACGTGCTAAGACACGAGGTTAAGTCCGACTTATGGAAGAAGTCTGTCGGGATCCGCCTAGCATATCCAGCATCCACAAGATGTAGGCTTAATGTGGGAAGTCTAGCACATTATAGCCATAAATCAATATGGTAATGAACTTGAATGCTTAACCTAGTTGAATCCATAAGGGATTGTATGAACATGTTAACTTGAGTAGGGGTTAAGTAAACTTGTATGAATCAGTGGGCGGGTTATGTATATCTTAAGGAGGTGGGTAATATATATATATATATATATATATATATATAGGCCCACAAACTTAACCTGTGGGGTTATGCAATCTTTTACTCTGGTATGGCATGCACACTTCACCATATCAGCAAATTTGGCATAGAAGGATGCAGATATACAATTAGGATAAAAACCGTATCAAATTTGATAATGCTCAGATTCGTATCAAACAACAATTTGCGATCCGCACCACCCCAAATCTGACCGTCCATCGCGAATGCTCCGGATTGGAAAATTTGATATGGCTTAGGGCCAAATCGGTTGTGTATCATATTGTGTGTCCCTTTGGGCACTTGGAATTAAAATTTTGGTTGCTACTCATTCCATTTGTATTACTTCAATGGTGACTGAAAACACAAATTATGGTTTCCGGTCACCAAAACGTGCCTCCACCCTTCTCTGAAATCACCTCCTCTTGCATCCTAAACACAGGATTCCTGCTATCTTGCTTCCTTTGTCAATCGTCAATCATCAATCGACAGAAGTTTCAATTTAAGGTGCAGTTTTCGTCGATTAATGCTGAATTGATTGTTTGTTTTATGTTGAATTATATCAAAGACATTAATCTCATCTCCTAGTGTTCCTCTGAATTATGCTGAATCGTAAACCAAAATTAGGTTGTTTTGATTGTTTGTTTTATGCTGAGTTGTATCAGAGACATTATACTCATCTCCTAGAGCTCTGAATTCAGGGTCAAATAGATTAGTTCTCTAAGTGTATTGCTGTATTAAATTGGGTTGTCTTCGTGTATTAATGTACAATATTAAACAGGGTTTTAATTGGTATGTATTACTATTACAAATCATACCGGTTTTAATTGGTATGTCTTAGTGTAATTGTGTATTAGTGTAGTTGTGATTGCTACTCTGTTTTGATAGATAACAATTTTACTGAAAATATATTAACAGGTTTGCTGAAAATTTTGGTAGATGGATGATTACTCGACTTTCTGAATAATATTTTAATGGGCGATCCACCAGGTGGATGCACTATAGCTCACGCTTAGGGTCGGGTATCCATGCTTATTAGGTTCATCCAAATGACAAATGCTGCTTCACTTAACCTTAGTAAAAAGCTGCTTTTACTAGCTACTTTCCTCTACTTTGTAGTAGAGACTGTAGTGTATGTTAACATGCACTCCACTGTCTACATCGAAGAAACTAAAAGTTGCAAGTGAAAGCATCTTTTTCCAAAGGTTAAGTGAAGCGACATTTGACATTTGAATGAAGCTAATAAGCATGGATTAATGACCTTGTGTGTGAGCTAAAATGTAGCGACCTGGTGGATCGCCCAGTAAATTCTTAATCAGAAAGTCGAGTATGTGTGTCATCCGAAGATGATGATTCGATATCTTTAGACATTGAAGAAGGTATATATTATTTTACACTTATCTTTATGTAGTATCTTACATGGACGATGCCTTGCATTTTTAACGACTGACATTTCATTCATCTTTGAGACATGTACTTATTGACTGCACAAACACATGGATGGACCTTAAAGTGCTATTTTTGACTTGTTACAATGTACTGACTGAGTTAAACATAGAAGACATTATCGGTCAGTAATTAAAGTGCTATTTTTGACTTTTTTCAGTGTAGTTTGAGTTAAACTCGGTCTGTACATAATAATAGAAGACATTACGGTCCACATATATACATATATATAAACACACACACACATACGTGTACATATATATATATATATTTGTGTGTGTATATATATTCATACATACAACTCATCAACATGACAATGAAATGGAGCAGTGGACACACCAGCATAGTCTAAACAACAACACAGTGCAGCAACAATGAATATGTTTTTTTTGGCACAAACTAATTGAGCAAGGTGATTCAAGTGTGCAAGTGCACAATCAGGGTTCAGTTTCATATGGTTAAGCACAAGTGCATGGATAAATGGTGCAGCAGTGTAAATACACAACAACATAGTTGATTTGAAGTACAACAACATAAATGGTCGAGACAATTGATAAGGTCAGAGTAGCATGCAAAAACAAAGCCAGCATGGGTAACATAAGGATTTGGTCGGGCTAAACCATGACATAATCTCTCAACTCAAAATAGTGGCATTTGCAACATTGACTCGCAGCATAGAATATAAGCAAGTACATACCTGAGCGAACTTATTCAACTCGAATGGCAGTAGCAAAAATAATCAATAAGACATAGTAGTCAAGACAGTAGCAACTGCATGCTAACATGATGAATCAAATGTACACAACAATGGCAGATTCCAGCATCAATTCAAAGTGACAATGGTACAAGCATCAAGTCAAGTGTGGTGCAAATAAATGGTGCTGATTTCATTTCAGCAATACACAGAGGGTAACACAGCAAGTTTCATCGAATTCAAGTGAACAACTCTCAAATGTACAAGACAGGTTCACAAATGTGTGTGCATGAACACAAAGTAGTTTTCAAGTATACAGCTAGTACTACAAGCAAGGCAAAATGGACTTCAAAATGGAAGTGTACAAGACTGAGTGAACCATAAATGTCATTTACTAAATAGCAAAGCAACTAAACAGTTGGATACAGATCAATGAATTGAAACAACATGTTTTTGTATGACATCAGGAACTCAAGGACAGTGAGCAACAATAATGGCAACATGTATTATGGAGCAAGAACCAATGTTCAGCTGTTCAATATCTCAGATTTCAGCTAAGGGGTGCCATGTACATCATATGCACAGTTACAATATCGACGCAAGAGCCAACATATATGAAGCAGAAGATAAGTGGTTGGAAAAAGGTATACATGAGCAGGACAGTGCACAACAATACAACAAATCAGTTTTCCTGCTTTTGGCAAAATAGTTAATGTATTTCCAGAAATAGGAAAACATTATTTTGGCAAGTTCTTAAAAGGTGGTACTTAATTAACATTTCAAAACTCAATCATGCGTGGACCACAAGAGCAATCATAATTTTTTCTAGGAAATCAGGTTTTAAATGGGCAAGTATCTTTTGCCACATCCAATGAAATTCAAGGCAATTTATCAGTGTCAGAAATCGCACAAGGAACTATTGGAAACAAATTTTTAGTTTCCTATTTTAATTTTGCAAGTTCATTCAAGGCATTTTTCGATTTATTCAAGGGACAGAATCATCTGAGAATATATAGTAACAAATTAACACAAGAGATTCTTTATTAACAATAACACTAAGTTTTGCAGAATTCATATCACTAAGCAACATGTTTATGGCTAGTGAATTTCGTTCAAGGGACATCTAAATCACGCAAGGGTTTTTAATATTCAAAAGAGGAAATTTTCACGCAATCAGGCTAAGTCATAATCAGTGAAATCAGAGAGCTATTATAGGATTTCTATGTCCTAAATTACCCCTTTTACATCACTCGCAAAATGATCGGAAAAAAAAACCACAAATCAATTCGAGAGGAATTCAAAGTTATAGAATACAGAGAACTCACATTTTTTTAGAGTGTTTTCGATCAAGAGCCAGAGAGAGGAATCCCAAATTGAAGCATCAAATAACAACAGCACTCGAAGTTCAACCAAGATTAAACCTTTTCAGCAATTCATCAATCAGATCGATTTTGAAATTCAAGGAGAAAACCCTAGCCCCAATTCTCTTTTACTGCTGCCATTTCTCATCAAAGAAAAGTTATCGGGGACAAATGAAATAAGGGTGGAACCTTCTTTAAAATGGACGGCCAGTCAATGTGCTTAAAGGGGAGATTTATTTTTCATTTAAATCTAGGGTTTTATCTATTGTCTTGTTTTATTGTTTTTATTTTGTGTTGTAAACCAATCCGAACAGTTTCTAGGTCTGTAAAATTTAGCAATCTAGTTAGGGTGTTAACTGGCAGTTTACTAGAGTTTGTAAAAACTAGGTTTACAGGTTATGGGTTTGTAATCTAGTGAAATCTGATCTAGCGGTTAGATCAGTCTACTGTTTTGAGCGTATGGTTAGTATAGGAGCAGGAAGTGCGAGTTTACATGGTTTTGTAAGCGGGATCTGTTCTATCACCTAGTAGAAAACCTTAGGAATGCTGCAGTAGGCAGGATTTTGCTGAAGCTGGGTATATCTTGTGTCATTTACTTTCTGCAATTTTATTTCTACTGCATTCTGTGTTCCGTGAATTTTTAATATCCCGTAAAAACTGTGATAAACCCTATTCACCCCCCTCTAGGGTTAATCTAGATCCAACAAGTGGTATCAGAGTAGGTATTCTTGTTTAACTCTAGAGTAATTGGTATTCTTTATGTCAGATTATTAAGAGTCAGCCCAGTTGCATCCCAAACATTTTTGATGGTACAGATTTTTTGAATTCGAAATCAGAAATTATATCCTACTTAAAATATGTTAATATTAAATATTGGGATGTTGTTAATAGTGGAGGTGATATAATTGATAGGAATATTAATGCTCAGTGCTATGCATATTCTCAATTCCCATCTTAATAATAATCAATTTATTTTTATCTCCTATTGTTTGACTGCGTAGGAAATTTGGAAAACTCTCAATACAAAGTATGGACAAATTGACAACAACTGCTCAAAATCCCCAAATGTCAACTCAACTTCAGATCTATGCTTGATAGGTTTTACAGAAGATAACTCAGATGTATCAGTTGATGGAGGCTCAACAAACAATGAAACAGAAAATTTCTCTTTTGAAGATCTGGTTTATTTTGTGTTCATTTAACTAAATCTATTGATAAACTCCAGTTGATATATAAATCTTTGAAATTTAAAAATCTTGAGTTGACTAGTAAAAATCGGTGTTTGGAATTAAAACGTGAAAATGTCATGAAATTTGAATATTCTGAGTGTAAAAATTGTTTGAAATTAAAAACTAATCTCGCTCATCTCAATAATAACATTCAAAGGCTTGAAGAAGAAATTCTAATTTTAAAAGATAAAGATATTGAGCTGAAAGATGCAAACAGTTGTTTACGAAAAGAATTTATAAATTTTAAGGCTACCAAAAATTCCAAACATGAAATTACTGAACATAATAGTTTGTTGAAAATAGATCTGATTTTAAAAGAGCTTGAAATCGAAATTGAAAAGTTGAAGAAACTTGAATCTGAGAATCGAAAACATTTTGACTTTGAAATTGCTGAGTCCCAAACCCAAATTAAATTGCTTAATGATGGAAATTTGGTTTTGAAAACTGATTTTGAAAATAGTAAGATCACTGAAAACCGTTGTTCAGATCTAATGAAAGAAATTGGTGATCTTAAATTTAAAATTCAACTACTTGAAGCAACATTGACTAAATTTTCTAATGGTGAAAAGTCTTTAAATATGTTGTAGAAAACCAATTTTCTTCTGAAAATAAGCATTGTCTTGGTTTTGGGAAAAATGATGTTTTTGGAAAACGTAATTCAAATGATTTGAAAAATCATTCAAACTGCTTTAAAAAGAATCGATTTGAAAATTTAAACTCTGAAAATCTCAAAGGATTTTTGAATCATAAACGTGATGGGAATTTTTTTATAATAATCCGTATAAACGATCCTAGATCCCAAAAAGAAATAAAACAAACTTCATTAAATTCAAACAGATTTGGGTTCCAATGGGTACAATGGTAAATTCTAATGGATTGTTATACAAACAGATTTGGGTACCAAAAGACATGAACAAAACTGTGAGTGGTTTTACAATCTTCGTTTGACCACTCGATTCTACAAAATGCTAGATACCGAAGGAGGATGAGGAACTGCTTTGCTAAAGGGAAACTAAATTCAAACTGCTTCATATCCTCAGATTATTCACAGTTCCTTAGCCAAGCTTGTTGAGTTTGATATTCAGGTTTACATTGGATTCTGGTATGATTTCTAAACTAACCTTTGTAAATATTCCTAGTTTTTATTTCTCCTTCTGTCCCTTCTGTTTATTTTTCTTTCTTTTTTTTGTTTTGATTTGTCACTGCAATATCTTTGTAACTTCTTGGGCTTCCTTAACTTCCAATTGCAGAATTCACTTTTTTTTTTTGGAAATTCGCTTCGTTTGTATAAAACTCTGATGTTTTTAATCATTTACAGATCTTGAATTTATTTTTGTAAATATCTGCAATTGATTTGAAGTTTGTTTTCTGATTCTCTGAATTCATAACAGTGTTGATGTGTTCTTGTCATATCTTGAACACTGTTGATTCGAATTCTAAATTTTTGAATATCTGGAAGTTTTGTGAAATTTCACACACCTTTTCTATTTGAGTCTCTTATAATTCATTTTGGAAAGTCTTGAAAATTTATACTCATTACAGCACTTTGTTATTTATTAATTGTGATAATTTCAGAAAATTTCAGATTAGCTTGAATATTTTAAATTGCCTTGAATTACAGTGATAAATCTAGAAATTCATCTTATATTCATGATCATTTTCTGGTTGAAATCTATTTGTTTGAAATCATCTGAAATTCTTGATATTATGAATCTCACATACCTCTTAAATTTGAAATTATCAATCTTGTGTAACCGATTCATTATTTCTCAAAATCTGACATTGATTCAAGTGATTTCAAATAAATTATTTTTTAAATTTCTGGATCATGAATATCTCTTAAGTTTGATGTGAATGATCTGAAATTACTCTTGTACTTGTCAGAGAAACTTATGAAAAATTCTTTGAAAATTTGGTCTTAAAACTCACTGTTATTTCTTGATTATTTGACTTGAATATATGTTTTTATAAAATCATTTGAAATTATTGATTTATTGAATCACACACATATCTTGGATCTGAAATTTATAATCTGGTGTGATTGATTCATTTAATCCTAATTTTTCAATTTTCCTCAAATGATTTAAAATAAACTAAATTTTATAATCTTGGATCATGGAATATATTTTATGACCATCAGAAACATCTTCTGACAAGTCTGTCGTGCTATTGGTTTTTGTGTTGCTCTGATACTGCTTTTGAAAATCATCTTAGATAACTGCTTGTTTTGATCTATCTGCTGCTTTGATTAATGTGTCAAATCTGTTGTTTTGTCTGCTAAGGCTTTGTGCTTAAAGTTCTTTTGTCTGTGATATCCTTGTTTGTCTTCAATGTCTTGTTACAATTCTCATTAATAGAGACATCAAGTGGTATCAGTCGTTGAATTTGTTTTTGCTGTATATATTTTTAATTTATCATGTCTCGTATATATCTTTCATTTCCCTCTTGTAATTGATTTTCAATTTTAAAATTATTTACTGATTATTCATTCAGAAATTGAAATTAATAACCAAACTGAACTGTATTTATAATTCATCAAAATTATTATTAGATTTTGAAATTGTGATGAACTGTGACTGTAGTATATTTCATAACAAGAGGAGATTTTATTTAGATTTTCTTGATGGTTGAACAAATAATATCTTTGAATTGGCAATTATTTCACGACCATCTCCTTTATCTGTTGTCTTTCTACCATCCATGATAATTTTATATTAATGTGGAGAGTTAATATGTTTTAAAATCCTTTTGAATAAATAGTGGAAATATTTTTGATAGAAATGGGACTATGTTATTATTCAGATTTAGTGATAATTGAAAATTTTCAATGATCCCAGTATAGTCGAGCATATTACATAATATAATAAATTTAGAAAATTATTTCACAGTCCATCTCTATACCTACTCCATTTTCTACAATTCATATATTGGTTTTATATACTGAGGAGTTTTTCCTTTAAATGCTGAAAATAATAAATATAATTAATATATAAGTATGTCTCTAACCTTACTTAAAAATCCAAGTTCTGTTCATGCATGGTTAAGAGATAACTTATAATTTAAGCTGCGACTGACCTCATTTAAAAATCCCAGCTCTGGTTATGCGTGGTCAGTATGCTCTTAAATAAAAAATAAAAGAAAAATGAAAATAATGTGCTATAAATTGAAATAAATTTGAAATTCTCCTTGGTGTTTAAAAACCAGCCTATTAATCCATCATCTAATCTGTGAAATGTGTTAATATTTTATGACATATTATGATCCGTTTATTGGTAGCTATTGGGATTTGAGATTATTCGATTTTATCATTTAAATTGAATTAATAATAATAGTCCAAATCCATCAATGTTTTGTGCTTCAGTTTCTTAAAATCTAATTGGAAAATAACTGGGAAACATTCAGATCTTTGAAACTCTCCCCATTTTTATAAATTTCATCATAAATCAGTCATTATCAACAATGTGAAATATAACACCAGCTCTCAGTTTATTATCATTTTTGTTTGACTGATTGAGATTTATGATGACCGTTCTTCCTCTTAAGCTGAAATTATATTTTTAGTCATTTTTCATCTATATTTTAAATTTCTGTATCCTTTTGATGATAACAAAATGGGAAGAATGGGTTGAGATTTTGATTTATGAGTGAATATTTTATAAATATTTTTAGTTTTGAAAATTCATTCATTTTTCTTTTCACTCATGCACAGTTATAGGGGGAGTTTGGTTGTAGTAGGAGCATATGAATAGGGGGAGTTTAATATTCACTGTTAAAACACATTTATTGTGCTCAAAATCTTTTATTTGTTTTTCATCATCAAAAGGGGGAGATAATTTTATATGACGTAGTTGTATACACAATTATATGATTTTTGTTTGATGATGACAAGCAAATATATATTATTATAAATGTGTTTGTGATTTTGTTGTTTCATATATACATCACAGACGAGAATATATTATTCATATTTAAAAAGAATACGACTGTACAAAAATTCAAATATTAACACTGTATTTTATTTAAATAGAATATTTTATTTCAACTTTTCAAACAGTTTACTCCACTATTTGTACATCTCAGTATTGCAATACATTTCATACTCACAGTTTCTCACTACAACACTCATATACATTTTACACTCAATTGTCCATTTTCATCTATACATACACTGTTACAAACACTCTTTAACTGACACAGTTCCTGTCTTCAGTCTTCTATCTTCACAGCTCTCTGTCAGTCTAGTCATCATCTTCTTACCTGTCACATATAAGAGAAACACACACAGTACTCTGCAATAGAAATAAATCTGAAATACATGCAAATATAAATTTTATGTTAAAATTTTATTTGCCTCAGAATTTTGGTGTGTTTCTCATAATTTTTCATGACTTGGTCTGATATTTATATATTTCTAGTGCTCATTGATCAGCCTCAACACACTACACCGGTTTGCTGATCAAAATCAGTTGATTTTGAATAGCCACAACACACTGTAGGGGTCTGCTGACATATATTAGAATAGGCACACACACACATACATATACACACACACATACATGTATATATACATATATGTATACATAAAGCTCAGCAACATGATAGTGAAATGGAGTAGTGGACACAGCAGCATAGTCAAAACAAAAACATAGTGCAGCAACAATGAATAAGTTTTTTTTGGCACAAACTGTTCGAGCAAGGTGAGTCAAGTGTGCAAGTGCACAATCACGGTTCAGTTTCAAATGGTTAAGCTCAAGTGCATGGATAATTGGTGCAGTAGTGTAAATACACAACATCATAGGTGATTTGAAGTACAACAACACAAATGGTCGAGACAAGTGAAAGGTCAGAATAGCATGCCAACACAAAGCCAGCATGGGTAACATAAGGATTTGGTCGAGCTAAACCATGACATAACCTCTCAACTCAAAATAGTGGCATTTGCAACAATGACTAGCAGCATAAAAGATAAGCAAGTACATACATGAGCAAGCTTATTCAACTTGAATGGCAGCAGCAAAAATAATTAATAAGACATAGTAGTCAAGATAGCAGCAACAGCATGCTAACATGATGAATCAAATGTACACAGCAATGGCAGATTCCAGCATCAATTCAAAGTGGCAATGGTACAAGCATCAAGTCAAGTGTGGTGAAAATAAATGGTGCTGATTTCATTTTAGCAATACATGGAGGGTAACACAACAAGTTTCATCAAATTCAAGTGCACAACTCTCAAATGTACAAGGCAGATTCACAAATGTGTGTGCATGAACACAAAGCAGTTTTCAAGTGTACAGCTATTACTACATGCAAGGTAAAATGGACTTCAAAATGGTAGTGTACAAGACTGAGTGGAGCATAAATGTCATTCACTAATTTGCCAAGCAACTAAACAGTTGGATACAGATCAGTGAAGTGAAACAACATGTTTCTGTACGACATCAGGAACTCAAGGACAGTGAGCAACGAAAATGGCAACATATATTATGGAGCAAGAACCAATGTTCAGCAGTTCAATATCTCATATTTCAGCTAAGGGGTGCCATGTACATCATACGCACAGTTACAATATCGACGCAAGAGCCAACATAAACGAAGCACAAGATAAGTGGTTGGCAAAAGGTATACATGAGCAGGACAGTACACAACAATACAACAAATCAGTTTTCCTGTTTTTGGCAAAACAGTTAATGTATTTCAATAAATAAGAAAACATTTTATGGCAAGTCCTTAAAAGGTGGTACTCAATTAACATTTCGAAATTCAATCATGCATGGACAACAAGAGCATACAGATTTTTTTCCAGGAAATCAGGTTTTAAATGGGCAAGTTTCTTTTGCCATATTCAATGAAATTCTAAGCAATTTATCGATGTCAAAAATCACACAAGGAACTATTGGAAACAAATTTTTAGTTTCCTATTTTAATTTTGCAAATTCATTCAGGGCAATTTTCGATTTATTCAAGGGACAGAAATATAGCAACAAATTAACACAAGAGATTCTTTAGCAACAATCACGCAAAGTTTTCCAGAATTCAAATCAGTGAGAAACATGTTTTTGGCAAGTGAATTTCGTTAAAGGGACATCTAAATCACGCAAGGATTTTTAATATTCAAAAGAGGAAATTTTCACGCAATCATGCTAAGTCATAATCGGTGAAATCAAAGGGCTATTGTTAGCCTACATTGTGAACTTGGCTACACAAAGACCAAAGGCCAAATAAATAAAGGATGATGACTACAAGAGCACGCACTCAAGACCCGGATCGGATGTTTCTAACCAAGCCAAGTCACTGTGGAGAAAAAAACAACAGCGTGAAGCCAGACCCGGATCGGATCAGGGCCATCCAATCCGTTCCCCTTACTCACTACACCATCGATTCGAACCAAAAGCAACTAGACAGTAGTTATAATCCATGACTCCAGAAGATGCGGGCAGTTAGAAAAATACTTCCCCGCGTTCACCCACTAACTTGATGTGCTGTCATCATCTTAGCATCTCCGAACCCAACACTCAAGGAGCAGGCACCACGTGTATCCGAACCGGACCCGTTTCAGAAGAATTTTCCACCTATAAATACACCACCAAGGCTCATTGGAAGGGATCTTTAGGCAATTTTAGATTTGAGACCCTCTTGTCAGCTAAATTTCATACAATATTCAGATTACAATCATCTTTTAAAATATATTTTAGAGGAGATTGAGTGAATCCATGCATTGTATGAGTGAAATTGAGTGAGAATTATTGTTGTATTTGCCTTCAGATCATCAATCCAAAGAGTAGAAAGTGGATGTAGGATTTTTAGCGCCGAACCACTATAAATCGTGTGTTTCCCATTGCTTTTTGATTTCATTCTACTAGAACTATTGCAAATTTGGGTGTTAGATCCATTTTTTGGATCTAACATTTTGGTTATTTCACTGAGAGTTCTATGAATACTATGCTTTTTGGGATTATCGTTCTACTATTTGCACCCTCAAGCTCAAAGAAGTTAATCCTCTATTTCTGACATTTTCAAGTATTTGCTGATAATCATTGAAGAGTTGCACATTATGGCTAAAGGAAAAGGAAACGAAGTGCAGGGCGCTCGAGAGAATGAAGTAAACGATGATTCACAAGCCATGAATGTAACGAGGTCGCGGGGTTAAAACATTGATGCAGGTCGATCCGATCTGGTTTCTCCAAATAGAATAGATGGCTCGACCCCGAACCGAAGCAGATACGCTAATGCTGCTCGAACCCCTCTCCAATCCGAACTGATTCCACCTCCCTACTCCGATCCGATCCCATCCGAGCATGGCTGAAGCTGGTACCTCTACTCGAGCACCCACCAATGCTCCGATACTGGCTGCGATGACTAGTGAACAACCTGTTCCATCTACACAAGTTACACACAGAGACTTTTCATGCCTCCTTGATAAGCTTGAAAGTAGTAGGGAAATCAGTGAGCTACATAGGGAGAAGACACCCTCTCCAACTTACCGCCTTGCAGCAAACCAGTCATCCTCTTCGAATGAAGAGCGCCCTCATGAAAGAAGGCCACTAGAATGACCTGAAAATCTTTATCAGTTGACCTTTGGATCTTTGAGATCCCATGAAGATGCTGCTCGTGTGTTAGGACCTGAAGACCCAAGCTTGAGAGAACTTATGTTGCTTCCCATGTGTGATCTCACGTTCTACCCAGGGAACCTATTATTATTAATCCCACACAAGGACAACTCATCTAACCCCTACATCCCGTGATTAACCGGGAACATAGGGAATAGAGTAGAGTAGCTGCTGCTAGGAACAGGAGGACATCCCCCAATCGGGACCATAGGGGTAATCCAAAAATTATGGCCAGAGAGCCTGAGCCTACATTAACGAACGCTGATGTATGGGCGATGGTGCGCAAAATCATGTCTGAAAGACGACACTACTCCAATGAGGGCTGGGGCATTAAACGAAGTCACACCCCCTTTACGGATGATATATTGGACTTCCAATTCCCCTGGTGATCTAACTTGCGACAAATGGATTGGTATTCAGGAGAACCGACCCAGGACAACATCTGATGAGATATGCATGGTTCATGAATGCCGCAGCTGCTCTAGACGCCAAAAAATTCAAAGCCTTCCCGATTTATCTAGAAGACGTGGCATTGATGTGGTTCACCCGACTTCCTTCATGGTCGATATCAACCTTTAAAGAATTAAGTGAGGCGCCTTATGAACCAGTTTCAACTTCATGCTCGAAAATCTAAAAAGCGTCATTGAATTATCAAGGATTAACCAGGCTCCAGGTGAATCTATAAAGTCATATTTAGATCATTTCAACCTTACTGTTACCGAAGTTAGCGACGCTTAAGAAGATATCATTTTAATGGCCTCAATAGAAGGAATCGACCCTGATACATAATTCGGGGATTACTTGTCCGGAAAACCGCCCTTAATAGGGAATTGTTCTACGAAAAATCCAATATTCGCTTAAGACAAGAGGAAGCCCATGCAAACAGAAAAAAAAGTCGGAAGGGGCTTCTAATGAAGATATTCAAAGCAATGTCGCAGTAAAGCTGTCCGGTGACAGCTTGGGAAGGGTTGAGGTGAACATCAGCAACAAAAACGAAGGCAATGCCAACAGAAATGGCAATGGCAATAGGAGGAATAGGAATCGAGGGAACAACGCCAGCAAAAGACCTCGATTCCAAACTTTTGAGACCTATTCACCCTGAGTGACACATTGGAAAACATCTATCTGGATACTTACAATGTATTGCAATACAAAAACCACCACTCAGAGACTCAACCGAAAAAGAGATCACTATAGGAAAGTTTTGTTTATTCCATGGAACTCATGGTCATTAAACTGACGAATGCCGCCGTTTGAGAGATGTAGTTGAGAAATTGTTGCGAGAAGGGAAGTTAGACGAGTACGAGGTTGCCCCACGCGACAGGGGGCAAGGAGGGAAAGCCCGTAACCAAAATCAACCTACTTCCAAACCCACAGCCCAAGAGAAAGGTAAAGGAATCGTTATCAGTACCATTATAGGCGGGCCCCATCTAGATATCCATAGTTTCAAAGTAATGGATCAGTACGTTAATGCCGCCAACCACTTTGAAGTAGGAGAATGCGGTAACCACGAAGACATCACTCCAGTGAAACAACAAAAGACGATGTCAGACGACGTCATATTCCGTGGTAGAGATGATACTGGAATTCAGTCACCCACTGAAGAGCCGCTGGTAATTACTACAGCCATCGGCCTCGTTTTAGTCCATAAGGTGTTGTTTGATAACAGAAGCTCAGTCAATATCCTCTTTAAGAAAGCCTTTGAAAAAATGAGACTCGAAGCAAAAGACTTGAAGCCATGCGAATGATGGATACGGGGCTTCAATGGGGCATCGACGGCTCCGAGGGGATATGCAGAATTACCAGAGACGCTAGGACAAGGAGATCGCCAGATAGTGAGAATCCTACCATTTGTAGTTTTGGATGTTGATTCACCCTACAATGCCTTCTTGGGTCGACAAGCCCTCGTAGAGTTTAGAGCATGTATTGCACCTTGGTGCCTACTGCTTAAATTCCTAATTGACGTAGGAGTAAGAGTGATGAGAGGTGATCAAGCTACGAGACGAGCTTGCTACATGAAAGAGTTGAAGAATCTAATGAAGGGGTTGAATATAGAACCCCAGGGTACCTCTCCCTATTCGAAGGAAAATTCAGCATAGCAATTAAGGGATTCAGCCTCAAGAGAGTCGCCTGGAGATGCACATGAGGATATAGATCCCAGAGAGGATAGTGAACCTGAGGACCGAAAGGTGACTTCTAATGAAACGACAGTGGACATATCCATTAACAATGCGGATTCGACAAAAGTATTGAAGATTGGATCGCAGCTAGATCCGATTCGAGCGAAAGAGTTGGCCGACTTTTTGAAGGCAAATCTGGATGTTTTTGCCTGGACTCACGCTGACATGTGTGGGATACCGCCTGCTATTATGACCCACTCTTTGAGTATCAATCCAAAACACCCGCCGATCAAGCAAAAGAGGCCAATGTTAGGCTCGGAGCGGTCAGCAGCCTTGAAGGAAGAAGTGGAGAAATTAAAGGATAATGGATTCATCAAGGACTCGAAATATCCCGACTGGATATCGAATCCTGTCCTGGTTAAAAAATCTAACGGGAAGTGGCGAATGTGCATTGACTTCTCTGACTTGAACTAGGCTTGTCCGAAAGATAGCTTTCCTCGATTGATCAACTAGTGAACTCAACGGCCGGACACGAGCTCCTATCCTTTATGGATGCATATTCGGGATACAACCAAATTCCCATGCATATACCAGATCCGGAGCATACAAGCTTCATCACAGACTTGAGGTTATATTGTTATGTGGTAATGCCATTTAGATTAAAGAACGTAGGAGCCACATATCAATGCTTGGTCAACCGCATGTTCTACAATCAAATCGGAAAAACCATGGAAGTCTACATGGACGACATGCTTGTGAAGTCTGGACAGTCTCCCGATCATAAAAAGGACTTGGCAGGAATGTTTGGCATTCTGCGAAGGTACGGTGTTTACACCAAAAATGGTCTAAACACCCACGGTACTAAACTGTACTTTACCAATTCGGTAAGGAATAAATGGAACCATGTTTAATCAGCAATAAAAAAGTGAAAAATGCGAGAAAAGTAAAATAGAGACGAGATTTAGAGTGGTTCAGCCATTAACGAGGCCTACGTCCACTATAAAGGTGATTTCCTGTCTTATAACGAGAATTACAAAGTACATCAGCGTTCCCTCTTCATACATCTCTATATTCACTCAATATACCCACTTATATATTTCAGTTTGAGGAAATATACAAGAGAGTAGTAGAATTTGAGGAGAAGAAGGATGAATGGATGATCGAGAAGAGGGATGTCCTCCTTTTCCTTCACCGTAAGATTGTTCTTGACGCCATGGCTGAATCTGTGGTTGAGGATCAAATTCAGGAGTACTTCCCCCTTTATATTGGTAGCCATGGTGCATTAATAGGTGAACTTCACTTGGTAAATGATCTGGAATCCGTTTATCCAGGCTGTGGATCGTTCATTCTGTTAATTACAACTATGCCACTGGCTAGCTGTAGCCAGCTATCCGTAGCTGTATCCAGTTATCCTGTGCGGACGACTCGTTGAAACGAGTATCTTGAATAGCTGAGCGGGTAAGATGTAAGCGAGTGTCCTGTGAGCGCTTTGGGAGATTTTGTGAGAGCGGAATGCGGGTTTGGAGTTGATTCCCCTTTGTTCCTTGCGCGACCGTCCTTCTTGGTTCAAGGGCGCTCGTCTTCTTGCTGCCTATGTATGGCGCTTTTTGGGCTTTACGGCTATGTTATGAGGTCGCTCCCGCTTATGTTGAATGGGCGACTTGCTTTACTTTGGTGTTTGAGCGGTTCTCAGGATATGCGACCTTTATCTTTATCAGGTCGAATTTCTCATAATATGTTATGCCGTTTTCTTAGGTCGCATTGGTTGACTTGACCTACCTTGGGTTTAATATTTGTGTCTTGCTCTGTGCGGTTGCATCATGCACGGCCGACCCTGGTGATATCTGCCTTGTACCCTTTATCCAATGTGCGTATGGATTTTTAGGGATTAACACTTGCCCCTCGGAGTTCGTGATTTCTTTTTGTATGGAATTACGGGCTTCGACATACTTAATCACACATTGGTTGATGGGTTTGTCCTGACTTGCAGAGGGCTCGGTCGTGCCCAAGATTAAGATTAATTTATTGTTATTGATTGGTGTTGTTTCTTCCTGTGAGCGAGAGGCCCGATGTATCTTTTTTATTACTGTGCGAATTGCTGAATTTCGGGATGCCAGTTGGGACTTGATGAGACACTCTTGTGTAGTCAGGCACTAAGCTGACGTTGCGAGAATTCTTTAGATGAATGCCTTTTAGTCTTCCTTATTTACCTTTAACTTGCTTCATTTCATTTTTATATATTTCGAAAAATTCTCCGGTCAAAGCGGCGCTCCCTTGAGAGTTCAATCAGGTAATTTATGTTTGACATTTTCGCCTTGATTTTCCTTCGAAAGGTTTTGGCTTTCTCATTCCATCACTTTGCCTTTTATTTGTAGTAGCATCTGTCTATCTTGAGCAACCTTCTCCGAGGTTCCATGATTTTCTTGGGTAAGATTTTTGTATAGCACGGATACCGTTTCTGTACTTATCTTTGAAGAACATGAAACATCCAGTGGTTTTTCTATGGAACATTGATGTTTGGTATTTGTTCATAAATTGCTTAGTGAAATGCCCCAGGCTTCTTCAGTTGAAATATTTTTGTCTATGCTTGAACCTGACTATGTTGTTCCCCTTTTCAATGGTTGTTGTTTGTGTTCATACTGATCCTTTTGAAGCAGGTCGCCCGAGGATGGAAGTCCTCATGTCTAAGAAGCTTAGGAAGAAGTCGGCGAGGAGGGCTGGTAGCAAAAAGACGCCCCGAGGTAAGGAGATCTCGAGTGTGAATGGTACTCACAGTCTTTGTTTGCCTAATGGACTCTCTGACTCAGATACTCAGACCGTTGTTAGTCGTACGGTCTCTTCATCCATCATGTTAGATCCTGCAGCCGTACTAGAGCCTTTTCCTATTCCCAACCTTTGTCGTCCTGTACTCGCTGAGGACTTTGTGGTTCAATGTCCAGCTAGCTCGCGTTCTAATGTGTACATGGACCTTGTTAATAGATGGATTATCGCAGGAAAGATGGATGCCATGAAAGACAACATATTGGCCAAATTCAATCAGTTGGAATCATGTCCACATCTAGTCGAAGGCCTCATCACGATAGTTAAAGACTATATTATGGAGAAAATCGGTGGCTGGCACTCCTTGGTCAAAGATCTTCGGCTGTCAAATAGAGAGAATCTTGTGTGACTTCATGCTTTGGAAGAAGATAGGCACAAACTTGTTGAGGCCCTGGAGTCTTGGGAGAGGATCATTTCTTACCTCATCTAAGCATTGTGGCATGCCCATAATTTATCGGCTCAGTTACTTTGGTTTTGAATAGTATTTTTAAGTCTGACTTGTATTTGTGGGAGCCAGCCTCGCCTATTCTCGTACAATTTAGTTTGTGACTTTTAAGATTTGTTTACGGGTGGGTGCGTCGCACGCTGCACCTTTGTTTTCTGATTTACACATTCGTCCGGGCGCTTTATTAATCGTTCGATTGCGCCTGATTTTCTATTGTTATTATTATGGTTAGGATTTAGTTATCCTTTTAGGTTCCTCGCTTATCGAAGGTTGTTACGCAGTTGTATTATTATAAGTGCGTTTGGTATCTTTTATTTATTAGTATTCAACCCCACTCCTGACTGACTGGTAATCCGAGCCCTTCGGAGGCTGGTTTTGAATACATGCCACCGGGGAGGTCTTGAGTGAAAGATTTTCGATCCATTTTAAGCCCTATTTGATTGTTTTAGTTATTCAAATATGTTCTATAATGGATACCCCCTTATGGCTAGGATTTCTGATACCCCCTTTCGGCTAGGATTTCTGCTGTTGTAATCCATCCTTGGCTTTGTTTGACTTGATTAACAACAAAGAACAAGAATGGCCACCTCCTTTCAGTCGGGTTTCTGTTTTTGCGCAGGTTTTTCCAGTATGTTTAATCCTTCCCCATTTTATGCTTCATCCCAAGGAGCAGACACTAATTTATCTCATCGAGCCTTGATTCAAAGAGATAAACTTCGTTCCCTTCACCGAACAAGGCGCCCCCCGTGATTGGCAATTTTCTCCGTTTCGGGACATGTCGGTTTTTTTGACTTTTTTCCTCACCTTAGGACACAGACATTGGTTTACCTCATTGAGTTTTTTTTCCTCAAGTTGGAAAACTTGTGTCCAGCACCTAGGAAGGTCACCTAAGAAGGTGCTTCTTTGGTGGGCTTATCAATTTTAACCATAGGACATTTTTTGTGGGACCTTTTTTTCTTTTTTCAGTTGCTTCCCCTTCAGTGTTGGTTCCTAGGAGATGGACATCAATCCTTGCTGCCGAATTTAACTCCGATTTTAAGGAATCCATGTTTTGCACCTGAGAGAACACTTCTTTGGGATTAGAAATTTTATTCGAGGGACAGATTTGGTGATATTCCTGTATTTTCAATGAGGTCTGGTGGCAGTCTTTTGAATGAGAGTTTGCCAAGCATTCAGCATACTCCATAATGAGAGGTGATTTCCTTCGCCTTGCTGTTTGTCTCAGAACAACTTGTTCCCTCTGAAGCGATGAGTCTATTTCTCCCGTTTGATCTTGCTTGATGTTTGCGATTCCCAAACTGCTATTTTAGTGTGTGCCTTGGGATTTTCCGTTACAGCCCCGCTGTATATGGAGGATTGCTTTTGCTATACCTACATTCCAAGAGATTATTCACCTTTTAGCATGGACCAATAAGTATGTTATTCAAGTAGGCACATAATTAATTTCTGATGCACACAGTTTTTTGTAAGTAAACCATTGCGTAATAACAACAAGATAGAATCTGGGGGACAAGGTAAAGTAATGAGAGCTTTAATTCAATGCTCTATTATTGAGATATTAGTAGTTGGTCCCTGTGGTGAGCGTCCTCCTTCGATTGGTTTGAGCCCTTTCCCTTTTAAGATGTACTGGCCCTTATTTGTGAAGAGTCGGGATAATTCTTATGATTTTGTACATACTGTTGTAACCGATCCTTCCTGATCAACCCCTCGATTACAGACTTTAATTGCATGCATTCATCGGTATCGTGTCCTGATTGTTTGTGGAACTGACAAAATTTTCCTGACTTTATGGCGGCACTTTTGACGTGTCTTTGTTTCAAAACCGGATATCTATCGGCGTCTTTAGTTGCCATGAATATGTTTCCCACGGAATCGTTAAGGGGAGTGAATTCGGAGTTTTTGAAAAGCGTAGCTTCTTTCTTGCTCGACCGTCTTCTTCTTCGTTGCTCCTTTTTCGATTATCCGAGTTGCTTTGCACCTTTCCATTCTTTTCTGCCTATGCATTTCTTCCTTCAGTATTCGCATATTTTTCGTCCTTGCTAAGCAACCGTTCGAGTGTACTTGGTTTCTTCTTCTTGATCCATCATCCTAACTTAGTCTTCTTACATGTGCTCCCTTTAATGGACATTAAGATCAGGCCGGGTTCGAGATTCTTGACTTTAGCCAATGCCATATCAAAGCGAGTGAGAAAAGCTTTGATGGGCTCTCCTGGTCTTTGTCGTAGTCCTCTTAGCTCCGTAGCATCCCGGGTTTCGAACGCCTGGCATCTGAACTGATCATTGAATAGCCTAGCCAAGGTTGCAAAATCATCCACAGACTATGATGGCAGCTTTGTGAGCCAAAGATAAGCCACTTCTTCTAGATAAGTTGGGAAATATAAGCATTTGATTTCGTCAGTAGCGCATGCTCCATTCACGTACTGGTCATATTTACACAGAAATACATTAGGGTCGCTTGTCCCATCGTAGGGCTGCAATGGTGGAGGCTCGAATATTTGTTGGTATACAGTTTTCTTAATCCTCTCGGTAAGTGGGGTCTTAGCTGGGAAGGATTCCCATTCTCTCTGGTCACCCTTCCTCTTTAGGCTTTCCTCCACAATTTCTTGCGCCATTTCCAAGATGTACCTTCATTCGTTGGTTAGATCCATGGGTTGACAACCTTTTTGACAATCAACCCTCGATCTAGATATGTCTTCATGGACCGGGGATAAGGGATTTGGGCATCCTTTCGGCAGGGACATCCCGATGACAGTAGGACTGTCTTCCCGCTCCGCGATTGCCTCACCATCGCGCAAAGGTGCTTTGCCCCTTTCATAGTTCGGATTGGTGCGACGTGCAACTCTCGAGGTGGAATCCTACTTTCTTGAGTTTGAAGCGGGGAGCTCTATTTCTGGTTCGCGATTCGATCGAGTTAGCGAAGAACAAGTGGCGCTTAGAGCGGCTTTTGCGGTAGCAGCTTGAATGGCGAATATTGATTTGAGCTTCTTCATTATTGTGTTGCTTGCAATAGTTATTTGACCCGTTAATCCTGTCATCGCCTCCTCCAATTATTCCCTGGTTACAGTTTCTTTAATTTCTAGCAGCACCCCTTCCTCGGAGTCGCTATCTTGCGGCGTGATGATGTTGATGCCGCTGTTGGTGTTGTTGACTTCATCGGTGATTCTCCTCGGCGTGCTCATGATTGTAAGCACAGTGCCTCTCAGAAAATCCCGTCAAAACTGACATGAAAAAAAGAGATAAACACGGCCCCACGGTGGGTGCCAAAATGTTTACACCAAAAATGATCTAAACACCCAAGGTACTAAATTGTACTTCACCAAGTCGGAAAGGAATAAATAGAACCGTGTTTAATCAGCAATAAAAAAGTAAAAAATGTGAGAAAAGTAAAATAGAGACGAGATTTAGAGTGGTTCAGCCGTTAATGAGGCCTACATCCACTATGAAGGTGATTTCCTGTCTTATAACGAGAATTACAAAGTACACCAGCTTTCTCTCTTCATACATCTCTATGTTCACTCAAGATACCCTCATTTATATATTTTAATCTAAGGAATTATACAAGAGAGTAGTAGAATTTTAGGAGAAGAAGGATGAATGGATGATTGAGAAGAGGGATGTCTTCCTTTTCCTTCATTGTAAGATTGTCCTTGACGCCATGGCTTAATCTGTGGTTAAGGATCAAATTCAGCAGTACTCCCCCCTTTACGTTAGTAGCCATGGTGTATTTATATGTGAACTTCCCTTGGTAAATGATCTGGAATCCATTTATCCAGGCTGTTGATCGTTCATTTTGTTAATTACAACTATGCCACCGGCTAGCTGTAGCCAGCTGTCTGTAGCTGCATCCAGTTATCATGTGCGGACGACTCGTTGGAATGAGTATCTTAAATAGCTGAGCGGGTAAGATGTAATCGAGCGTCCTGTGAGCACTTTGGGAGATTTTGTGAGAGTAGAATGCGGGTTTGGAGTTGATTCTCCTTTGTTCCTTGCGTGACCGTCCTTCTTGGTCCAAGGGCGCTCGTCTTCTTGCTGCCTTTATATGGTGGTATTTAGGCTTTATGGCTATGTTATGAGGTCGCTTCCGCTTATGTTGAATGGGCAACTTGCTTTATTTTGGTGTTTGAGCGGTTCTTAGGATATGCGACCTTTATCTTTATCAGGTCGCACTTCTCATAATATGTTATGGCGTTATCTTAGGTCGCATTGGTTGACTCGACCTTAGTCTTTGCATGGGACTTAGAGTGTGAGCTTTCTTTTCAAAGGCTCAAAAGGGCCCTTACCACAGCTCCAGTTTTGCCATTACCCGATGGCGGTAAGATGTTTACCGTGTATACCGATGCATGTGGCACGGGGTTAGGCGCTGTTCTGATGCAGGAGAGAAGAGTGATATGTTATGGGGGTAGGCAACTTAAAGTTCATGAGAAGAACTACCCCACTCATGACTTGGAGTTGGCGACGATTGTCTTTGCACTCAAGTCCTGGCGCCACTATCTTTTAGGCGAAAGGTTTGAGTTGTATACTGATCACAAATCACTCAAGTATCTCTTCTCGCAGAAAGATCTGAATCTTAGGCAGCAAAGGTGGATGGAATTCTTGGCATCATATGACTTCGAGATAGCTTATACCCCTGGCAAGGGCAATGTTGTGGCTGATGCACTAAGCAGAAAGAGGTTGACCCTAAGTCCTCTATTCGTTGAGATGAAGAATTTAGAGTATGTGGCAACCTTTGATTTCTCTTTCGCAATTGAGTCGATGACCGGTTCATTAGCATCTCTGGAACTCAGACCTACCCTTCTTGATCAAGTTGGGGCTTCGCAGAAAGAAGACCCTCAGATAGTTGAGATTATGGATAAGCTGATTGGAGGAGAGACGTCTAGTCATCTCGCTCGATATTCTATTGATGACAAGGGTTGGCTGAGGAGAGATGGAAGGTTATGTGTTCCAGTGGTAGGAGATCTAGTAAGAAAAATTCTTGAGGAAGCGCATCGCTCTAAGTTGACTATACATCTAGGCGGAGATAAGATGTATAAAGATATGAAGCGTATTTTCTTTTGGCCTGGGATGAAGAAGGATGTGGCAGAGTTTGTTTCTAGATGTATCATTTTCCAGCAAGTTAAGGCCGAGTCGAAGAAGCCCGGTGGGCTATTGCATCCTCTAGACGTTCCACTTTGGAAGTGGGAGAGTATTTCCATGGATTTTATTGATGGGCTACCAAGGTCAAGGAAAGGGAATACGAGCATTTGGGTTATTGTGGACAGACTTACGAAGAGTGCTCATTTCATTCCGGTAAAGAGCAAGAGGACCGCATCTTGGCTAGCGTCTGTATATCTTCGTGAGATTGTGAGACTTCATGGAGTCCCTTCTAGTATAGTCAGTGACCGTGACCCAATCTTTACAAGTCAGTTCTGGAATAGCTTGCAAGAAGCCATGGGCACGAGGTTGAATCTAAGTACTGCTTATCACCCACAGACGGACGGTCAAACCGAAAGGGTGAATAGGGTACTCGAGGATCTGTTAAGGCTTCGTATTCTGGATTTTGGTGGTACTTGGGAAGACCATCTTCCTCTTGTTGAGTTTGCATATAATAACAGTTATCAAGCAAGCATAGGGATGGCACCATTTGAAGCTTTATATGGGAGGCTGTGCAAGTCGCCTACATGTTGGTGGGAGACTACAGATAAGCTTATACTTGGGCCTGATATGATCAGAGATGCATCCGAGAAGATCGAGTTGATTCGAAGACGGATGAAAGCGGCCCAAGACCGACCGAAATCCTATGCTGATAAGCGAAGATCTGATTTGGAGTTTGATGTTGGAGATATGGTTTTCGTGAAGGTTTCTCCTTTGCGGAATGTGGTCCGATTTGGAGCCGTTGGGAAGTTAGCACCGAGATTTGTTGGACCCTTCCCTATTATAGAGAGGATCGGGCAGATGGCTTATAGAGTGAAATTGCCCGAGAAGCTTGCCGGAGTACACGATGTTTTTCATGTCTCGCATCTCCGGAAGTGTTTACACGAGTCAGCAGAGGTTGTTGAGCCAAGTGTTCTGGAAGATGTGGAAGTGGAGAAAGAAGCTACTTTGAGGAGGGCTCCGATTCGTATCTTGGGGACGGAGACCAAGAAGCTAAGGAAATCGAGAGGTCAAGTTGGTGAAGGTTCAATGGGGTGAAGCCGAAGAAGACGCAACTTGTGAAACCGAGGAGAAGATGCATGGGCTTTATCCATTCCTTTTTGAGGGTACACTCTCAATCTCTTTTCTTTATTAGCATATCTTTCTCTTTGCTATCCATGTTTATCTAGTTATCGTGCTAATCTTGTCATGAGAACCTTAGGTAGAAACCCTTTGGATGAAACATGTATTTGAAACATGTTATGCTTGATGGTTGCAAGTGGTTGCAAGTGGTTGCAAGTGGTTGCAAGTGGATACTCGTGGATGCATGATACACATTAGGCACTAAGATCGGCTCACACACTCTCATATTGCATATGCATGAGTGTTTATGCTTATTCATGGATGAAAATTTTTGTGTTATCACATGGATGTTGCATATGGATGTATGTGATGTGCACACATATAGATGTTATACATTATGTTAGGAATTGCATACATATGGATTCATTTCACTAACATAATCTGCATTGATGATATTTGCATTAGATAAGTACATATACACACACCTTTGCATATGTTCATACAGCATTTAGAATCTTGTAAGGACAATGATTGCTCGTGGATGATGTTTTGAGTAGATGGATGTTGGATGGTAGGATACGTTCTTCCTAACTTGAAGATTTCGGGGACGAAATCCCTTAAGGAGGGGAGAATGTAACAACCCGTATTTTCAATAACCTGTTATAACATAAATTGAGGCAGAATTTAATTCTAAAATCTGAATCAAGGGAAACGGGCTATGCCATTGCGTTCGTCATGGAAAAATACGCGAAATAGAGTCCGAGTTTTCAAAAATCGGAGTCCGTATGAAGAAGATATGGACGAACGAAGTTAGGCAGAAAAACCGAAAACAAGCCAGAATGCACTGGCGCACTTGGGAAGTGCGCCAGCACAAAAATACACTGGCGCACTTGGGAAGTGCGCCCGTGTCGAGCCAGAAACCTGCACAGCCTTCTGGCTTGACCCTGGCTGGCCTGGTGCACCTGTTTTGGCCCTTGGTCTTGTTTTGGAGGCTTGTGACGATTTTTGAGGGCTGGGATCTATCCTAGGGTTAATCCTATGGCCTAAAACACTTGCCTAATCTATAAATAAGACCCTAACCTACCCTAAATCATCATTAATCTATCCTACAACTAAACTATGGCAAAATCAATCCTCTCATGGCCTCCACTCTCTTCATAAATTCCTAAATCAAATTTCTAAGAGATTTCCATGCATACAAGTGTATTTAGGCTTGTATGATCCTCTTTAGCTTGCATTAAAGTCTTGTTTCTCTATTGGCATCATAAAGGAGGAGTCTTGATCAAGTTTGCTTGCATTTTGGGGTTTTAATTTGTTGCATAAGGGGTTTCTTACATTTGCTATACTCATTTGAGTCCACATAAGCATTGTAAGCCTATTTCTACTCTTGTATTTTAACTATGAAGTTAATATGTTATGTTGCAAGTTGGGTTTGGGGTTAATCATGATATGTGCTTTGATCTTATGATTTTATGCATAAGCTTACTCTATGCATGTTAGTAAAGTCATTACCTTGGCTTTATGCATAGAAAGATGTGATCTTTGGTTGGAAATGTTGCATGATGCAACTTTGAAACTCTCATAAACCTTGTATTAACATGCATATAATGTTATATGCATGTTACTATTCCTTATCTCATGCTATCTATGGCCATGTTCCGCCTATTTGCCAAGTTTGATGTTATGCATGCATATGAACCTTATGCAAGTTGAAACCATGTTATGCATGCATATGAACCTTATGCAAGTTGAAACCATGTTATGCATGCATATGAACACTATGCAAGTTAAAATGATGTTATGCATGCTTAGGAATATTTTGCAAGTTGATAACATGATATGCAAGTTTGTGATCACATCTTTGTCTCATATGCCACCATGTTTAACTTGTGGCTCCAACACCTTTATGTCATGATTTTGCCAAGTTCCCTCTTTCTATCCTTTATGCGCTATTGCGATATGTAAGCGAGGGGATTGCGTTTGGGGTTGGGTAAACTTAAAAGACATAAAAACGTAAGCTTGGGAATTTACCTATTAAGTTAGGTCTATCCATTGGGAATTTACCTATTAAGTTAGGTCTACCCAATTGCTTGAAAATTTGTAATGTGTTTTGGAAACATTATGGACATGACACTTAGAAAACATGAGGATGGCCAACTCGAGGTTGGGTTGAGCTTGTAGCATAAACCTACCCGGAACCGACCGGCTTAACTAGTGGCTACAAGCAATAGGACCCAATGTGAGTAGTTGGTCATGTTGCACGTGAAACCCGAGGTTAGACTAAGTTGTGGTGTAAACCTACCCGGACCCGCCCGGCCTAACTAGTAACCACAACAAGGTCTAATGTGAGAGGTTGGGTGCATTAAATTAATTAATGCCACATGGAAGGGTTAAGTCATGGACCGCTTGAATACTTAACCAATTAAACACGATGGGTTGATAGGGTTAAGTCATGAACCTTGGGTACACTTAACCAACTTGGTACTTGGATGAGTTGGGTTAACCACGTTTAACCCATTAAGGAAACCCTAGTTACGTGGTCCTTTGCACCAGTAACCCTCTTAGTTGTATCATGATACCCTAGGGACCAGGCTAGGGTGGGGCACGATTACTGGGATGACATGTAAGCGACCAAGACGACGGCTGTGTAGGTGCGCCGGTGTAGGTTCAGGCGGGCCATGGTCGTGCACATGGTCCGGAGTTGAAAAAGCAGGCACGGGCACTAGTAGGTTTAAACTATGCGTGCTTGGTTTGTGTCAGTGGTTGACACCCTAGGACTTGATACACCCTAGGGTGGACCTAGCACAGTTTAGCTACACTTCGTAGTTGGGCCGTATGACACCGACACTTGACAAGTTAGGCTTTAGGAGAGCCGATTGACTAGACCGTGCTAGTTGGACCTTGGTTTAGGTCATTCATGATGTAGGGCCAAACTTGGGCCTGGGGATCACTTCTTGTTTACACTTGACATGACCTGTGAAACTAGTACACTTGGTGCAAACCTCAACCTTGTATATGCGGTGCCACACTTGATCTATCTTGTTGACTTTTTCCATGCCAGTTATCATCCTATGTCTCATCCTTGTTTACATATACAGTTAACTTTATTGGTTGTTGTACAATAGTAGGTAGGACTTACCAGTCTTTTGACTGACCCATTTTCTTTCGCCTCTTTTCTTTCGTTTCCCCCCCCCCCCAGGTTTACAGGGCGGGAATACCAGTACTTAGCTTGGATCTTAGCTGCTTTTCCTGGATAGCTCATGTATGCTTTGGACTTGAGCTCGCTATGGTTTTCTACCTTGGGGATAGCTACTTTATGTTTTCCTTTCCAGTTTCCAGTTTTATGTTTCTAGACTTTGTTTATGGAAAATAATGATCAAGTACTGTGTTGTAACTTAACTTATGGTTTTGATATGCTAGTTTTTATCCGCTGCTATATTTACTCTGTTTTTACTTATATGTTCTGTCTTGTGATATCTGCATGCATGTTTACCTTGTTTAAACGCCCCTCCAAAGTCAGTGCCCTTGCAAGAGTGGCACTGGCGGAGGTGGGGTGTTACAGGTCGATCCGATCTGGTTTCTCCAAATAGAATAGATGGCTCGACCCCGAACCGAAGCAGATACGCTAATGCTGCTCGAACCCCTCTCCAATCCGAACTGATTCCAGCTCCCTACTCCGATCCGATCCAATCCGAGCATGGCTGAAGCTGGTACCTCTACTCGAGCACCCACCAATGCTCCGATACTGGCTGCGATGACTACTGAACAACCTGTTCCATCTACACAAGTTACACACAGAGACTTTTCATGCCTCCTTGATAAGCTTGAAAGTAGTAGGGAAATCAGTGAGCTTCATAGGGAGAAGACACCCGCTCCAACTTACCGCCTTGCAGCAAACCAGTCATCCTCTTCGAATGAAGAGCGCCCTCATGAAAGAAGGCCACTAGAATGACCTGAAAATCTTTATCAGTTGACCTTTGGATCTTTGAGATCCCATGAAGATGCTGCTCGTGTGTTAGGACCTGAAGACCCAAGCTTGAGAGAACTTATGTTGCTTCCCATGTGTGATCTCACGTTCTACCCAGGGAACCTATTATTATTAATCCCACACAAGGACAACTCATCTAACCCCTACATCCCGTGATTAACCGGGAACATAGGGAATAGAGTAGAGTAGCTGCTGCTAGGAACAGGAGGACATCCCCCAATCGGGACCATAGGGGTAATCCAAAAATTATGGCCAGAGAGCCTGAGCCTACATTAACGAACGCTGATGTATGGGCGATGGTGCGCAAAATCATGTCTGAAAGACGACACTACTCCAATGAGGGCTGGGGCATTAAACGAAGTCACACCCCCTTTACGGATGATATATTGGACTTCCAATTCCCCCGGTGATCTAACTTGCGACAAATGGATAGGTATTCAGGAGAACCGACCCAGGACAACATCTGATGAGATATGCATGGTTCATGAATGCCGCAGCTGCTCTAGACGCTATAAAATGCAAAGCCTTCCCGATTTATCTAGAAGACGGTGGCATTGATGTGGTTCACCCGACTTCCTTCATGGTCGATATCAACCTTTAAAGAATTAAGTGAGGCGCCTTATGAACCAGTTTCAACTTCATGCTCGAAAATCTAAAAAGCGTCATTGAATTATCAAGGATTAACCAGGCTCCAGGTGAATCTATAAAGTCATATTTAGATCATTTCAACCTTACTGTTACCGAAGTTAGTGACGCTTAAGAAGATATCATTTTAATGGCCTCAATAGAAGGAATCGACCCTGATACATAATTCGGGGATTACTTGTCCGGAAAACCGCCCCTAATAGGGAATTGTTCTACGAAAAATCCAATATTCGCTTAAGACAAGAGGAAGCCCATGCAAACAGAAAAAAAATCGGAAGGGGCTTCTAAAGAAGATATTCAAAGCAATGTCGCAGTAAAGCTGTCCGGTGACAGCTTGGGAAGGGTTGAGGTGAACATCAGCAACAAAAACGAAGGCAATGCCAACAGAAATGGCAATGGCAATAGGAGGAATAGGAATCGAGGGAACAACACCAGCAAAAGACCTCGATTCCAAACTTTTGAGACCTATTCACCATTGAGTGACACATTGGAAAACATCTATCTGGATACTTACAATGTATTGCAATACAAAAACCACCACTCAGAGACTCAACCGAAAAAGAGACCACTATGGGAAAGTTTTGTTTATTCCATGGAACTCATGGTCATTAAACTGACGAATGCCGCCGTTTGAGAGATGTAGTTGAGAAATTGTTGCGAGAAGGGAAGTTAGACGAGTACAAGGTTGCCCCACGCGACAGGGGGCAAGGAGGGAAAGCCCGGAACCAAAATCAACCTACTTCCAAACCCACAGCCCAACAGAAAGGTAAAGGAATCGTTATCAGTACCATTATAGGCGGGCCCCATATGGATATCCATAGTTTCAAAGTAATGGATCAGTACGTTAATGCCGCCAAGCACTTTGAAGTAGGAGAATGCGGTAACCACGAAGACATCACTCCAGTGAAACAACAAAAGACGATGTCAGACGACGTCATATTCCGTGGTAGAGATGATACTGGAATTCAGTCACCCACTGAAGAGCCGCTGGTAATTACTACAGCCATCGGCCTCGTTTTAGTCCATAAGGTGTTGTTTGATAACAGAAGCTCAGTCAATATCCTCTTTAAGAAAGCCTTTGAAAAAATGAGACTCGAAGCAAAAGACTTGAAGCCATGCGAATGATGGATACGGGGCTTCAATGGGGCATCGACGGCTCCGAGGGGATATGCAGAATTACCAGTGACGCTAGGACAAGGAGATCGCCAGATAGTGAGAATCCTACCATTTGTAGTTTTGGATGTTGATTCACCCTACAATGCCTTCTTGGGTCGACAAGCCCTCGTAGAGTTTAGAGCATGTATTGCACCTTGGTGCCTACTGCTTAAATTCCTAATTGACGTAGGAGTAGGAGTGATGAGAGGTGATCAAGCTACGAGACGAGCTTGCTACATGGAAGAGTTGAAGAATCTAATGAAGGGGTTGAATATAGAACCCCAGGGTACCTCTCCCTATTCGAAGGAAAATTCAGCATAGCAATTAAGGGATTTAGCCTCAAGAGAGTCGCCCGGAGATGCACATGAGGATATAGATCCCAGAGAGGATAGTGAACCTGAGGACCGAAAGGTGACTTCTAATGAAACGACAGTGGACATATCCATTAACGATGCAGATTCGACAAAAGTATTGAAGATTGGATCGCAGCTAGATCCGATTCGAGCGAAAGAGTTGGCCGACTTTTTGAAGGCAAATCTGGATGTTTTTGCCTGGACTCACGCTGACATGTGTGGGATACCGCCTGCTATTATGACCCACTCTTTGAGTATCAATCCAAAACACCCGCCGATCAAGCAAAAGAGGCGAATGTTAGGCTCGGAGCGGTCAGCAGCCTTGAAGGAAGAAGTGGAGAAATTAAAGGATAATGGATTCATCAAGGACTCGAAATATCCCGACTGGATATCGAATCCTGTCCTGGTTAAAAAATCTAACGGGAAGTGGCGAATGTGCATTGACTTCTCTGACTTGAACTAGGCTTGTCCGAAAGATAGCTTTCCTCGATTAATCAACTAGTGAACTCATCGGCCGGACACGAGCTCCTATCCTTTATGGATGCATATTCGGGATACAACCAAATTCCCATGCATATACCAGATCCGGAGCATACAAGCTTCATCACAGACTTGAGGTTATATTGTTATGTGGTAATGCCATTTAGATTAAAGAACGTAGGAGCCACATATCAATGCTTGGTCAACCGCATGTTCTACAATCAAATTGGAAAAACCATGGAAGTCTACATGGACGACATGCTTGTGAAGTCTGGACAGTCTCCCGATCATAAAAAGGACTTGGCAGGGATGTTTGGCATTCTGTGAAGGTACGGTGTTTACACCAAAAATGGTCTAAACACCCACGGTACTAAACTGTACTTTACCAATTCGGTAAGGAATAAATGGAACCGTGTTTAATCAGCAATAAAAAAGTGAAAAATGCGAGAAAAGTAAAATAGAGACGAGATTTAGAGTGGTTCAGCCATTAACGAGGCCTACGTCCACTATAAAGGTGATTTCCTGTCTTATAACGAGAATTACAAAGTACATCAGCATTCCCTCTTCATACATCTCTATATTCACTCAATATACCCACTTATATATTTCAGTTTGAGGAAATATACAAGAGAGTAGTAGAATTTGAGGAGAAGAAGGATGAATGGATGATCGAGAAGAGTGATGTCTTCCTTTTCCTTCACCGTAAGATTGTTCTTGACGCCATGGCTGAATCTGTGGTTGAGGATCAAATTCAGGAGTACTTCCCCCTTTATATTGGTAGCCATGGTGCATTAATAGGTGAACTTCACTTGGTAAATGATCTGGAATCCGTTTATCCAGGCTGTGGATCATTCATTCTGTTAATTACAACTATGCCACTGGCTAGCTGTAGCCAGCTATCCGTAGCTGTATCCAGTTATCCTGTGCGGACGACTCGTTGAAACGAGTATCTTGAATAGCTGAGCGGGTAAGATGTAAGCGAGTGTCCTGTGAGCGCTTTGGGAGATTTTGTGAGAGCGGAATGCGGGTTTGGAGTTGATTCCCCTTTGTTCCTTGCGCGACCGTCCTTCTTGGTTCAAGGGCGCTCGTCTTCTTGCTGCCTATGTATGGCGCTATTTGGGCTTTACGGCTATGTTATGAGGTCGCTCCCGCTTATGTTGAATGGGCGACTTGCTTTACTTTGGTGTTTGAGCGGTTCTCAGGATATGCGACCTTTATCTTTATCAGGTCGAATTTCTCATAATATGTTATGCCGTTTTCTTAGGTCGCATTGGTTGACTTGACCTACCTTGGGTTTAATATTTGTGTCTTGCTCTGTGCGGTTGCATCATGCACGGCCGACCCTGGTGATATCTGCCTTGTACCCTTTATCCAATGTGCGTATGGATTTTTAGGGATTAACACTTGCCCCTCGGAGTTCGTGATTTCTTTTTGTATGGAATTACGGGCTTCGACATACTTAATCACACATTGGTTGATGGGTTTGTCCTGACTTGCAGAGGGCTCGGTCGTGCCCAAGATTAAGATTAATTTATTGTTATTGATTGGTGTTGTTTCTTCCTGTGAGCGAGAGGCCCGATGTATCTTTTTTATTACTGTGCGAATTGCTGAATTTCGGGATGCCAGTTGGGACTTGATGAGACACTCTTGTGTAGTCAGGCACTAAGCTGACGTTGCGAGAATTCTTTAGATGAATGCCTTTTAGTCTTCCTTATTTACCTTTAACTTGCTTCATTTCATTTTTATATATTTCGAAAAATTCTCCGGTCAAAGCGGCGCTCCCTCGAGAGTTCAATCAGGTAATTTATGTTTGACATTTTTGCCTTGATTTTCCTTCGAAAGGTTTTGGCTTTCTCATTCCATCACTTTGCCTTTTATTTGTAGTAGCATCTGTCTATCTTGAGCAACCTTCTCCGAGGTTCCATGATTTTCTTGGGTAAGATTTTTGTATAGCACGGATACCGTTTCTGTACTTATCTTTGAAGAACATGAAACATCCAGTGGTTTTTCTATGGAACATTGATGTTTGGTATTTGTTCATAAATTGCTTAGTGAAATGCCCTAGGCTTCTTCAGTTGAAATATTTTTGTCTATGCTTGAACCTGACTATGTTGTTCCCCTTTTCAATGGTTGTTGTTTGTGTTCATACTGATCCTTTTGAAGCAGGTCGCCCGAGGATGGAAGTCCTCATGTCTAAGAAGCTTAGGAAGAAGTCGGCGAGGAGGGCTGGTAGCAAAAAGACGCCCCGAGGTAAGGAGATCTCGAGTGTGAATGGTACTCACAGTCTTTATCTGCTTAATGGACTCTCTGACTCAGATACTCAGACCGTTGTTAGTCGTACGGTCTATTCATCCATCATGTTAGATCCTGCAGCCGTACTGGAGCCTTTTCCTATTCCCAACCTTTGTCGTCCTGTACTCGCTGAGGACTTTGTGGTTCAATGTCCAGCTAGCTCGCGTTCTAGTGTGTACATGGACCTTGTTAACAGATGGATTATCGCAGGAAAGATGGATGCCATGAAAGACAACATATTGGCCAAATTCAATCAGTTGGAATCATGTCCACATCTAGTCGAAGGCCTCATCACGATAGTTAAAGACTATATTATGGAGAAAATGGGTGGCTGGCACTCCTCGGTCAAAGATCTTCGGCTGTCAAATAGAGAGAATCTTGTGTGACTTCATGCTTTGGAAGAAGATAGGCACAAACTTGTTGAGGCCCTGGAGTCTAGGGAGAGGATCATTTCTTATCTCATCTAAGCATTGTGGCATGCCCATAATTTATCGGCTCAGTTACTTTGGTTTTGGTTTTGAATAGTATTTTTAAGTCTGGCTTGTATTTGTGGGAGCCAGCCTCGCCTATTCTCGTACAATTTAGTTTGTGACTTTTAAGATTTGTTTACGGGTGGGTGCGTCGCACGCTGCACCTTTGTTTTCTGATTTACACATTCGTCCGGGCGCTTTATTAATCGTTCGATTGCGCCTGATTTTCTATTGTTATTATTATGGTTAGGATTTAGTTATCCTTTTAGGTTCCTCGCTTATTGAAGGTTGTTACGCAGTTGTATTATTATAAGTGCGTTTGGTATCTTTTATTTATTAGTATTCAACCCCACTCCTGACTGACTGGTAATCCGAGCCCTTCGGAGGCTGGTTTTGAATACATGCCACCGGGGAGGTCTTGAGTGAAAGATTTTCGATCCATTTTAGGCCCTATTTGATTGTTTTAGTTATTCAAATATGTTCTATAATGGATACCCCCTTATGGCTAGGATTTCTGATACCCCCTTTCGGCTAGGATTTCTGCTGTTGTAATCCATCCTTGGCTTTGTTTGACTTGATTAACAACAAAGAACAAGAATGGCCACCTCCTTTCGGTCGGGTTTCTGTTTTTGCGCAGGTTTTTCCAGTATGTTTAATCCTTCCCCATTTTATGCTTCATCCCAAGGAGCAGACACTAATTTATCTCATCGAGCCTTGATTCAAAGAGATAAACTTCGTTCCCTTCACCGAACAAGGCGCCCCCCGTGATTGGCAATTTTCTCCGTTTCGGGACATGTCGGTTTTTTTGACTTTTTTCCTTACCTTAGGACACAGACATTGGTTTACCTCATTGAGTTTTTTTTCCTCAAGTTGGAAAACTTGTGTCCAGCACCTAAGAAGGTCACCTAAGAAGGTGCTTCTTTGGTGGGCTTATCAATTTTAACCATAGGACATTTTTTGTGGGACCTTTTTTTCTTTTTTCAGTTGCTTCCCCTTCAGTGTTGGTTCCTAGGAGATGGACATCAATCCTTGCTGCCGAATTTAACTCCGATTTTAAGGAATCCATGTTTTGCACCTAAGAGAACACTTCTTTGGGATTAGAAATTTTATTCGAGGGACAGATTTAGTGATATTCCTGTATTTTCAATGAGGTCTGGTGGCAGTCTTTTGAATGAGTGTTTGCCAAGCATTCAGCATACTCCATAATGAGAGGTGAATTCCTTCGCCTTGCTGTTTGTCTCAGAACAACTTGTTCCCTCTGAAGCGATGAGTCTATTTCTCCCGTTTGATCTTGCTTGATGTTTGCGATTCCCAAACTGCTATTTTAGTGTGTGCCTTGGGATTTTCCGTTACAGCCCCGCTGTATATGGAGGATTGCTTTTGCTATACCTACATTCCAAGAGATTATTCACCTTTTAGCATGGACCAATAAGTATGTTATTCAAGTAGGCACATAATTAATTTCTGATGCACACAGTTTTTTGTAAGTAAACCATTGCTTAATAACAACAAGATAGAATCTGGGGGACAAGGTAAAGTAATGAGAGCTTTAATTCAATGCTCCATTATTGAGATATTAGTAGTTGGTCCCTGTGGTGAGCGTCCTCCTTCGATTGGTTTGAGCCCTTTCCCTTTTAAGATGTACTGGCCCTTGTTTGTGAAGAGTCGGGATAATTCTTATGATTTTGTACATACTGTTGTAACCGATCCTTCCTGATCAACCCCTCGATTACAGACTTTAATTGCATGCATTCATCGGTATCGTGTCCTGATTGTTTGTGGAACTGACAAAATTTTCCTGACTTTATGGCGGCACTTTTGACGTGTCTTTGTTTCAAAACCGGATATCTATCGGCGTCTTTAGTTGAAATGAAGATGTTTCCCACGGAATCGTTAAGGGGAGTGAATTCGGAGTTTTTGAAAAGCGTAGCTTCTTTCTTGCTCGACCGTCTTCTTCTTCGTTGCTCCTTTTTCGATTATCCGAGTTGCTTTGCACCTTTCCATTCTTTTCTGCCTATGCATTTCTTCCTTCAGTATTCGCATATTTTTCGTCCTTGCTAAGCAACCGTTCGAGTGTACTTGGTTTCTTCTTCTTGATCCATCATCCTAACTTAGTCTTCTTACATGTGCTCCCTTTAATGGACATTAAGATCAGGCCGGGTTCGAGATTCTTGACTTTAGCCAATGCCATATCAAAGCGAGTGAGAAAAGCTTTGATGGGCTCTCCTGGTCTTTGTCGTAGTCCTCTTAGCTCCGTAGCATCCCGGGTTTCGAACGCCTGGCATCTGAACTGATCATTGAATAGCCTAGCCAAGGTTGCAAAATCATCCACAGACTATGATGGCAGCTTTGTGAGCCAAAGATAAGCCACTTCTTCTAGATAAGTTGGGAAATATAAGCATTTGATTTCGTCAGTAGCGCATGCTCCATTCACGTACTGGTCATATTTACACAGAAATACATTAGGGTCGCTTGTCCCATCGTAGGGCTGCAATGGTGGAGGCTCGAATATTTGTTGGTATACAGTTTTCTTAATCCTCTCGGTAAGTGGGGTCTTAGCTGGGAAGGATTCCCATTCTCTCTGGTCACCCTTCCTCTTTAGGCTTTCCTCCACAATTTCTTGCGCCATTTCCAAGATGTACCTTCATTCGTTGGTTAGATCCATGGGTTGACAACCTTTTTGACAATCAACCCTCGATCTAGATATGTCTTCATGGACCGGGGATAAGGGATTTGGGCATCCTTTCGGCAGGGACATCCCGATGACAGTAGGACTGTCTTCCCGCTCCGCGATTGCCTCACCATCGCGCAAAGGTGCTTTGCCCCTTTCATAGTTCGGATTGGTGCGACGTGCAACTCTCGAGGTGGAATCCTACTTTCTTGAGTTTGAAGCGGGGAGCTCTATTTCTGGTTCACGATTCGTTCGAGTTAGCGAAGAACAAGTGGCGCTTAGAGCGGCTTTTGCGGTAGCAGCTTGAATGGCGAATATTGATTTGAGCTTCTTCATTATTGCGTTGCTTGCAATAGTTATTTGACCCGTTAATCCTGTCATCGCCTCCTCCAATTATTCCCTGGTTACAGTTTCTTTAATTTCTAGCAGCACCCTTTCCTCGGAGTCGCTATCTAGCGGCGTGATGATGTTGATGCCGCTGTTGGTGTTGTTGACTTCATCGGTGATTCTCCTCGGCGTGCTCATGATTGTAAGCACAGTGCCTCTCAGAAAATCTCGTCAAAACTGACATGAAAAAAAGAGATAAACACGGCCCCACGGTGGGTGCCAAAATGTTTACACCAAAAATGATCTAAACACCCAAGGTACTAAATTGTACTTCACCAATTCGGAAAGGAATAAATAGAACCGTGTTTAATTAGCAATAAAAAAGTAAAAAATGTGAGAAAAGTAAAATAGAGACGAGATTTAGAGTGGTTCAGCCGTTAATGAGGCCTACATCCACTATGAAGGTGATTTCCTGTCTTATAACGAGAATTACAAAGTACACCAGCTTTCTCTCTTCATACATCTCTATGTTCACTCAAGATACCCTCATTTATATATTTTAATCTAAGGAATTATACAAGAGAGTAGTAGAATTTTAGGAGAAGAAGGATGAATGGATGATTGAGAAGAGGGATGTCTTCCTTTTCCTTCATTGTAAGATTGTCCTTGACGCCATGGCTTAATCTGTGGTTAAGGATCAAATTCAGCAGTACTCCCCCCTTTATGTTAGTAGCCATGGTGTATTTATATGTGAACTTCCCTTGGTAAATGATCTGGAATCCATTTATCCAGGCTGTTGATCGTTCATTTTGTTAATTACAACTATGCCACCGGCTAGCTGTAGCCAGCTGTCCGTAGCTGCATCCAGTTATAATGTGCGGACGACTCGTTGGAATGAGTATCTTAAATAGCTGAGCGGGTAAGATGTAATCGAGCGTCCTGTGAGCACTTTGGGAGATTTTGTGAGAGTGGAATGCGGGTTTGGAGCTGATTCTCCTTTGTTCCTTGCGTGACCGTCCTTCTTGGTCCAAGGGCGCTCGTCTTCTTGCTGCCTTTATATGGTGGTATTTAGGCTTTATGGCTATGTTATGAGGTCGCTTCCGCTTATGTTGAATGGGCAACTTGCTTTATTTCGTAGTTTGAGCGGTTCTTAGGATATGCGACCTTTATCTTTATCAGGTCGCACTTCTCATAATATGTTATGGCGTTATCTTAGGTCGCATTGGTTGACTCGACCTGCCTTGGGTTTAATATTTGGGTCTTCCTCTGTGCGGTTGCATCATGCACGTCCGACCCTGGTGATATCCGCCTTGTACCCTTTATCCAATGTGCGTATGGATTTTTAGGGATCAACATACGGGATGAAGTTGAACCCTCTAAAATGCTCGTTTGGGGTCGCATCTGGAAAATTCCTCAAGTTCATTGTGAATTCTCGAGGGATCGAGATAAATCCTAGTCAGATAGCATCAATAAGAAACATTGAAGAACCACGGATGATTAAGGATGTTCAAAGCCTGGCAGGAAAAGTTGCCGCAGTAAGCAGGTTTATCTCCAAAGCCACGAATAAGTGTGTCTCTTTCTTCGATTTGATAAAATGGGGGAAACGTAACTTCGAGTGGACTCTCAATTGTGTGGACGCTTTCCAAAATCTATTGGACTTATTAGAGAAGCCTCTGATATTGTCAAAACATGTGGAACATGAGGATTTGTTCGTCTATCTAGCGGTGTCGTCTCATGCTCTCAGCACAACATTGGTGCATGAAGAAGACAAGGTCCAAAGGCTTGTATACTACGTAAGAAAGAAACTAGCTACTGCAGAGCGTAATTATACAAGAATAGAAAAGCTTGCTTATAGCCTCCTGATTGCTTCCCAAAAGCTCCGTCATTACTTTCGAGCTCATCCGATAGTTGTATACACTGATCAAACTTTAAGACAAGTGTTGCAAAGACCTGAAGCATTGGGGAGATTACTTAAGTGGAATATCGAGTTGAGCCAATTCGATTTGAATTTTCAACCACGGAGATCAATAAGGGGGCAGGCCTTAGCCGACTTCATAGAAGAATTCACGATCCCCGGAGAAGAAACGGTGAATGACAAGGTTGTCGAATCTAAACACGAGTTAAAGCTCAGTCCGTGGAAGCTATATACGGAAGGGGCTAAAAATGATCGAAGATCCAGCGCCAGAGTTGTTTTAATCACACCTGAAGGACGATCCATTTACAATGCCCTGCGATTGGAGTTTTCGGCCACTAATAATGATTCTGGGTATGAGGCCCTGATTGGCGAGCTGAAACTCACTAAGGAGTTAGGAGTAAGAACACTGGACATATTCAGTTACTCCAAGATAGTTGTCTTCCATGTTCGAAAGGAATTTTTACCAGGGGACCTCGGCTTGTTACTTATCTTGGAAAAGTGGAAGAGTTGCTAGGCAATTTGGAACATTATAATACAACACACATTCCAAACACGGAAAATCAGAAATCGGATCAACTGGCTATGCTAGCGAGTTCTGACAACCTAGAGGAAACTAAGATGGTTCCGATAGAGATAATAGAATCGCCAAGCTTCGACTTAATGGAAATTGAACTAGCCTTGGAAACTGAGCCAGAGAGGGAATCATGGATGACATCAATAAAGAACGTCCTCAAGAGTGGAATTCTCCCATCAAAGAAGAGCGACAGACGACCTGTAACATGTAAAGCTGCAAGATACGTTTTATAGGACAACATACTTTATCGCCAAGGGTTTTCTATGCCCCTATTAATATATATAGCACACGACGACATCAAGCATGTACTGCAAGAAGTACATGAAGGTGAGTGTGGGGACCACACCAGGGTTCAAACCTTGGCGATGAAAGTATTGCGGTACGGATATTTTTGGCCTACCGTGAATAAAGATGCGGCTGATTGCTCACGATGCTATGACAAATGTCAAAGGTTTGCTAAAATTCCCAAAGCACTTCCGACTCAGCTTAAGTCAACGGTAAGCCCATGGTCGTTTGCCATGTGGGGAATTGATATTATTGGAGTTTTGCCCATCGCCAAAGGAGGAGCAAAACACGCAATCGTCGCCGTGGATTATTTCACGAAGTAGTGGGAAGCCGAACCCTTAACAACAATCACGGCAAGGAAGGTGATAAGTTATGTGGTCAGAAACATCATTTGCCGATTTGGAATACCGAAAACCATCATAATTGATAATGGAACCCAATTCGACAGTGCTGAATTTAAAAACATCTGTCATAAATACAAGATTGATAAAAGGTATACCGCTGTAGCTCACCCGCAGTCAAATTGATAGGTTGAAGCGATAAATAAAGTTATTAAATCTATTCTTAATAAGCGGTTGGAATGGGCCAAAGCCAACTAGGTAGATGAGTTACCACTAGCTTTGTTAGCCTACAGAACAACCTTTAAGACAGCAACTGGCCATACTCCTTTTTCACTCTCTTTCAGATTGGAGGCAGTGATCCCGGTGGAGCTCGAAGTCCCTTCTCATAAGGTAACATACTATGATCCAATAACAAATAGAGCACTCCTAATAGAGTCCCTCGACATGGTCGAAGAAAAAAGGGACGAAGCAGACTTACGTGCTTCAAGACATCGACGCCAAGTAGCGCGTTTTTATGACAGGAAGGTTCGCACTAGGACCTTCGAACCGGTGGACATAGTGTTGACACAAGTCTTCCCGCCTCCAACCCAATTGGGTCCAAAGTGGGAAGGGTCTTATGTCATCTAACGGAAGCTTGATACGGGAACCTTCAAGCTGACGACCGTGGATGCGAAGAGACTCCCAGAGCTTGGAGTGCTCAGCATTTGCGGCAATCTCTGAGTTAAATATGTATTGATTTCTTTTTTTTATGAACTATGTAAAGAGACAAGACTTGCCTTGAAAAGTCTGTTTATATGAACCAAGGATTATAAAGTGGATGCAGGCTACGACTTAGCTGAACCACTATAAAAGCGCCATGTGTCATTTATTTTCCTGCACTATTCTTATGTTTAGTGATTGTTTTGTTCTGATTATGAAATGCTAAACATTAAAAAATAAATAAATAAAAGAGAGGGTCGAGAGCAATTCTCATGCAGGAGAAAATGAAACGACCGTTTGCATAATAGGATGAAAGGAATGGGAAGACAAAGTTCCTAACTCTAACTCTCATGAAACGAGAGAGAGTATAAAGGACGGGAAGACAATGTCCCTTGAGGCGTGAAGGTGCACCCCGATAAGAGACCGCCTCAATGTTACTCTAACTTGGTTATGAGATAGGAGAGTATAAAGATGCTAAGAAGGCAAGCATCAACGACAAAGGAAAGTTTACCCCGCAAGAGAGTCGGGGGCAACAGAACGTCAAGTTTAATCAGTCTCGAGCAAGCCTTGGCCAGTCATTCTGTTCAAGATTAATTGGGGGCATAACACACATGTCCCCATTGTACGTTGTCTATTGTTTAGTGATGATGACTTTATTATAAAATTATAATATGGCATGTTGTTTATCTGCATCTTTACTTAAACATTGAATTTGAAAAAATTTGACGTGGCAGGAAATAAATTACTTTATTCACAAGTAAGTGGATTTACATAAGAAAGCTAGACAGAAGATGCGAGGGCCACACTCGCTACAACAATAGCGGACCAGGATATAAAACAAAAAAAGGGCGAAGCCACTATTCATTTGGGCTTTGGAGTAGACTTTGCCTTCTTGGTAGACTTAAGCTTTTCTTTCTCCTCTTTATCAGCTTTACTAATGATACGTTTTTGCTTCTTCTTCTCCGAAATTGGGGTGCTGGAGTCCAAAGATCTCTTCCCAGGAATTGGAGCACTAGGATCAACAGAAGATTTTTTAGCAAGTTCCTCAGTAATTTGATCTAGTTGAAAGCTTGACAACTAACCTTGATCCAGGAGGCACCACAACGACAGGTTTGAGACTTTCAGGGTCTGTTTCCTCGACTTTCACCTACATGCGCTTGTCCTGTTTGACCTCTATCTCGGCCAAAGTCATGTCATCGGTGGTCCCCAAAGCTCCAGCCACAACACCATCATCCTCCTCTTCATGTCCCTTGTCACCATCATCTTCTATTAGAGCATCTATCATCTCCCCATAGCCAGAAGTCTTGGTGATGGGGGACATGGGAACTTTGTCGGTAACCTCCTTTTTCTTGTCCTTGGCTTCTCTTCTAGATTTGGAGATTGTGACTTTGTCCCGCATCTCCCAAGTTTCTCCAGTAGACCCTTCACCTTGGTTGTCATCTGTGAGTCGCCTATTTTATCAGTTGACTTGGTACCTACAGGACGAGAAGTAATAGTTATTAACTCAGGAGAAAACAAGGGACTTTCAATTGTTTTCCCAACAATGTGACGAAAGTTCGAGATTGCTTTGGCAAATTGAGGTAAAAAAGTAGAAATACCCTCAGCAAATTTCTCAACTTGAGCAATAGGGACTTCGGGAGTCAATCCAGCTGTGGAAGGTAGGGAAGAAGCCTTGGGGATCTCTAGCCTTTCTGGATCATACTCCTCTAGTACAACAGTTTCGACTGTGGCAGAAGAAGAACCAGTTTCAATGGTACCCTTTCCCTTGGCTTGACGTCTTTCCTCCTCCATAGCAGCGACAATAAGTTTTCGCCCTTCGGCTAAGCGGGTTGTTTCCTCACCTCTTAATTACTTCTCCATCAGCTTGTCCTCATAAATTGAGTTGACCCCAAGTTCTACTTTTTCCCACTCGATGAGTTGGTCCCATGCATACACGAGTGGAAGAGGATAGTCCTTAAGCCAAGCAAGATTTCGGTAACGAATCACCTGAGAAAAAATCCAACCATGGTTTCACTGCTCTCGTCCAGCTCCCTTTGAGCGTCTTTAAGTTGTTCGTTGACTTCCTCAACATGCTGCAAAGCCGTGTTTACATTTCCTTCAGCAAGAGCTGCTCTCGTTTCAGATTCTAGTAACTTAGCTTCAAGCTCTGTGTTCTTTTTGCCTAAATCTGCTTTCTCTTGGGCACGACGAGTGCTCTCATATTTAGCATCCTCGGCCTGCTTCTTTACATCGATTCGCTCTTAACTATGGGACTCAAGCTCAGAGTGATAGCGCTTTTGTAATTCTTCTAGTTTCCCCTTATAGTTATCTGCGTCATGTTGTGCAAGAACAAGTTTAGCTTGGGCATCCTCCAGGTGTCTCTCAGAATTTTCAATAGCCCTTGCATCATACTCGGTGGCATCAGCCATAGTCTTTACATCTTCCATCAGATCGCTACTAATTTTGGAGAGAGTCTTTGCATACTTTTTCATCTCCCTATATTGCTCGTCTACAAAGTCTATAGTAGCCTTGACATCATTGGCCCAATCAGGTTTTACCGGTATGAGTTTTGGGACAAAGTGCATATGCCCGAAATGGTGTTCAGAAAATTGCTGCCCCACAACTTCCATTCTGGCATGGTTTTCGTCATTAAGATTAACCATTCTTGTCGTAGTTATGTCAACAGTACGACAAGATAGCTTCAAGGTGGGTCAGCTCTTTCCTGCATCCTTTCCTGATTCTGGTCGTTTCTCCTTTGGATCAGCAGGCTTTTTCGAGGTACCGTCTTGAGGAGCCTTGCCCTTAGATGGAGCAAGAGGCTTAGCGCTGTACTTATCCTTCTCATGATGTGAAGGCTGATTCTTGCGTTTGTACGAATCTTTGTGGTGTGGGGATCGAGAATGGGAAGACCGATAAGGCCTTGGAGGTCGATCCCTCCTATTATCTCTGCCCCTACACTCATGCCGATCATGCGTCTCGTCAAGATCCTTTGGGGGTATACTCGAACGAACATCTCGCATATAATTTCGCTGCCTCACCATTTGACTTATCAGAAGAAATGAAGGAATATTAGAGTCAACATTAACATAAAACTCAAGTGTTGTAACGTGCAGTACTAGAGTGCAGTGTGTTTCCTAAAGTGATGATTCCCCCCAAACAGACCAGAGCCCGGACTGAGGCTGGTATGTGTAGTCTCCCTGGACTTCACGGGAGTAACATTACTACAAAACAGGTCATTTGCATCAGTTGTTAAACCCATGTTGCATCATTTCTTAAACTGATGCAAATGAAGATGATGCAATAGAAAATTTTCTGTTGCATCAGTTAAAGAACTGATGCAAATGAAGATTACTTGCATCAGTTGTTCAATACAACCGATGCTGTAGAGCAGATGCTAATGTCTACATTTGCTTTCGAAGTCTTCGTCTATTGCATCAATGTTTTGAAACAACTGACGCTAATGAACAGATGCAAAAATGACATTTGTTATGACCATTAATGTATTGCATCAGTTGTTTATGCTATTACAAATGATGCAAATTAAGTCTGAAGTAAAAAAATAAATAATTTCCACTATTTCATTTTTTAAATAGGAAGCAATATTAAATGGAATTTTAAATTCTACAAATGCATTATAACCACCAATCTGATGAAATAATAAATGTAATTGTATTATTAATCAACATAATTCATGTGTTAAATTCAACACAAAAAAATACACACTATAGTCATAAAACTAAAGTCAATGTTCATAACAAAAGACTAACATAACTACATCCAATTATGCATGATATAAGTCGCCAGGCAATCCCAAACTTCATCTACCTCTTGCCGGTCATAAGAACCACGTTGTGCAAAGTCCTGCAATCTATAAGAGTACGTTTTAAAATCTACGTAATAGCTAGGCGAATGAAAAATATTAAAGTATACCTTTTGTAAATTGATGCTTTGATTGTGGTGTTTTACTACGTTAAGCATATACCTCATCGCATAATTTAAACAATCCATTGCTTCAGATTGCTGGGGACACTGTCAATATTACAAAATAATTTAATAGTTAGTTCACAATAAAATAAAATAAGCACAATATTACTTCATCGCAGCTTTTAATGTGTGTCATTTTCTTGATGACATTCATCAATTTGACAATCTGAATTTCACGTTTAGATTTGTTGCATGCAACGTGAATTTCACATTCAGATGCATCAATGTGACATTCACCTTATCACAAAAAGGCATTCAATTTTCTGTACAGCTGTGTTTAGACTGCATTTCTTCAGTGTCTCAGCGACTACCTACTATAATTTCTTTTTGACCGCATTAGAATTTGATAGTAACATTATTTTTTGGGTTTGTAGTTGGTGATGTTTCATTCTCATTTTGGGGTTAAAGGTTATGCCAATGTGAGCTAATTTATGTAAGTGGTCAACAAAAGAATGTGCAAGTCGCAATATCAAAGACATACGACGATTATTCATTTGAAGCTAGATTTGTGGTATGGTGCATAAACTATGCTTATAATTCTAAACAACTCCACAGATCATGTACCCTTTTTTGACTGAAACCTGGAGTATCCCCCCCCCCCAAAAAAAAGGTTCTGATTTAAAAAGAGTTCACTGGGGACAAGACCAGAGTGACTTCAATATCATAGTAAATGTCCCAACCATTTCACACAGATTTAAAAATTATGGCAAAATGTGTGAGCAATTAAGGTTTGGGTGTTATCACTGCAATCTAATGTAATAAGGTTTGGGTATAATACAGTATAGTTGCAAGATGATTATTAAATTCAAACAACCAGCGTAGATTTCTCAACCATTTCCACTATCAATGTTCCCTGCAGAGGTCTTGCCCAAAAAGTAATGAAAAAAATTAAAAAGATCATATACAGGTTGGCTAGAAGTAATTAAGATATAACTAAGGTGACTGCAAGCACTATACATCAATTTATAATTTTTGAATTTCCTCCAAGGTAAACTATTGAACGTAGGTTAACAATTGCAATGGCCGTACAAAATTAAGAACTTACATATCATCAACAAAAAATGGATATCAGTACCAAAAATATTACATTCGAAAACGATCAGTCAGCTGAAACACTTTTTTGCAATGATATCTGCAATCAAGCATTACAACTGTGAATTTTGACACAAGATCAGAAGAAAAAAAGGAATAAAAAATAATCCATCTGACAATTATTGAGTTTTAGTGTTTACCTTGAAGTTTGTTTATATCCAACTTATTTCATCAAATTTCTACAACTCCTGCCACGTATAAGCCTTTGCCATAAATATGGTAAATAATCATAAAAGCTCATCTGCAACTTTTCATGAACAAGCCTAATATCTGATAACCGATGATAGGTAAACGGTTTCATCCTAAAATAGATCATTAGAAGGTAACGGGCAAATAAACTCACCATTTAGCAAGGCATCGTTCAATATCACGTGTGATTGGCCATAGGAAAAAAGGTTCTCTCTGAGAGTACAGTATACCAACCAAGAATAAAACATTTGCACAGAAATATAAACAACTGCATCCTTGAAAACATGCAATGATGACATATTATGTGTAACAGTAAATTATGTGCACCTCCATAAGAGCTACTGCGGAAGGGTCTTCTAAAGTCTCAATGCTGCATGCATGCCTCGCAGGACTACCGTCATCCAAGCTATGGCGTTGGATGAACTGCCACGAGCTATGGACCGTTTATTGAGAAAAGCCATTCAAATCCTACGACATTTTATTCAGGAAAAGCCATTCAGTGTTTGATTGCTTACCACAACTCTGGACTATATATAAGTTTGTCGCTAAAGAATTTACAAATGTTGTGTAAGAATTCGACAAGCCATTCACTGTCACTATGAACGATATCAGATTCTATAAGGATTTTCAAATGTTGCACAACTCTGGTTGATCATGGTTGTCATTGGATTGTTATCGGTAGCCAATCACTATCATAAAATAACAAATCTAATTAAACGAGCAAGCCAAGTTATCCCATCACTGTCCATTTGCCAAACATTGTGACTGCGCCGTTTATTTCATCAGAAGCTATCCTTTGTCCATTTGCAAAACATTTTCCCATCTCAATGCTATACCATGTAGTGTCATGCATAGTGATTCTCAAGTTATATCAACAACTAAACTCCGGCAAGCCAAGTTAGGTTGGAACAAATCATATTCTAGTCTAGTGATTCCCAAGTTTAGTCGCACCGTCTTACTGATACCTCATATCTACACGATCCGACTTCTCTTATCCCCACAACGATGTCTTTGCCATTTTACACCTAGAGAAATCTTAAGTTTCCCATTCTTCATCTTAACTAAATTGTACATATGATTGGCATGCTCATAAGCAAGTTCATCATGGACATGCCCACCCATGCTTCTTGCAGTAGCATGAAACCATCTAGATCCTGTTATTGGTAATGAACATGAAAATATATTTTACCTTATTGGCAAAATTCAGCAAGTTTAAGTATACACTAGTGTAACAGATTCAAATATGACTTTTAACATGTTTTGAATAAGAAAAGTATAAAATGAAAAGGAAGACATTAGATAAGTTGAATATTTTTGACAGAGCGCAAGTGGCAAATAATCTCTATATAGGAGAATGTGAGTGAGAAAGATATGAACTTAATACTTAGATGCCATATATTCATATATAAATATTTTACATCATCCATAGATGTTTAGGTGAGTAAAGATGAATTGGTTTATGGTTTAAAATACATAAGCTTTGATTGGTAAATCATAATTATCACACGAAAATTTACCATTCACATGGAATGCATGCGATTCAAAAATTTGTTGAACTAAAGTTAACGTGAAACTTACATGATGATATAAATGCAGCAAGGACATTCTGGCATATAGCTTAGGTTGGCAGCCTCACCCCATAAGTAAGTAAAATCTTAATATAAAATAGCTTGCACTATAATGCTTCCAGTTATATATTAGGCAACCTGCAAAATAAGCATAATGTAAATACTAGAAAATGAACATCTAAAAATATGGACCCTACTCAAACGGAAAATATGCAGGCATGCTCGTAGTAACCATTCGGTATCAACTGAAATTTAGATTGTGCTATGTTCTTTTACACATATTATATTTTCTATTTACAGGGTCTGTTATTGTCAGAGGAAAATGTTACACCATCGTGTAATATTCATTTTTTTAATTCAAAAGTTTATATGCATAGAAAAGTAATGGGATTCAGTTTCTTGTATTTCTTGTAGTAAAAAGGTAAACAAATTCTATTTGAGTTGTACATAAAGTGTTCCTATTAATGAGAATAGACCCACTGAAATTTACATCTCACTTAATAGTTTCAGATCAGTCGATTCGTGAATCTTAAGACCCTTCGCAATCTCTACTACAACTCTGTGCATGTTGTAAATGTGCTAATTTTTTTAACTCTAGCATGTGGATTTCCATCTTTGTATGGGTTGAAATGTGCTTGAAAATCAAACAGTAATGCGTTTGTCACTGATTCACATCCACGTTAAGTCTTCACTCATCTATTATCAATTGGATTTCACGGCATCTCCCATTTGAGTACGATGTACAATATATTCTCTGGTATCCAGATGCAAAAACTTCCACTCATATGATTGAAAATCGAACACGGATACACAAGCATTGCTTTACAATAGTGACCTAGGTGACTGGGTGTTCCATGAAATGGTAATCAGATGACTTATCATATACACAATGCTTGATTCATCTATAATTATATACGTGGTAAAATGTGATCCATATGTTTTTGATAGTTCTAGGGCCACTTAAGAATTTTGCATGCATAGACATCAAATTAACAAAATGACAAGGAAAATTTCAAATTAAAATTCTTCATTATCTATAGGTTAAGTATTTTATTAGGAAAAACAATGTGCTAGATGTTAAAACCAAAATCAGAAAAAAAAAAACAAGGGGATAAATATATCATTTAAAAAGAGAGTTAAGACAAACACAAATTATGGTAAATCTGAAATGACTGACGCCCCGCTCTATATAAAACGATCCTGAATATTAACAACTATCTTTCTAGTCATCAACTTAACACTTGTTTTTAGCAGGAAAAATACTATGAAATATTCTTTTATTATTATTTTTCAAGTCATACAATAAATTAAGTGTATTTAACATTGTCGTCAACAAAATTGCACTCCAAATTCGTGGCTGGAAGTAACATATATAACAAATTATAAGAACAGATAAACCATTTCCTAACAACTGATTAAGATATCACTAAGCAACATCATAAATAAATTAATCAATTAACTATTCCTTACTTAATTTTAAAGAAGTTGCCTCCCGTTCATTCTCTTGTACTTAACCTTTCTATATGGTATATATACCCCTACAGCTTCAAACTCTCTTCCACATTCTACTAATTCACATCCTTTTCCTTCACAATTTATTTCTATTTCTCCTTTTTCTTTAATCAAATGCATCCTCCAGAATTTCATAGAAGAATCTATCAACATGCTAATGAAAGGCTTACTGAAGCTTTTTAACAGCAATAAAACTAACCACCATCATATTTCTTCTCCTACATCGCGAAATACATTTTTTACATATTATCTGCTGAATTATTCATTTCAAATTGGATCCTCACTTCTCCACAATCTAAAATTAACACACTATTCCATGACACCAGAGAAGAGGTTGACAAGTTTTGCCTACTTGTTCAGGATTTACAACGTGCTACGATTTTTTTTCTCATCTAATGATTGCGTGGTAAACACAAATTCAAAGCCAACTATTTGATACATGAACAGAGTTTAATGCAAACAGTAATGAAAAGACTGGAGAAGGAATTTTACCTGATTCTTCCAGCTAACCGTGACAATTTGGATCCAGATTCGGTTTCACATCAATCAGCAAGATCATGTATATCTGAATTGGAATCTGGAGATGATACCAGGATGGTTTACGTAACTATTAGTGAAGTCTGATCTTATATTATAGTTAAATTTTTATAACATTTAAAATTAATTATTGAAGTTTCTTTTACCGAATGTATCAACTATCAAATATACGTTATTGAGTTGGTTTGAACTGATTCAAAACAAATTATAATTTTAAAATATAATTTTTCCGTGTTTTTTCAAAATCTCTGTCTAAACACTATGTTCGCTAACAACAACTCATTTTATGTAGAAAAACTAACCAATCACCCAATCACCCAGTCACATCGAGGCTGAGCACCCAATCACCCAACCACATAAAAACACACTTATGGACAGATCCCATACCATCACTTTTCGATCATGATCATGTGCCATCATCACCTCTTTTTTTAACGCTTGCATCTACTGATTTAATTACAACTATTCAGTGTAGAAAACCTAACCATTCTTAATAGAACAAATTTCCATCACCTCGTTTCCAATGGATATTTCATAGAACAAATTTTGATTTGCCGACTCACTTTTTTAAACTGAATTTAAACTTCATTTAAAAAATGAGCTACCCTAGACATTAAAACTCAGTTTGAAACTGGTTTTACAACTCAGTTTTTAATTGTCATTTTTTTATGAAAAGAGACCGATATAGTTAAGTTTATACTCAGTTTTCTAGTTCTCATATGTTATTAAAAAACTGGTATACCTAACTTTGAAAATACCTTTGAATGAATCATATTAAATGGGAAAATTCTTATTTTTCTTGCTATAGATACCAATGTTTATAAAATTTCTCACACCATTAGTTGTCATTTTTTGAAATCGAAATCGAAATCATTAATTGAAATAGGTTCCATCCGTCAGAACAATTCCTATTACTATATATTAAAATCGAAATATGCAATTCCTAAAAATTAGAGTAACTCTATTGTGAATTAAAATCATTAATTGAAATCGAGATACGACAATCGAAATCCAAATCGATATAAAAAACAACAAAATCAAAATCAAAATATGACAAAGGAAATCGAGATTGAAATCAGAAGATGGAAAATCAAAATCAGCAAAATATAATACCTGAAATAGTGGCAGTTGAAATCGAAATCTCCAGAATCGAAATATATAATTGGGAATTGGGCCGAACCAAAAGAGCGACAGTGATTTCCGTTCGTCTTTCCTCTTTTCTTGTGTTTTTTTATCTTTTTCGTTTTTTGCTTTTGTACTGGTGCCAAAAAAAATACCAAGTAAGTGAAATGGAAGGAAGATAGGATGTTTGTTTGGCACGGGTTTATGATATGTGCAACGTGACATACTTGTTGTATTTTTTAATTTAACATGAATTTTGCTCCACTACATTAGCTTCAAATTTAAGAATCCGATGCAAATTAATATACTTGCATCAGTTGTTAATGTATGTGATGAAACTAAAAACACTTGCTTCTAATTATTTGCTTCGAAGATTGTTCGGAACCGATGCAAATTGCATTTTCAACCCTTCAACTACTTTCCCTAAGACAATTGCTTCGCATGGTAGTAGAGAAATGACTCCAGTAATCATAATATCATCAGTTGTTTATACAATTGATGCAACTATGGCGATGAAACCAGACTGTTTTGTAGTAATGTAACTTCTTCCTCAGAAGTGAAAGCAAGAGGATTGGTCGCAAAGTCATATGCAATATAAAAGGTCTTGGGCAAGGGTAGATTTCCTAAATCCCGAAATATAGGGTCATCAACTGTAGTATTATCTCCTAAAGGAATGACCGGTGGTAACTCCTTTAGAGAAATTGGCCTTTCCGGGGTAGCCAAGTCTCCAGGAGTGATATATTTATCCCTTTCCTTCTCCGCTAAGTTCGCTAGTTCATCGTCCTGAGTCGAAGATGGAGAAGGAGGGTCCCTAAGGGGTACTGTCGGACTTTTCGGGTTATCTCCTATCTCAGGAATAATATCAACTGGGGGTATGTACACGTAAGGGCATTCTCCGTGTCCTATGGTATGAGTTATGGAAAGTAGATGGTGCCGATGAAGATATTCATCCACCAAACAATCCTTAATGGTTAAGAACTTTTGGTCACCATTGAGTAATCAATTCAAACGATCAAACTGTATAGGAAGTTTCTCTTGTGGAGGATTAGGAACAGTAAAGGGAAAACAAGCAACGCTTAATAAATGTAAGACAAAGGCTAGAACAGAAACTCAAAAAAATCTAAGTCCCTACTTGATTTGATCCATCTTTTGGCACACCCGGGCTGTTGCTTGATATGAAACCATTCGGGTTTTGGATCCCCAGCATTACTACTAAATGGAACGGTGATAATTTTTCTTTTCCGCACCGATTCAAAATATACAAAGGACGGGGTGTCATTGTTTCGATGCTTGAAATTGTAAAAGAAGTGAACATCTTCAAAAGTCAACTCTTCACCAAGAATTTCTTTATAAGCTATATACAGAGTATACTAATAGGTGTAAGAGTTGGGAAGAAGCTGCATGGGGGCAATCCTTAATTGTCTCAAAAGACTGACAATAAATGGTGGGAATGGAGTTATTGCTCCAACAAGACACATTAGTCTTGTAATGGCCATATACTCTTCCAGTGGATTATGAGGACGATCTGTTTTGAATGGCACATCAGTTTCTCTTCGGAGAATCCTGTGTTTTAAGCATATCTTAGCAAGTCTGTCATTATCAATCGACGATTCAACCGGGTCTTTAGGCGATTCCAAGATAACTGCATCCCTAAATTATCAGTGGTACGGCTATCTCCTACTCCACCTTCTTCTTACTCACCAAGAGAGACATCACCTCTTGAGGATACTTCACTATTGTGGGTTTCCATTTCATAATCTAGGCCCCCGCTATTCCGACCTGAATTAAAAGAAGAAGATACATCTTCAACGACAGGATTTTCAGATGTTCCTATAGCTTCTCTTCTTTCTGCTTGTCTAGATGAGCATTTCTCAGTCATGTATAATAAGCTATTGAAGAAGCAATGGTAGGATTTAGAGTAAAGTTGCCCATGTCCATCTGTGCGTGTGTGTAAGCTAAACTGTACAAGTGTGTATACAATAACATGAAATAGCTGAGTAAAGAAATGCAGCGCGAAGGTGGACAATGCAATTGTGTGTGTATGAACAGTCCAAAAAGTCCAGCAAGAGGGGCTCTATCCCAATTATGTATGACTTGGCAAATAATGCATAGTTTCGGTTAGATTGAATTAATTATGTTTATGCTTCAAGCTGTATGATCGGTTCGGATCAGACATCCATTAGTAAAAGAATTAAGGTCAGAAGTCACGGCCTTATGTGGTTTGAAACAACAACATATGTCCTATGGACAAATCGGTTCGGGTCAGGAATTGGCACTCCGAGCAATTCGACTCGGATTGGATAAAGTCATATGAGATGTTAAAGATCAGCACTTTCCACTGATACGTTCCGATCTGAGAGCCCATGCTGAACCTATGTCTTCTCTGTCCACATGCTTCACCTTCCGAACCGACTCGGTTGGATGAATCCTTTTCTCCTCCCTCTTGTGCCTCTCACTTCGAACTGATCCCATTCCTCTTTCTCTTCCTCTCCCTTTCTTCTCTATGTTCTTCTCCAATCCCTCTGCTACATAAAGCGCAACCTATCCCTAAATGCACGACCCTAGTGGACCATCCATATTAATACTCTCCACACTAGCGTAAATTTACTCCGCGACTGCATCGAAGTGGCGATGGAACCGCCAGCGACGACGACAGTGGCGAGGAAGTGGAAGGCACGACGTCGAGATTTGTGCGATGGCAAACAGAATCTTTCAAATTATTCCACAAATCGAGTTAAAATCGGTTAAAGCAGAGTTAATAAAAGATTAAAACCCCAACTGTTGATTTGATTGGAAAATCGGAGGGAGTTCTAAGGATTTAGGGGTTAGTGTTTGCGCTGGATAATAGAGAAGAGGGCGAAGTAAAATGAAGAGAAAGGTGGATTTCAGCAAATTTATGTAAAATTAAACGGCTAATTGTATTCCTCATGGGCCCCCAATGATCGGGTTGATCCATTAGAGAAGAAGCCCGCATTCTTCCAGCTTTGTGCTGATTCGCGGGATGGTTCAGGATCGGACTGGATGAATGCGATGGCCGAGAGATGAGACGATATGTAGGACCAACTCGAAAGAAGATGTAACAAACTAACGAGTGTAAATCATAAAAGTTTACCTGGAATAGCTATCAAGATGCCAAGCGGAATTCTCAAAGTTATTTTTGAGTAGTAGAAGCAATTTGTGCATTCAATTGCATGTATATATATACACACGACAAGAGATGTGACTCGACGAAGCGACGCAACTCTACGGGCAAATGGAAGCGATTGTTCGATGATTTATTTCAGAAACCAATGGACAGATAATTTCGAAGCACATTCCATCTTCAATAGAGGTGCCCTTCGAGTGGGCAAAATGTTAGCCTACTTTGTGAAATAGGCTACACAAAGACCAAAAGTCAAATAAATAAAGGATGATGACTAGAATAGAACGCACTCAAGACCCGAATCGGATCAGAAGTTTCTAACCTAGCCAAGTCACAGGAGAGTAAAAAACAACAGCATGAAGCCAGACCCGGATCGGATCGGGGCCATCTGATCCATTCCCTTTACTCTCTACACCATCGATTCGAACCAAAAGCAACCAGACAACAGTTATAACCCATGACTCTAGAAGATGCGGGCAGTTAGACAAACACTTCCCCACGATCACCCACCTACTTGATGTGCTGTCATCATCTTAGCATCTCTGATCCCGACACTCAAGGAGCAGGCGCCACGTGTATCCGAACCGGACCCATTTCAGAAGCATTTTCCACTTATAAGTACACCTCCATGGCTCAGTGGATGGGATCTTTTGGCAATTTTAGAATTGTGACCCTCTTGTTAGCCGAATTTCATCACAATATTCAGATTACAATCATCTTTTAAAATATATTTTAGAGGAGATTAAGCGAATCCATGCTTTGTATAAGTGAAATTGAGTGAGAATTTTTGTTGTATTTGCATTCAAATCATCAATCCGAAGAGTAGAAAGTGGACATAGGCTTTGTAACGCCGAACTACTATAAATCGTGTGTTTCTATTTGCTTTTTGATTTCATTCTACTAGAACTATTGCTAATTTTGGTGTTAGAGCCATTTTTGGATCTTCCAGCTATTACAGGATTTCTATATCCTATATTATACCTTTTACATCACTGGCAAAAATGATCCGAAAAAAAAACCATAAATCAATTCGAGAGGAATTCAAAGTTATAGAATACAGAGAACGCACATTTTTTTCAGAGTGTTTTCGATCAAGAGCCAGAGAGAGGAATTCCAAATTGAAGCATTAGAAAACAACAGCACTCTAAGTTCATCCAAGATTAAATCTTTTCACCAATTCATCAATCGGATCAATTTGGAAATTCAAGGAGAAAACCATAGGCCCAATTCTTATTTACTGCCGCTATTTCTCATCAAAGAAAAGTGATCGAGGAGAAATGAAATATGGATGGAACCATCTTTAAAATGGTCGGCCAAGTCAATGTGCTTAAAGGGGAGATTTAATTTTCATTTAAATCTAGGGTGTAATCTATTGTCTTGTTTTATTGTTTTTAATTTTTGTTGTAAACCAATCCGAAGAGTTTTTAGGTCTGTAAAATCTTGGAATCCAGTTAGTTTGTTAACTGGCAGTTTGCTAGAGTATGTAAAAACTAGGGTTACAGGTTACGGGTTTGTAATCTGGGGAAATCTGATCTAGGGGATTAGATCAGTCTAGGGTTTTGATCATAGGGTTAGTACAGTAGCAGGAAGTGCGAGTTTACATGGTCTTGTAACCGGGATCTGTTCTATCACATAGTAGAAACTGGAGGAATGCAGTAGTAGGCACGATTTTGCCGAAGCTGGGTATATCTTGTGTCATTTATTTTCTGCATTTATATTTCTACTGCATTCTGTGTTCTGTGTATTTTTAATATCCCGTAAAAATTATGATAAACCCTATTCACACCCCTCTAGGGTTAATCTAGATCCAACAGTTTCAATCCATGCTACTTCTGCAGTTGCACTTGCGAGAGATCTATATTCAGCTTCTGTATGGAATCTGGATGTAGTCTGTTGTCTCTTAGTGCACCAGGAAATTATGTTGTTGCCAAGATAAACACAATATCCTAATACAGATCGTCTATCATCAACATTATTTGCCCAATCAGCATTGCTAAAGCACTATAAGGAAAATTTTCTCTCTGATTTTATAATTATTCATAAATGCTTTGTCCCTTTCAAATATCCCAAAACCCTTTTTAAGGAAATCCAATGTTCTAATAATCGATTTTGCATAACCTGACTAAACTTGTTAACACTGTAACAAATATTTAGGCGAGTAATTATTGCATAATGCAGTGGTCCTATTAAACTTTTATACTGTTTTGCATTAGTGCTGGCTTCCCGTTTTTGTTTAGGTAACTGTAGATTACTTATCATTGGTGTTGGTAGATATTTGGCATATTGCATATTGGCCTTGTGCAAAATTTCAGAAATATAATTTTCCTGGGAAAAATTCTATTTTACTTCACCGTGTTTGATAATTTGAATCCTAAGAAATTATTTTAACTCTCCTAAATCTTTAATAGAAAAATATTGATCCAAAATTTGTATGACTTTGCTTATCTCGTGATCATTATCCCATGTGATTCACATATCATCCACATATACTAAAATAAAGATAGTTCCTTGCCTACTCCTCTTCATGTATAATGAGTTGTCAGACTTGACTTGGATAAAACCTAAATTTAATAATATCATCTTGAGTTTCTCATACCAAGCCCTTGAAGCTTGCTTGAGTTCATAGGTTGCTTTATAAAGCCTGCAAACCCTTTTATCATCAGAATTGTATCCTTCACGTTGTTGCATGTAGACTTCTTCCGTTGTTTCTCCATTCAAAAAAGCATTGTTCACATCAAGTTGTCTTATATTCCACCCCTTACTTAAGGCAACAGTTAAAATTATCCTAATGGTAGTGGGTTTTATAATTGGAGAAAAGGTTTCTTTGAAATCAGAACCAAACTGTAGTGCATAACATTTCGCTACCAATCTAGCTCTGTATTTGTTAATAGATCCATCAGCCTTTCTTTTTATATTATATACCCATCTACAACCAATTACATTCTTGTGTGCTGGTGGTACAACAAGTTCCCAAATTTTGTTTGTCATAAGAGCTTCATATTCCGTATCTATGACCTTTTTCCAATTTCTTGACTAGTTCTTGAGTGAAATTAAGTGGTTCAGTTTCAGTGATGACTACGTTATAGACTTTTGGTTTAAAAATACCACTTTTGATCTAGTAGTCATGTGATGCCTGCATTGGTGTTGCTATGCCTGTTGTGATTGTTGTTCCTATTGTGATATCATTGTACTGCTGTTGCTTTGCCTACTACCATCATCATCAGTGTTGTGTATGTTATTGTCATCTTGACTTATTTCTGTGTCATCTGAATCTCTTTCTTCTGATCCACTGATGTGCATACTTGTTTCTCTTATGTCCTCAGCTTGTGTGCCTGGATGTTCATTGTCTTTAATTGTTTCAAGAGTAACTGCTCTAAACTCCACAGTCTTAATAGATTCCACTATATTGTCTTCTTTGGAGTTATGTCTATCTTCATAAGGAAATTTACTTTCATCAAATATCAAATGTCTTGAGACATAAATTCTACCATTCTTGTCAAGACATTTATAAACTTTTTGATTTTGAGCATAGCCAATAAATGTCCATGGACTTGACCTCATACTTAATTTATATTTATTATATTCTCTCAGACATGGAAAACATAGACGACCATATAATTTTAGAAACTTATAGTCTAGTGTAACATTGTATATCATCTCATGTGGAGTTTTATTATCTAGGATCTTAGTGGGTAACATGTTAATAAGAAAAACTGAAGTAAAAAATGCTTCATTCCAATACTTCATGCGCAATGAGCTTTGCGATAACAATGTTAAACTAGTTTCTACAATGTGTCTGTGTTTTCTTTCAACCAAATCATTCTGCTCAAATGTGTGAGGACATGTTAATCTATGTTTAATTCCACTTTTAGCAAAATAATCAACCAAAGGTTTAAATTTTGCCCCACCATCTGTTTGCAAAATTTTGACATTACAATTAAGTTGCTTTTCAATATGAGTTATAAATTGTACAACTGTGTTAGAAGTTTCAGATTTATTTTTTAGCATATTTATCCAAGTATATCTCGAATAGGCATCTACCAAAGAAAGATAGTACCTGTGCCCCTGGCATGAATTTAGAGGTGTTGGCCCCCATAAATCTGCAGCTACAACCTCTAATGGCTTGTTATACCTGGTTTAAGAATTACTAAAAGGGCGCTTGTGGCTCTTGCCAAGCCGACAATGTGTACATTTGTGTTTAATAGGTGTATTTTTAAAAGCAATATTATTAATAGATAAAAAGTTCTTATAGTTTCAAAATTTGGATGTCCACGTTTCATATGCCATAAAGTGATATTATCTAAAATATTATTTCTATTATAATGCTTATTACTACTGCAATCATTATTACTACAAACATCCACATTGTTGCACCAGAGTTCACCACTTGAATTTCCAGTCTTCAAGTTGTTAAATATGTAAATCCCATCATGTAGACTACCCTATAGTAATATATCATGACTTGGAATATCTTTGACTAAGAAATTTTTTGGGTGAAACTCAAAACAAACACAATTATCATTGGCATATTTTGATACACTTAAAAGATTTTTATTTATGGTGGGAACCCTACGCATGTTATTTAGTTGAATTTGTCTTTTACCTAGAATAGTACCTTTGCCAATATGCGTTATATTTGCAGTCTCACCATTGCTCATATGTAAATTTTTCGCACCTGAGTAATTATTTCTTCCAATGTTCAAATTCTGAAGATTATTAGTAGTATGATGGGTTGCACCTGAGTCCGGATACCATTTCTCAAAATTACTTTCATCACCTTTTCTGCATCATTACTGTTTTGACTGTCATCGTTGCCTTTGCTTGAGTTTATTGCAGCAAAATTTTCTTGTGCTCCTTTTTGAGAAAAACTTCCTTGACTATTTTGAGAGCTATTTTCTAAATTATACCTAAAGTAACATTTATTTACCGTATGACCAAAATTTTGACAAATTTGACATTTTACACGATTGTTATTATTCCATCGGCCTCTTCCACGACCTCGCTGGGGTTGGAAACCCCCTCTTTGTGCTTGAAAACCTTCTCTTTGTGGTTGAAATCCTCCTTGAAAACCTCCTCTTTGTGATTGAAAACCTCTTGAATACTGATTTTCTTATCGGTTTTAATCATTATTGTAGTTGTTTCCTTGTTGATTAATTTTAGCTGCTGCATAGTTGAGAGAAAAATCACCTTGTATGGTTTTTCTTTGTTCAATCCTTTCTTCATGAGCAAGTAGAGCAGACCTAACAAACTGCAAATCAATTTTTTTTTTAACTAGCAATAACACTTATTAATGAGTCATATTCCTCATCAAGTCCACCAGTGATAAACAATATTTGCTCATTAGCACTTATCTTATGCCCAACTGCATTTAATTTATAACAAGTATTTTTAATTTTGCCTAAATATTCTTTTATACTCATTGCCTTCTTTTCTAGAGCTTTGTAAATCCCTTCTATATTGCGTTACCCTTGCTGCAGACTGAGAACTAAAAATTTGCTCAATAGATGACCATATTTCACGAGAACTAGTACATCCTACTATCTGTGATAACAAAGTTGAACTTATAGATGACATAAACCATGATGATAATAGATTATCCTACTTTTGACATCTAACATAGTCTGGATATGAAACAGTGCTACCGTCTTGATTCAAACACATGATTGGTTGTATTGTTATGGTTCCATTGATGTATTCAACAGTCCATAACCTTTTAAAGCAACTTCAACTTGATATTTCCATAATATATGAATGTCTTCATCAAGAGATGTGGTAATAATTTGGATTTTAGGTTTTATTAGTTTGGGGTTGTTTAGTGGTGGATCTACACTTATGTTGAGCGTAGCTGTAGACGTGGCTTCATTATCGTTGGACATAGTTGATGAAAAAATATATTGAGCGAGGCCAAAGCAGGAAATCACAGCCAATGTAAAAAAATGCAAAAAACGAAGAGTAATATTAAGGTATATAATGTAGGCTTGGCACGCAATATCAGATCTTACAGCTGCCTTTGTGTTTGGCAATTCAAGACTGATATTTGTATCCGCTCCAAAAAAATACCTATGATTAGGAGAGGTTCAATAAACTAGAAGTCTTTGATCTAGGCATGGCTAGTTTTCAGACCGATGATGCAAAACAATCAAGAGTTGGATGTCCCTTTGGTGAGAACTCCGATGATGATAAAAACAAAACTGAGGGGACAAATAAAATAAAACAACTCTTGGTTGATCAAAAGCCTTTTGGTAATTTGATCTAATACCAAATTAAAGGACAGGAAGAACAAATTAAAGAACAAGAAGAATATTGAGGAAGCAGAAGATTTAATTGATGAAATAATATATTTCTTGTAAAAGGAGTAATGAAACAAAGACATGTACATATAGGAAAGCATTGCAACGACTAATTGTAAATTACAAATCATACTAAATATAACATAACGGCTAATTTTAAATTATAAATCATGCTAAATATAACATAACAGCTAATTGTAAATTATAAATTATAAATCAAACTAAATATAACATAACGTGTAACGACCCGGAAAATCTGAACCAATTTAAAAATTTTAAATTGGCTATTTTAGTGGATTTTAAATATTTAAAATAAATATTTTAAATAATAGCGACATAAAGTAAGTTTGAATCGACATTTGAAAATAAATATAATTAATTCTAATTATAAACAAGGCCTGAAATGGCGTAGTAGTTTCAAAATTTGATTTCAAACTTTGATTGACTGTACCGGGTGCAAAACAAAACGGATTTTAGTGAATCCAAAAATATTTAAATCTGTTAGTGAATATCTTTCTAACCAATCTGAAAAATCAAAGTTTCGTAGCGGGAAGCAAAAGTTATGGCCAAATGAATTTTCAGAAAGGTCGCTATAGAGTTTATATAGCCCGTGAAAACGGCCATTTTGCAAACGACCTCAGAATTCGACGAAACAAATTTTGTTGGATCCAGGATGTTAAATTATTGCTAGGTTTCAAATTTCCTAATTTTTGAAGCTAGTATGTGAGCGTGGCAAGGGAAAATGTGTTTGGTCGATTTTTGTTAAATTGGATCGACCAGAAAAGGGCCATTTTTCAGACGTTCTCAGAATTCGACGAAACTAGTTTTGTTGGGACAGTATCGTCAAAACATAGCTAGATTTATTTTTCTGGAATTTTTCGAGTTAGTTTGTGGCCCCGACAAATCGAAATGTACGTTCAAAATAACAATTGAATGTTTTATATTTTAATTTGAAGGAAAACTGACTGGAACAGTCGAATGGGCCTACGAAACATATCCCATTGTGTTCGGAATGGGGGTGTTTGGCTAGGGTCGATAGTCGTTGGGTTTGGATTGGAGTTAGTATGTGAGGAGGGGTATTTTTGGATTTTTAAAATTTATAAATATAAAAAAATCTCATTGGGCCAAGTCATACTCTCTCTCCCCGCTTTCTCTCTCTCCCTCACCCGAACGCACGACGCTAACAGCTCGAAACTTCCAAGGTCGATATCTTCCAATCCGCTCCACTAAACACCTCGACCCAGTTGAGAAATTTGTAGAGCTCCTCGAGATCTTTAAATCCATATGAAGTTTGGATTTTTTTCGTGACCTGTAGAGCTCGAATCGAGCTCGGGAATTTGGCCACTTTCGATCGCCACTGGGAGCGCTTCCGACCACCGAGTTCGACGAGGCCACCCTCGTTCTGCGCGTCCTTTGACGCTCTTCGACGTCGCACCTGCTGATCGTCGCCTCGTTCAATGGATTAGAAGTTATTTGAAGACCTAGTTTTGAACAAATCAGATAGGTAACGGCTGAAAATTATTTAAACTATTCTATAGCACTTTAAAGAGCTACGGTTTTTGATTTCACTGTAAAAATCATATCTTTTTCGTTTCTTGATGAAATTCAATGAAACAAGAGACAGTGGACTCGTGTGGACGTCTTCTACATTCTAGAAGAGACCGCACATTTTTCTGAGCCTCCTGCTATTTTTGTTGGAGTGAAACCCAATGTGAGATTTCTAAATTATAAAAGATATGGAAAACGATGATGTATAAATTACATAGTCGATGTATGAGTTATATAAGCATTGTACACCTCATGTGTAGGCATTGTGTAAGTTGTACGTTCGATGTATAAGTTATATATGCATTGTAAAAATTATATATGTGTTGAAATAGAAGTGAAATATACTTATATAAATAAATATATATATATATATACGCCCCTCGTCCACAAACCATGGACGATATTTATTGGTTATGATTGGTGTGAAAATTTGTTGATAGCAAATGGTTGATTTGAATTGTTTGTAGTTAAAATTGATTGATTGTGGTTGAAAAATATCCGTTTGTGCTTGAAAATTATTTGGTTGAAATCAAATAGGATTAGTTTGTGGAAAAAGAACGAAAATTATACATGCCGCCTGCATGCGAACTAGATGCATGAAATCCCCATTGTCAAAAGCTGCGAGGATTTAAGGTAGAGCGAGGAGCCGTACTAGGGACGACCCCGGTTTTAACTACCCTGTCGTTATGCTGCCGAAATTTTGAATAATATTCATGTGTTAGAATTATTTTCATGTGTTGAAACTATATTCGTGTGTTGAATAGAAAACATTCATGTGTTAAATAGAAATTCATTCGTTGAATAGAAATTCATGTGTTGAATGGTATTCGTGTTTTTAAATAAATTGTTTTAATAATAAGATCACATTTTTATTTTATATATACGAACTATAGAAAACATTCATGTTTGAATAGAAATTCATTCATTGAATAGAGATTCATGTGTTGAATGGTATTCGTGTTTGAAATAAATTGTTCTATAATGAAAATCATATTTTTATCATCTATATGAACTATATAAAATAGTCGTGTTTTGAAATAAATTGTTTTATAGTAAAAAATCATATTTTTATCATCTATATGAACTATATAAAATAGTTGTGTTTTGAAATAAATTGTTTTACAGTAAAAATCATATTTTTATCATCTATATGAACTATATAAAATAGTCGTGTTTTGAAATAAATTGTTTTATAATAAAAATCATATTTTTAGCATCTATATGAACTATATAAAATAGTCGTGTTTTGAAATAAATTGTTTTATAATAAAAAGCATATTTTTATCATCTATATGAACTATATAAAATAGTCGTGTTTTGAAATAAATTGTTTTATAATAAAAATCATATTTTTATCATCTATATGAACTATATAAAATAGACGTGTTTTGAAATAAATTGTTCTATAATACAAATCATATTTTTATCATTTATATGAACTATATAAAATAGTCATGTTTTGAAATAAATTGTTTTATAAGAAAAATCATATTTTTATCATCTATATGAACTATATAAAATAGTCGTGTTTTGAAATAAATTGTTTTATAATAAAAATCATATTTTTATCATCTATATGAACTATATAAAATAGTCATGTTTTGAAATAAATTGTTTTATAATAAAAATCATATTTTTATCATTTATATGAACTATATAAAATAGTCGTGTTTTGAAATAAATTATTTTACAATAAAAATCACATTTTTATTATATACACGAATTGTTAAAAATAGTGAAGTGTTGAAATAAATGTTGGTTGGATAAAAATATCATTTTTATCAAATGTGTGAAAAGAATATGGTTTTGAAATCGAAGAATAGATTATATATATATATATATATATATATATATGTACGTATATAAATTTAATTAAAATAAATCGAATAACGAAGCTGCAGTTCGTGTTTTGAAACCGTGATTTCGAACGATAAGTGCGGGAGATCCGACCATCGGATTTTCCCGAAACCGAAACCGTTGGGTTCGATTTGGAAATATCTTTCCAACGACACCCACTTTGTGAAGATCCAACGGTTGGATTGTCTGGAATGTTTAATTCAGATATGAAGAAAAACAGCACCAGAATCGATTATATTTATATATATATATATATATATGTATATATATATAATTAAATTAAATCGAATAATGACACTGTAGTTCGTATTTTGAAATCGAAACTTCAAACGAGTTTACCGGGAGATCCGACCGTCGGATTTTCCCAAAACTGAAACCTTGGATTCTTTTTGAAAAGATCTTTCTAATGATATAAAATTTGTGAAGATCCAACGGTTAGATTTTCAGATATGTGTAAATCAAATCTAAAGAAAAAACAGCGCCACGGCCGCGTTATGGCCTGAAGCTTCGTTTGAATAAATTGGTTATTTTTAAATAAATAAAAAATAGCGATAAATCATTATAAAATATTATAAACGAAATGGATTGTGAAATTTATAAACTAACTGAAGGTTAGCTTAATCGGATGGTTTCCTGGGTTCTGATCTGATGTTGGTTTCGGCCTGCGGGGTTAATATTTGGGAAATCGTTCTCTTACTAACTTACGGTTAGTGAATAATGAATTGGAATAAGGTGTATGTTGTGTTTGTGTAGCACTTGTTTATTATATACGCGAGTTGCTTAGAAAGACCGGGTTTATCCCATTCTGAATAACTGAATCGACGATAAGAAATCGATGATGAAGACGGTGGTTGAAGACCGGAGATCTTCACCTCGGTTGGATGATAACTGATGTCCTAATTGGGAGGCATCCCGAAATATGGATAATGAGTGGTGATCGTCCAGACGTACGTGGGGATCAATGGGTATGCGAGGTATATATCCTCCGGTTTCATTCAGACCCAGAACGGACTTGCAAATGGACTGTGTGTATGACATTGGAATTCATTCTGTGTGATTGATAGCCATCAGTTGCATGGTGTGAATTGCCTGTGTGGCATGCTAAGATATAGTGATCAAGGCTTCTGTTGAAAAGCAAAGTCTTGTGGTTGATGATCAAAGCACGTCCTGTGTGGCCTTGCTTTGTGTATAACGTGAATTCGCGAGCCTCACACCCCAGTATGAACCAGAAACGGGAGAGGACCTCAGTGAGGACATGCGTTTCCTTCTAGCTAGAGGTTGTGTCAGTGCTTGAACTGGCTGACATTTATATTATTTTCACCAATGTGGTTGTTGCTATTGCGAGGTGCCTTGGATATATCCGTGACAATGTGAAGCCGATGGAGCCATTCGTTGGCTCATTGACGCCCCAAAGGGCGGGGAAACGCAGTGTTCAGGCATTTTAATCCACATCGGTGGACCGGCCCTGTCGCTCCAAAGGTCGATGCGTTCTGATCCTGAGACACGGGCTAGAGCATCTCAAATTTGGTAAGGACTATCTTTTTCCTTGGTTCATGATGGAAATCCAATTTCCAAATACGACATCGTGCGGTTTTGATTGTATACCTATATATGGCGACATAGTGGTATGAGGCATTAATGCCGTCTATGATTGATACTTATGATTTGAAATTGTTTTTGAAACATATAAACACTAGTAATAATATCAAATGCTTTTATTTTATTCGTATCAAGCATATTTTGGCCATTATAAGGTAAAAACTCTACCCTTCGGTTTGCGTTGCATTGTGTGATGGGAACTGAGTCTTATAATGGCTTCATTTTTATAAAAGGCGTTGCGATGTTTAAAAGAATTACTTGTTTTAAAGCACTGGCAATCCAATGGAGTAAACCCGTTCGGCGAAAGTGGCGTGGTCCTGTGATTAGCCATATTATAAAATGTGTTAAGTAGATTTCTCATACCAGTCCCATGACTGACTCGTAGTTTGTTTCACTTGCAAACTCGGGTGCCCCTTTTCTTTACACGAGCAGCCTTGTATTCAGGTTTTAGCAGGCTCTTTCTGGATAGCTGTAGCTGAAGATGGATTCTATCATTTATCTCTTTTTATGCTATTCAGCTCCTATTGTACATATTTTGTTTGTTTTCCGCTGTAAACATTTATGTATAGCTGAAATGTATTTGTACTAAATATGATCATGTATACTGTGTAACTCTGATGATTACGTTTATCCAGTGTATTCTATTGTACATTATCTGGTGTATTTATTTATTTTTGTTCTGCTATTATCTGTTTATGTGTTATACTCCAAAGTTTACCCTTGCCATCGCTATCTTGTAACCAAAGAGCTGACCCAAACCGTCGTTAACCTAAAACGAAACGAGCTATCAGTCGTCCTAAATCTAGAAACTCAATTTTGCAATGTAGCAGCTTTTATGCCATTCAATCGAAAAATAACGTGATATCTCTATTCATTTCATATACAATGCATACAAACTGATTTCATAATTATATCCTCTCATGTATCGTCTGGTCTTATATACATCACACATATTCCAATATACAATGCAAATATTAATATTCACATAAGCCTTTCTTTAAGCTACACAAACACTTCACTGACCAACATAACCACACTTTCAGATACCCATGCCATCAAACAAAACGTCTACAAATCGATCAAACTCCACAAACAACAATCAAATATCAAATCCATCAATACATGTCAAATAATCACAAAACAAAACGATTAAAATCAATTAGAAAAACATCCATACTTACTCAGCATCATCATGTTCAGACCTACACTTGGACCTATCTCCCTAAGCGTTTTCTATTGCTCTGCTAAATGTGCCTCGATCTGCGCATTTATCAACTACTTCTATCCTCCGTCCTTCCGTCAATCGTTGACCTCTGTCGTTTGCTATTTCAGCTAAGTTATCTTCTATATGACCACAGATCTCTTATAAGTCGTCTAAGTCATCATAGCTTGTAAACTAGTTTATTAGTGTTTTAATTTATGTTCGTAACACCTCTAAATTTGACGCTAGTTATATAATTACGCTTTAAAAACAGAATTTGAGAGAACGATTGAATTTAACTATAAAACTTGCACCATTGCGTTTGTTATGGAATTCTCACCAACTTTAATATTTGAAACCTAATGAGCGAAGTCCATGTTAAAAAGCTGCAGCCGAAAAACGAACACGAACGGAAAATATTTATATAAATAAAATACTATTAACTCCCATTGTTTATGTTCTAACCCCACTGGAGCCAAGTCGAATAAGACAGTCGTATGCTAGATCGACCACTTAATCGTTTTGTTTAGGTGGTGGCTAGGATTGTAAGGGTTTTATTTTGTATTAATGGACGGATTTGTATACACTTAAATTTGACGGTTCAAGATCATTTCAACGTTTATAATAAAGGCCTAAACCCCGATTTATTCTCATATTTTCTAGAGGCAACTGCAAAGCTTTGTCATTTTCGTTTCTTAAATATCTTCCAAACTTTCTTCAATAAAATAGATTTAAATGCAAATAATAAGTGGAGGGACTGGTTTCCAAATTTATAAGAAAAGAGAAGTTTTGCAAGTAAGATAATTCTTTTAGGTTTTCAATCTTATTTTTTTTCCATTCCAAATATTTTCTAAATCTTCAAATTTCAATATGTATGTCTTCCATTTTATACATATTATATAAATTTGTAAGGATTTGGAAATGAAACCTAAGAGCTGTAATTTAGATCTAAGATCTGGGGAAAGTTTTGTAGGCGGGTGGGATATATATGTATATGTATATAATATCAGATCTTTTCCATTAATATAATTTGAACCTATATGCCTAAATCTAATATTTTCTTTTTAACAAAATATGTAAATTTTTCCTACAATTCTTTCTGTATCTTCTAGTTAATAAAGTTTACATATAAATCTTGGAGCTAGTCCTTGAAAGATATAAAGATTATTGTATGTTGTTATGTTCTTGATAAGAATAAGAATTTCTTAGGCTCTGCCACTACAACAAAAACACCATATTACAACTTTAATTTTACGACTATCAAAAATGCACAGTTGTAATAAATGTTTTTTACAATTGTCAGCTCCCTAAAGTTGTAATAAACATATTTTTATCAACTTTTTGTTTTGTTAGTTGTAATAGATGCCCATTACAAACTTCATGTTTATAATATCTATTTTTAACAACTAATTATATTAATATTTAATAATAATTAATAATAACTAATTAGACAACACACCAATTTTCCATTTAGCTCAAATACTATATAGGGTCAGTACTATTAGTTATAACATTAAATTTGAGAATTAATGAATAGAAAAGATCGCTTTCATTAAGTGGATTTCATTGGATTAGGCTCGCAAAAAGTCAGAGGTAAACTCGGATAATGTCGTATTTGTATTTGTATACAAAATTATTTTTTGATTTCAGACATCCCTATCAGTGGATGTGGATGGGTATTGAATATTTATCGCTTATTCTTCGACCATTTCATAACTGATAAATCTAAGCAAATAAATACAAAATTCTTATTCAATAAAACTAAATTATAGTGCTAAAAACTTTTTCAAAAACAAGCATGATAAGGAAAAACCTGAGCAATAAATATTGGTTTTTATACATATGATACATATTTTTCTTATATAAAATAGAAAATGATAATCACTTTATGTAGTAAATTACACGAAAAAGTATAATTAATTTTAATCAAAATCTTTACTAATAATCAGAATAGGTTTGGTGTCACACCTTTTTGGGGTACGCTTGAACTGATGAAAATGCCCTTTACTTAATTTGTATCATGCATTTAACTCACCTGTAGGTAAGTATTTAAATGTTAATTATAATTGTAATGTAATGTATATTAATTATAATCCATGAACATCAATTATAATTTGTTTCTACTTAATTATATTTTCAAATTTGAAATCCAAATGTTTATATGTATACATATTTCTGCTTTATATTGCATTTGTTTTTAAATTTTATTACTACATTACTTTATATAATATGTACACACCATTTTTTAATCACTTTATTTAGAAGCAGTCAATCCCTTACAATTCGCGTACGTTAATTATCATTAATTATTTGACCATTTCTCTTTATATATGAACATATTTTTAATATTACATGGTGAAAATTATTCCAGTCAGCCTAAATTTCGAAAGTCAATTAATCAAAATTTTGAAACATTCAGCTTTTAGAAAAGCCACGTGGAAGAATTATCCCAACCAAAAAGGATAGACAACAATTTAATTTGCTGTCACACATTATGCCTCATAATAAATATGGTGGTATATATTATCAATTAATATATATTTATTATACAAAATATCACATGGAAAAAATTATTCCAATCAGCCTAAATTTTGATAGGCAATTAGTCAAAATTTTGAAACATTTAGCTTTTATAAAAACCACGAGGAGGACATATCCCAACCAAAAGGATAGACAACAATGTAATTATCGGTCAAATATTATGGCTCATAATAAATATGGTAATATATATTATCAATTAATTCATGGAATTCTAGAAAAATCCACTTCATTCTATAAATACCACTCAATATAATCATTCATCTTCATCACTCTTTGATCTTCAACCTTTCCTGCTACTCCTCCAGCATTTCAATCTCATGGCCATTACTAGTATCTGTCAACCTTACTTTCGGGTAGCTTCTCTATTTAGGCTGTGGTATATTTCTATTATCTTTTTGTTTTAAATGTATTACATAATTTTGAGTTCCAATGTTATTTTTTTACACTGCAATTCTTCTCTTTTTCTTGCATGTGGATTTTATGAAGAAAAATGGATGGCAACAGAATTCGCTATATACAAATAAACCATCACTATCTATTGCTATCTTCAAAAGGAGAGATCTGATATATTTTCTTTTGTTAATTATTTCTTCCTGTAATGTTTAAAATATAGTTTAAACAATATTTATTTCTAGTTCCTTTCTTTTAATGCATTCTTATGAAGTAGCAATCACCATCAATGAAATATATCTTAATCCTACTGATTGTTTTATATTTAAAACTTTGCTTTCATGCATGTCATTCATATATAAATTTACTATTTGGTATTTCCATTTCTTTCTCTTAAGTGGTAGTTTATAAATTATGCAATATTTGTACTTCAATCTTTCCTGCTACTCCTCCAGCATTTCAATCTCATAACCACTACTAATATCTGTCAACCTTACTTTAGGGTAGCTTCCCTATATAGGTTGAGGTATATTTCTATTTTCTTTTTGTTTTATATGTATTATAGAGTTTTGAGTTCCAATGTTATTTTTTTACACCGTATTTCTTCTCTTTTTTTTGAAGGTGGATTTTATGGAGAAAAATGGATGGTGATGAATATGGCAACCAAATTTGCTACATACAAATAAATCATGACCGTTTATTGCTATGTGGAGAGATTTGATATATTTTCTTTAGTTAATTATTTCTTCCTGTAATGTTTGAAATATATTTTAAACAATATTTATTTCCAGTTCCTTTATTTTAATGCATGATTATGAAGTAGCAGTCAGCATCAATGAAGTAAATCTTAATCCTACTAATTGTTTTATATTTAAAATTTTGCTTTCATGCATGTCGTTCATATATCAATTTACTATTTGGTATTTTCATTTCTTTCTCTTGAGTGCTAGTTTGTAAATCATGCAATATTTGTTCAATTCATATGCAAATATATATAAATTACACAAAATTTCAAAAACAAAATTTCACGCACGAAGCGCGTGCCATGACCACGCGCGAAGCGCATGCCATGACGCTTGTGTATAAAAATCAAATTTGGGTGTGAAAATATATCCGTTTTTCGTATATCAGATAATTTTTTGTATTTTTAATATAAGAATTTTGAGTTATTCAGGTTTTTGTTGACAACCATATATTGAACCTAATTTAGATGGAATATTTTATATTGGAGGCATTTAAGTTTCTATTCGTTCCAAAATCAAATTTCCCGCAGTCTAGAACCAAATTTTTTGGTTCAAAACAAAAAAAAATTAAGTGCTTGCCCGCTCCTGATAGCCTAAATTTTTTTCCCTCCACGTCGTTGTTCACATTATCTTCCTTTCTTTTCTTCACCGACTTGACTTTGACTTGTTTCCATCAACCATCACCATGCCCTTGTTCCCTGTAATGGCTCGCAAATCCGTACTATCTGAGTTGACTACATACATCATACGTCCAACCCAAATATCACAGAAATACGAATCATTTTTTTTGAAAAAAAAGGTAGAAGAAGAACAGAAATAACAACACAAAATCTCACATCGCAGCGGAACAAAATATAATATATCATAACTTTTAAAATACAAAATTTTAACTGTATAACATATAATTATCAGAGTACAACACTTACAACATAGCGGAAATAAAAATACTATCTATCTAACACGGAAGCCTCCTGCTCCAAACTCCTTTAGATAGATCTGTAAAGTTCTGAACTACTTGACTGCCCATACATATTTGGGCACCCAAGAGTTTAGGTAAAATATAACAAAATAAACTTCAGGTCAGTCATGGAACTAGTAGGAGTAAACAATTTAAAACGGTTTTAGAAAATAAACAATATCTCATAAGACCACGTCGTATAACATGGAACGGGTTTTTACCTTATGAGAATCCAAAACACTTGATTTAACTTTCAAAGTCTTTTTGAAAAAAACGATAATCTTTATATCAAAACTCTTTTGATATTATAATAATGTCTAAATTAAATAAATAGAAATTTAGTGGAACGCTTTCATCTCACGCTCCACATACATAATATACAATCAAAACGGCAAGCACTTTGTAACACCCCGCCTCCGCTAGGGTCACTCGCAAAGGAATGCACTAGCTTTAGAGGGGCATTATTGGTAAACATGCACAGAAATATCACAAGACAGAACATATAAAATAGCGGAAGTAAAGTCGAACTTTCATAAATTCAATAATTAAGGTCTAAAGCCTTTTACATCAGAGTACATCAAAACCTGTCTTGCAGTAGTAAAGAAGCATAAAAACTTTTTAATAAATTATTCCCCAAATAAAACAGTAAAGTAGCCATAGCCAAGAAAGTCCAAGCCATCCATGATGACCTTCAAGCAGAAGAAGTCCGAACTAAACAGCATTGTTTCCTCCCTGTAACCTGGGGGGGAAACGGAAGAAAAGAGGCGAAACAAAACGGGTCAGTCAAAAAGACTGAGTAAGTCCTATCTACTTACAGTATAAAAACAGGTAAAGGTAACATGACATGCATAAACTGAAAGTAAACATAAGGATAACTACAAGATAGATAAACTAAACCAGGGTAGCCGGTTGAACTACTGTGGCAAGGTGAACTAAGGTATCATGATAAACTACGGTGTTATGATAAGTCAAGGTATCACATCATCAGATTTCTATCGAGTACATTATCCCAAGGTATCTGCCCCGTCTAACATCCCACGGTATCTATTATGTATATTCTTCCTAGTTCTAACATGTATATTTGCTCTGCACCCTCCGTACTAGTATCCCAGCCTTGTTATGTGTTAACCATGAATGTCCCTTACTCAAAGTCGTGTAATGGTCCATGTCAACCTAATATATCGCACATATAGGTTACTCAAATCATATGTTTCTTTCCATGTATATAAGTCCAGTCCTTTGTCGTACCTCGTACGGGCTTCCTCATGTCGTATTATCCTTGAAATCGTTTGGGCTGTCACCCTTGTTCTAGCTAGGCTCTTCCATATGAATCATCGTTTGAACTACTAGGACTTACGCCACCTAGCACCACTAGGGATTACGCTTACCTATTGCACGCTTTCATATTTCGGTTTGGGTTAAACCACCTAGGCCACTAGGGATTACGCTAACCCTCAACCGCGCCCTTTTTCCCACGCATTCATCGTGAATCGTTTTTCTATTACTGTATGCACATGTATCACATCGTGCCACCCGAGTCCTATCACAGGGCAAACCAAGAAATACAGGACTCGGTCGGGAGCTTTAGATTTATCTGCCGATGCAGATACTAAGGTCTGCTTTTCTACACGTGGCTATGGTCCCACGAGACCCCTCCCTCAACTAGTGAAAGGCAACACAAGAGAAAATCTTGCATGAGAACTACACTCCGGCCAGCCCACATCCTACGGCCTACCTCACCCATAATTAGATAGCAATTATGGTCTGTTGGGTGTTCCCTGCCTTTCCGTACGTACACGCTTGACTCAAGATGGTAGATGATCGACGAACTTGCTATCTCGGGCACCTTATGTATTCGTCGACTCACTGCTATCCACCCCAGCCTTTAGGTCGCTCGCATAACAACCAAGGCATATTCTTGGTTCTTCTACCGTAGACCTCAACCTCTCGTGAGCCTAGTATAATGACCTGGTAACTCACAGAGGGATCCCAAGAATATCCTCACGTTCCCCGAAGCCGCTGCTTCGTTACCCAGTTCGTTGGAGCCTTTATCTAAATCAGATAACCTGCTCCTACACGCATACTTAAACGTTGACCTAACGTATCGGGTTACTAATCTATCTAAGAAATGATCCAAATTTCCTTGACTAAGAATTATTACTTAGTTTCCCTTAACTAAGGTTTACCACTTAGCCTTATTTCCATAATCCTTGTTAACTATAGTTATTTACCTAGTCCTCCGAATTAGGGTTTATCTAATGGGTTAAGTGTCACTTAAGTTCATAACTTAGCCCGTCTACAAACCATGTCAAAATTGGCTAAGTATCCAAGTCCAAGACTTAACCCTACAAACCATGTGTCAAGTTGGCTAAGTATATTAAGCAATCCATAACTTAACCTCGTCTAATTATCATTTTAGACTGGTTAATTATATAAATTAACTTGACCTTGTCATCAAATCGGTCAAGCGTATTCAAGTGATTCGTGACTTAGCCTTATCATGTTTTCACGTTAGATTGGTTAAGTATAGATTAACTTAACCTCATCAAATTAACGAGTTAGATTGGTTAAGTATAGGTCACTTAACCTCATCAAATCATCGTGTTAAATTAGTTAAGTGTTTAACTTAACCCCATTAAATTACCAAGTTGGATTAATTAAGTCTAGGCTAACTTAACCCCATCCGATTACCATGTTTAGATTAGTTAAGCCTAATCTTAACCCCATCCATTAACTGTATTATACGGTTAAGTGTCATTAAGAAAATTTACTTAACCTTATCACGTTATCGTGTTGGATTGATTAAGTGTTGGTTAACTTAATCCCGTCCACTAGTCGTATAAAAATGGTCAAGTGTCATTAGGCAAATCAAGTTACTTAACCTACCCAAGCTTATCATGTTTTGTTAAGTATCATTAGCCTAATCAAATTACTTAACCCATTTGTCCATATCATATTTGGTTAAGCCTCATTAATCAAATTAACTTAACCCTATTATGTGGCATTAATTTAATTAATGCACCCTCAACCTCTCACATTAGACCTTGTTGTGGTTACTAGTTAAGCCGGGCGGGTCCGGGTAGATTTACACCACAACCTAGTCTAACCTCGGGTCTTAAGCGCGACATGACCAACTTCTCACATTGGGTCCTATTGTTTGCAACTACTAGTTAGGCCGGTCGGTTCCGGGTAGTTTTACGTTGCAAACTCAACCCAACCTCGAGTTGGCCATACTTATATTATCTAAGTTCATCATGTTTCCAAAACATGTTACAAGTTTTCAAGCATTTGGGTAGACCTAACTTAATAGGTAAATTCCCAAAGGGTAGACCTAACTTAATAGGTAAATTCCCAAGCTCATGTTTTTATGCATACTTACATGTCATCTTCCATGTTATCTTTCAAGTCATATTTTCAAGTATAAACACATGTCATATTCAAGTTAAGATTTTGCGACATGTTCATGTTTATCTAACTACCCAAAATCGTGTTTTCCCAACGCAAGCAAAGCGAGTCAACATAGTAAGGATACTATGTCACATATTGGTCTCAAAACATGCATGATGCCAAAAAGGGCTTGGCTTCCACATGCATAACATCATAAAGGGATTGGCCATAAACATGCATAGTGTCATAAGGTAATTTGGCCACAAACATGCACATTATCAAAAAGGGTTTGGCCATAAACATGCACAACTTAAAAGAGGGGATTGGCCACGAGCATGCATAATCTCATAAAGGATTTGGCCACAAACTTGCATGTTAGCATAAGGGGTTTGGGTTCATAAACATGCATAAGCCCCAAAATCTTGTCTTAGCCAATGTTTCACAAGTAAAGTGGTTCCTAAAGGTTCATGCTAGCATTTCATGCATAAAGATCCAAACTTGCAAGTTAAACTAGGTTATGCATAGCATGAGAGGCATGATTAAGTCACTCACATGGCCTAAAATCATAAACATGAACACAAGAGGCAAAGTAAGGTTCATATAGATTTGCATAATCATGTTTAGCCTCATTTTATCCCATGTCATTATCAAAACTACCGTTTCCATCTAAAAGTAGCTAGAACTTACCTAGTTAGGCCTAGGGAAAGAAGCATGAATCATCTTGGCTAACAAAGGTGCCTCCTTTGTTGAAGAACCTTCATGAAACTCGCATAGCAATGTTGATTTGGCCTCTATTTGGTGTAGCAAGCTTGCACCTTTTGATTTGAAACCGAATTTGAATGCATAGGCTTTAGGAAAGGGGGATGGAGGCCATGATCACTTGGCATTTGGGAAGCACTTCGTGGAGAGGGTGAGTTATGAGGGTTTGGGGGGGCTTAGGGGTGTTTTTATAGAGATTAGGAGTGTTTTAGGCCATAGGATTAGATCTTGGATAGATTAGGACCATCAGATCTCGGAAGCTTCCAGAATCAGCCCAAGAACAAGACCAGGTGAGACAAACAGGTGCGCCAGGCAACTTGCCCCGGCCACCCCCTGTCGACAGGCAAGTCGACAGGGCTGTCGACTTGTTCTGGGCCCAAGTCGACAGGCCTGTCGACAGCCCTGTCGACATGGCCTAGGCGGGTAACTTCCCGCCTAGCCCCATATCTGATTTTCAAAGCTGTTTCCGAAATTCAAATTTCCAGAAACCTTCTTTGGGCCTTTTACGGGTCATACGGACTCCGATTTTCGAAATCTTAGACTCTATTTCGCGTATTTTTCCGAGACGAACGCAATGGCATAGCCCGTTTCCCTTGATTCAGATTTTACAGTTTAATTCTGCCTCCATTTATGTTATAACAGGTTATTGAAAATACGGGTTGTTACATTCTCCCCACCTTTTAGGATTTCGTCCCCGAAATCTCCAAGTTAGGAAGAACATATCCTACCATCCATCATCCATCTACTCAAAACATCATCCACAAGCAACCATTGTCCTTAGATGATTTCTAATGCTGTATGAATATATGCAAAACGTGTGTGTACATGTTCCTTAGCTAATGCTAATGATCAGGCCTGAATAATCTTTCTAATGCAAAATATGTATAGTGCCATGAATCCAACATGTATGCAAATAGTCCTAGCCATATAGGTACTATATGCGTGCACAATCATTCATTCATATGCAACAACCGCATGATAATACATTCGATTTCATCCATAAACAAGTATAAATACTCGTGCATATGCAATATGAAATGTGACCGAGTCGAGCTAGTATCTAATGTGTATTCGCGCATCCACGAGCAACCACTTGCAACAATATCAATCATAACATGTTTCAAATACATGTTTACATCCATAGAGTTCTACCTAGGATTCCCTGGAACAGGGTCGAGAAGAAAAACAAGACAAACTCCTTACGGGGTTTGTAACAGAAAATAGGACCGAGAGGATGTCCACAAAAGATAGCCTATAAGTAAGCTCTACAGAAAACAGGGATCAAGGATATACTCCCAAAAGAGATATCATGCGCGTATATAGTCTTTGACCATCAGAGTCGTATTTCCTCGAGCTTAATTCCATTGTGCCTTGACCGTCTTTTAACTTCGCGATTTCGTAGCTTCCTATTTCCTGTTTCCATAACATGAGCTGGAACTCATTTCTTCGTCGCCTCTCGTTCCACTTGCATACTTGGCGCAAACATGACTGCGTACTCATGATCTCATGCAAGCTTTCCAAAATTCACTAGTGAATCTTGGATCTCGTTTATATACTATAAGGTATTCCATGTAGAAGAACTTTCTCTTGAAGGTAAACAGATGTCAACCAGGTTACCAAGCGCACTTACTAGGGTGATTTCTATAACCCATGCATAAGTGAAATAAACCATCCGTCTTATCGGCGAACACCACTCGATCGGGCTTCAAATTTCCAATAAAGGCATCAAGGGATTCTAAGTAACTAGTCATGTTAGAACCTCAAAAAGGTTACACGATACTTCGAGGGTATTACCAAGGCTAGTCAAAAGGTCTAACTACCCTCCTATCAAAACCGAGAGTGGCACCCCCTACTGGATAACCACTTCATCCCTAGAATCCACCCATAGCTAATAAACATAAGCATTATTTCCAAACTCAACACTTGGCGTAGACATTCTCAAATCCAAACAAGTCATGTATAAATGGACTGATTCTCCAATAGGACTTCGAGACAAAAATGGGATTCTCCATTACGCTAGTACTTAAGGTGCAGAGGCTCAACTATCGAAGCAGACTTAAATGATACGAAAGACGAAGTCCTAACGGGATGATAGAGAAGAAAAGCTAAACCTTTAACAAGATCGTTACCCTCCTTCCGAGGTACCCTAGAAATGAGAGCATACTATTGCCCTCCCGATGATCTTGTCCCATAATACTTAACTATCCGCCCCTTTTTACCATGCCAAAGGTACTCTCTCGTCATGGGTTTCATGGTTCATCTTTCTCCCACCTTTGAGGACTAAGCCATACCAACAAGTTGCTCATTCTTAAGCTCGTAACCTTTATCCTCTTTCTCAATATCCTTTCTTATAACGCGACCACTGGTCTCTCGAGGACCACCTCCATCGTATGGAAAGCACTTCCGTAGATAGAAAAGACCGGTCGTAGTTAAAACCACTGTGACTACAGATGGAGGAAAGAAAGGAAAGGAGATTCAATCACGGAAACAAGGATAGTGCTAATGGCCTTTGGGGAATAGCCTTTTTCTTTTTAAAAGAAAATTTTCTTGAAAAATGCTTCTTTATAAACGATTTTCAAATAGTTTTCAGAAGGTCTTTAAAAACTTTTGCCCAGTCTGGTAACCTTCTGCTCTGATACCAAATGTAACACCCCGCCTCCGCTAGGTTCACTCGCAAAGGAATGCACTAGCTTTAGAGGGGCATTATTGGTAAACATGCACAGAAATATCACAAGACAGAACATATAAAATAGCGGAAGTAAAGTCGAACTTTCATAAATTCAATAATTAAGGTCTAAAGCCTTTTACATCAGAGTACATCAAAACCTGTCTTGCAGTAGTAAAGAAGCATAAAGACTTTTTAATAAATTATTCCCCAAATAAAACAGTAAAGTAGCCATAGCCAAGAAAGTCCAAGCCATCCATGATGACCTTCAAGCAGAAGAAGTCCGAACTAAACAGCATTGTTTCCTCCCTGTAACCTGGGGGGAAACGGAAGAAAAGAGGCGAAACAAAACGGGTCAGTCAAAAAGACTGAGTAAGTCCTATCTACTTCCAGTATAAAAACAGGTAAAGGTAACATGACATGCATAAACTGAAAGTAAACATAAGGATAACTACAAGATAGATAAACTAAACCAGGGTAGCCGGTTGAACTACTGTGGCAAGGTGAACTAAGGTATCATGATAAACTACGGTGTTATGATAAGTCAAGGTATCACATCATCAGATTTCTATCGAGTACATTATCCCAAGGTATCTGCCCCGTCTAACATCCCACGGTATCTATTATGTATATTCTTCCTAGTTCTAACATGTATATTTGCTCTACACCCTCCGTACTAGTATCCCAGCCTTGTTATGTGTTAACCATGAATGTCCCTTACTCAAAGTCGTGTAATGGTCCATGTCAACCTAATATATCGCATATATAGGTTACTCAAATCATATGTTTCTTTCCATGTATATAAGTCCAGTCCTTTGCCGTACCTCGTACGGGGTTCCTCATGTCGTATTATCCTTGAAATCGTTTGGACTGTCACACTTGTTCTAGCTAGGCTCTTCCATATGAATCATCGTTTGAACTACTAGGACTTACGCCACCTAGCACCACTAGGGATTACGCTTACCTATTGCACGCTTTCGTATTTCGGTTTGGGTTAAACCACCTAGGCCACTAGGGATTACGCTAACCCTCAACCGCGCCCTTTTTCCCACGCATTCATCGTGAATCGTTTTTCTATTACTGTATGCACATGTATCACATCGTGCCACCCGAGTCCTGTCACAGGGCAAACCAAGAAATACAGGACTCGGTCGGGAGCTTTAGATTTATCTGCCGATGAAGATACTAATGTCTGCTTTTCTACACGTGGCTATGGTCCCACGAGACCCCTCCCTCAACTAGTGAAAGGCAACACAAGAGAAAATCTTGCATGAGAACTACACTCCGGCCAGCCCACATCCTACGGCCTACCTCACCCATAATTAGATAGCAATTATGGTCTGTTGGGTGTTCCCTGCCTTTCCGTACGTACACGCTTGACTCAAAATGGTAGATGATCGACGAACTTGCTATCTCGGGCACCTTATGTATTCGTCGACTCACTGCTATCCACCCCAGCCTTTAGGTCGCTCGCATAGCAACCAAGGCATATTCTTGGTTCTTCTACCGCAGACCTAAACCTCTCGTGAGCCTAGTATAATGACCTGGCAGCTCACAGAGGGATCCGAAGAACATCCTCACGTTCCCCGAAGCCGCTGCTTCGTTACCCAGTTCGTTGGAGCCTTTATCTAAATCAGATAGCCTGCTCCTACACGCATACTTAAACGTTGACCTAACGTATCGGGTTACTAATCTATCTAAGAAATGGTCCAAATTTCCTTGACTAAGAATTATTACTTAGTTTCCCTTAACTAAGGTTTACCACTTAGCCTTATTTCCATAATCCTTGTTAACTATAGTTATTTACCTAGTCCTCCGAATTAGGGTTTATCTAATGGGTTAAGTGTCACTTAAGTTCATAACTTAGCCCGTCTACAAACCATGTCAAAATTGGCTAAGTATCCAAGTCCAAGACTTAACCCTACAAACCATGTGTCAAGTTGGCTAAGTATATTAAGCAATCCATAACTTAACCTCGTCTAATTATCATTTTAGATTGGTTAATTATATAAATTAACTTGACCTTGTCATCAAATCGGTCAAGCGTATTCAAGTGATTCGTGACTTAGCCTTATCATGTTTTCACGTTAGATTGGTTAAGTATAGATTAACTTAACCTCATCAAATTAACGAGTTAGATTGGTTAAGTATAGGTCACTTAACCTCATCAAATCATCGTGTTAAATTAGTTAAGTGTTTAACTTAACCCCATTAAATTACCAAGTTGGATTAATTAAGTCTAGGCTAACTTAACCCCGTCCGATTACCATGTTTAGATTAGTTAAGCCTAATCTTAACCCCATCCATTAACTGTATTATACGGTTAAGTGTCATTAAGAAAATTTACTTAACCTTATCACGTTATCGTGTTGGATTGATTAAGTGTTGGTTAACTTAATCCCGTCCACTAGTCGTATAAAAATGGTCAAGTGTCATTAGGCAAATCAAGTTACTTAACCTACCCAAGCTTATCATGTTTTGTTAAGTATCATTAGCCTAATCAAATTACTTAACCCATTTGTCCATATCATATTTGGTTAAGCCTCATTAATCAAATTAACTTAACCCTATTATGTGGCATTAATTTAATTAATGCACCCTCAACCTCTAACATTAGACCTTGTTGTGGTTACTAGTTAAGCCGGGCGGGTCCGGGTAGATTTACACCACAACCTAGTCTAACCTCGGGTCTTAAGCGCGACATGACCAACTTCTCACATTGGGTCCTATTGTTTGCAACTACTAGTTAGGCCGGTCGATTCCGGGTAGTTATACGTTGCAAACTCAACCCAACCTCGAGTTGGCCATACTTATATTATCTAAGTTCATCATGTTTCCAAAACATGTTACAAGTTTTCAAGCATTTGGGTAGACCTAACTTAATAGGTAAATTCCCAAAGGGTAGATCTAACTTAATAGGTAAATTCCCAAGCTCATGTTTTTATGCATACTTACATGTCATCTTCCATGTTATCTTTCAAGTCATATTTTCAAGTATAAACACATGTCATATTCAAGTTAAGATTTTGCGACATGTTCATGTTTATCTAACTACCCAAAATCGTGTTTTCCCAACGCAAGCAAAGCGAGTCAACATAGTAAGGATACTATGTCACATATTGGTCTCAAAACATGCATGATGCCAAAAAGGGCTTGGCTTCCACATGCATAACATCATAAAGGGATTGGCCATAAACATGCATAGTGTCATAAGGTAATTTGGCCACAAACATGCACATTATCAAAAAGGGTTTGGCCATAAACAAGCACAACTTAAAAGAGGGGATTGGCCACGAGCATGCATAATCTCATAAAGGATTTGGCCACAAACTTGCATGTTAGCATAAGGGGTTTGGGTTCATAAACATGCATAAGCCCCAAAATCTTGTCTTAGCCAATGTTTCACAAGTAAAGTGGTTCCTAAAGGTTCATGCTAGCATTTCATGCATAAAGATCCAAACTTGCAAGTTAAACTGGGTTATGCATAGCATGAGAGGCATGATTAAGTCACTCACATGGCCTAAAATCATAAACATGAACACAAGAGGCAAAGTAAGGTTCATATAGATTCGCATAATCATGTTTAGCCTCATTTTATCCCATGTCATTATCAAAACTACCGTTTCCATCTAAAAGTAGCCAGAACTTACCTAGTTAGGCCTAGGGAAAGAAGCATGAATCATCTTGGCTAACAAAGGTGCCTCCTTTGTTGAAGAACCTTCATGAAACTCGCATAGCAATGTTGATTTGGCCTCTATTTGGTGTAGCAAGCTTGCACCTTTTGATTTGAACCCGATTTGAATGCATAGGCTTTAGGAAAGGGGGATGGAGGCCATGATCACTTGGCATTTGGGCAGCACTTCGTGGAGAGGGTGAGTTATGAGGGTTTAGGGGGGGCTTAGGGGTGTTTTTATAGAGATTAGGAGTGTTTTAGGCCATAGGATTAGATCTAGGATAGATTAGGACCATCAGATCTCGGAAGCTTCCAGAATCAGCCCAAGAACAAGACCAGGTGAGACAAACAGGTGCGCCAGGCAACTTGCCCCGGCCACCCCCTGTCGACAGGCAAGTCGACAGGGCTGTCGATTGTTCTGGGCCCAAGTCGACAGGCCTGTCGACAGCCCTGTCGACATGGCCTAGGCGGGTAACTTCCCGCCTAGCCCCAGATCTGATTTTCAAAGCTGTTTCCGAAATTCAAATTTCCAGAAACCTTCTTTGGGCCTTTTACGGGTCATACGGACTCCGATTTTCTCTATTTCGCGTATTTTTCCGAGACGAACGCAATGGCATAGCCCGTTTCCCTTGATTCAGATTTTACAGTTTAATTCTGCCTCCATTTATGTTATAACAGGTTATTGAAAATACGGGTTGTTACACACTTATTGGGTAATGAATTTCCAATTATGACAAGGTAGGGAACCACCTTCCGATAGTGTATCTCTAGAGGAGAATACACTGGCTTCAATTAGAACATCTTGTAACTCGGCCACACTTGATCGACCACTCATTTCGCTTGAGTGTATAGAATGTATATCACCAACGTTTGGGATCACCATCTGTTTTCCCGAATGGGACAACATCGAATAGAATAAGGAATCAAATGAATTTCTCTAGAAAGATCATAATACACCCTAATGGGAGCTACCCACATAGACATTCTGCTTGCCCGATTTTTGTCATTTCCCAGTTGTTGAGGCCTGAGGCTACGCTTACTTACCATTCACTGATAAAACAATCACTTTGAATGCCACATTGTCAGATCTGTTAGTCATTAATTGATTTGCACAAATATATTCTAGATATTACGCTGAGAGAATAAATTCTCCGCCACATATATATCTATACAGACCAACATATACGATCATTGGATATACTCATCCATAAACGTTCGTTCTGGGATTGAACGAAACCGAAAGCACAATTTCCATTAATAGAAAAGTCCTTGCACTTTACTCCATCTTCAATTATCTTCATACAATCAGATTCGCAACGCTACTGTCAATACTGAGTGGTTCACGGATAATAATCCAACCGGTCTCTCCATATTGACACCGATATTGACAAATATTTCGATAGTCGGTTATTTAACAACCGAAGAAAAACAAACACTCATTTAAAGCATCAAGCAATCAGTGGACCCCTTAATTAATATTTCATTAATTAAATCACTTCAACATTTCTTTATCAATATTTGTTAACCAAATATTTTCAATAATCATCTTGGCCTCTTACACTGTTGGAAAACATTTCCATATATCGTCTTGTTTTATTTTCTATACTTAGAAAATACCATCTATTTATAACCAGAAAATATTCCAATTACTTATATCTTTCCCGAACTCGGTTATTTTTATACTTAGGAAATATCTATGATATATTTCAAAAATTCCACTCACTTGCTTTAAAACGACTGTTGTGTAAAACATCGTTACAACAACCCAAAATACTGCATTCAACTAAACTCGTCAACATTTATCTTCGAGACTGAATCTTACCATTTATCGGTTAATAATGAAATCAATCAAGTTGGGTTATAATTACCACTCAGACCTTGACTGAAAACATCATTAACTTCAAAACGGACAAAGCCACTTATCTCAAATTATCAACACCATAAAAGCCCACTTATTCATTTTGAAAACACACACACACACACATATATATATGTATATATATATATATATATATATATATATATATCTTTCTATTACCAGATTTTCGATTTCCTTTTTGTTTAAAAATATTCGTTTCCCTACCAAATTCTATATATATTGATATATAGATTTCTAATTATCAAATTATCTTAAAAATATTCTAACTCCTTAAATTTCCAGAAAATTTCTCCATAACCTCCTTTGTACGGGTCACTTGGTACAACAACAAAACACCTCTTTATGCCCTTTCCATTCAAAAAGAAAATCAAAAAGCCAAATGTCTTGCCGATTCGGCGCTTAAAATTTCATATTAAATTAAATATGTACATTTTTGTCGGGCATTTCAATTTATATCTCTCCATATACTTCATTTCAAACCTGCTTAACACATACCCAAATATTCCCATTTGGTTTCAACTCAATCCATCCGTCCTAACCCAATTCGCTAAATTATTTTCTAATTAGCTATTTTTCCTATTTCACTTCTTTGTTTGAACAAAACATGTTCAAATATAATATCAACTTGCTTATAAACAAATTGAATTCCATTTTCGATTCAAGTTCCCTTTTCGATTTCGAATATAATTTCTCAAATCACCTTTACTGTAATGACCCGAAAATCCGGACCAATTTGAGCTGACCAAATAACACAAGTCCAACCCCAAATTGCACTGGAAATTCAAGAAATTAATAGAAAGAAGATAGAGGGTGAGAATAGATAAGATAGAAACTTTATAGAATAGAAGAAGAAGAAGAACATCATCATCAGAGTAAACACAAAATTCACAGCGGAACGAATAAAATATAACATAACTTTTGAAATAAAACCATTATGTATACAATAGCACTTATCAGAGTACAACACTTACAACAACAGCAGAAATAATAATAGCTATAGAATCTTGAAGCCTCCTGCTCCAAGCTCTCCAAGTGTATCTGTAAAGTCCCGACTACTTGACTGCCCGTACAAATTTAGGCACCCAAGAGTTTAGGGAAACAAAACAAAATAAACTCCGGGTCAGTCATGGGACTGGTATGAGTAAAACAGTTTTAAACAGTTTGAACAAGTAAACGATATCTCATAAGACCACGCCGTATAACAGAACGGGTTTTTCCCTTATGAGAATCCAAAATATCTTTATATCAAAAACCTTTTGATATTATAATAATGTCTGTCAACCACAATATATTAATCATCTAGCAGAAACGCTTTCATCTCACGTTCTACATATATAGTATACAATCAAAACCGCAAGCACATATTGGGTAATGGATTTCCAACTATGACAAGGTACGGAACCACCTTCCGATCAGTGTACTCTAGGAACGATACACTGGAGTTCAACAAGAACATAATGCAACTCAGCCGCACATGACCGACCACTCATTTCGCTTGAGTGTATCGAATGTATATCACCAACGGTTGGGATCAGCAACCGTTTCATGTATATATATGGGACAACATTGATAGATTAAAGAAGCAAATGAATATTCTCTAGATAGGTGATTATACACCCTACTTCGGAGCGACCGACTTAGCCATGCTGCCTGCCCGACTTCTGTCATTTACCGGATGTGAGGAAAGAAGCTACGCTTATCTTTTACATGCCACATATGCATTCACTTTGAATGTCACATCGTCATACCCGCCAAATCACAAATTGATTTCACCAAAAATGCCACGGGTATACAGCCAAGAGAAACGAATTCCTCCGCCACTAAACATGAATACGTTTGAAGAGATCAACTTATGCGATCTATTAGATATACTCTGTCAGACATTCTTCCATACAAGTCGTCCTGGGACTGGACAAACCGAAGGCACTATTCTGTAAACAGGATAGCCCTTGCATAACTCCGTCTTCAATTATCTTTGGCATATATGATTCGCAACGCTTATGCCAATACATAGTGGTTCTTCGGATAATAATCCAACCGGTCTCTCCATATTAACAACGTTAAAATGGTCGAAAACTTCGATAGTCGATGAGTTAACTATCAAAGAAAAATGCGTCTGCAAACAACGATATTATTTCCAAATGGAAATTTATATCGATCAATCATCAACCATATATATATATTCACATTTCCTTATTGTCTATGTTTAGAAAATATATGTTATTAACACTGGAAAACATTTCCATTGTTTATTTACATATCACTATCATTTCACAACTATCAGTCCCTGTCTATAAACTAGTAGGAGAACAATTCTCTAAGTATAAACCGCGAAGGCCGAAACCAACATCAGATCGATACTCAGAAAACTATTCAACTTAACTAATCTCTAGTCAGTTTCTAATCTTGTTTAACTCTATTTCGATTAACTCTAATTGAATAACTCTATTTGATTTACTCTAATTCGAATAACTAGTATTTTTTTAACTTTATTTCGAATAACTATATTCGATTTAACTCCATTCGCTTGACTCTAGATCGCAGCGATCACAATGGTTACGCCTGATTCCCTCAAGAAACATCTGACCGCCGTAGGCTATCTGCAGCCCTGCGAATTACGCTAGCAGTCGTGCTAAATGGAATCTCATCCCGAATAACTATGTTTGACTAACTCTATTCGACTAACCATATTCGATTAACTAAATTCGATTAACTCTTTTATATCTCGTCAACTTCCTATTTTATAAACCCTATTTATTTCCTAAATAAATATTCCTTTATTAATTCTATGATTTTATAAATACTTTATTTTCAAAATATTTCCTTTTATAAAATAAGTTGATTTTATAAAATTCCTTTATTTCAATATACAGTGAAATAAATTCTTTTTACATCCCAGGTTCTCTTATGATATTTAAAATAGCAAACCACAATGATCGATATCATTTAAACACACATAATCAAACAGATTATATATCACATCATATATTACAGTATATGAACAGAACAGTATCATAAATATTGAGGAATCCAGTTGGATTCCTCCAACCTGTTTCCCTGCATCACAGATGTTAGACAGTATAACTAACATCAGTAATATTTCACTATGAAATATTCTGCCAAACAGAACCGATATTAGATTAATGATTTAAATATATATATCGTTATCTATAATTTCAACTAATACACAAGCAATTCAACCAAACAGTTAACACACAACAATCAACCGATACTTATCAGTTCTTAATATACGTTATAAAAAATATAACTGTTCAGAGTTGGTGGGTTTTACTCACATTGGACTATCATCGTTAATTAAAGATAATTGTCGTTGATTCAGATCAAACAATTTATTTTGCTATAAATTGTAACGATCTCCGATGGACTTCCAGTCTGTTCCATCGTGTAGTGTCCGTCCATACGATCCCAACGCAACTTACGGTTCATGAATCCGACCTCGTATAAAATAGATATCGCGTTACGAAGTTATGTAAATTTAAATTAAAATAAAAACATGGATTTATTATTTTCTGTTGGGCCTTACCAATTTCCTCTAGCCCAAACACCCGCGTCCAAAACCTTCTTCTCCCTCTTTCTAAAACCCGCACCTGCTCCTGTTAATTACACACCATTAACACCACTTCCTGCTCATCTTTCTTCCTCCATCCTTCTCTAAATTCAAAACCAAATACACCATCTTACTCCTCTTCAAGATCTCATCACAAAGGACCCAAAATTTCCGACCTCGAGCTCCCCCTTTCCATCGCGTTCTTCCTAGGCATCAGCGAACTCACCCATCACCGAACAACCCCAAGTTATTCCTACGGGTGCGGTTTTCATTCCTGACCCGAAAACCAACACTCAAACCTAGAATCGATGCTCAAATCACCCGAATCTTCCAACCCTATGGATTTCGAATACACGCTGGAAAAATTCAGCGAACACAACTGATGTCGAGTTCAGTAGAAACTATACCAGTTTGTAGAGAATCCCACAAGGTTCTCAAATATAAGTATTACATGATTTAAGTAATTTTCCTTGTATTGTTTTCGATTTTTCTTTGGAGGAATTATTTTATGTTTCCGTTTTCTGAAAGTAAAGTGGCGGCCTGAGAGTTTGAATTTATACGGGGGGTGAGATGTGCTGTGTGGTTGAAAACATGAAGGATGTGGCACTTAAATATCCACACATTTTATTTAGATATTATATTTATTATTGATTTTTGCTTCTAAAAATTCATGCGATCACACATGATACCCAAAAATCACCAAACTGGACATGTAGCTAGAGTTCGATATTACGGTCACAACGAAACTGGTTTCGTCGAATTCCGACTCTGTATGCTCACACAGCGTATTTTTAACCGTTGAAATACTGACTGTTTTTCACTCAAAAATCCGTACGGCCACACAGTGACTCTAAAAATCATGAAACTGGAAATATAACAACTATTTGATATTGAAGATCCAACAAAACTGGTTTCGTAGAATTCCGACTTAGTTTGCAAAAGTGGCTATTTTTAAAGCTCTAAATAGCCTATTTTAAATATATAAATATATTTAAATATAATTGAATTAAATATTTAAAATTAAATATTATCATCTATATTCACAGTGGCATACCATACAGCTCAGATAAAATCCTATATATATATATATATTTCTAACTCGATATTACATCGTCAGAGTTATATCGGCGTTTGATTTCTCTTTAAATCCTTATATAATTATATAATTAAATCGTTATGGTCAGGCCGCTACATCTCTGAGAATTTGACTTGGACGTAACTCAAAATCTACACGACGAAATCCCAATTTTTCTCTTCCACTAGAAAGATATACTCCACCAGCTCCACACGTTGCTTGTTTCACAGAAATCCGATTTAAAACGAACCATGTATATTCAGTTGAAGTTCAAATCGCCAAATAGCAAACTGCCGTGCCATTTCGAGCTCTATTTTAATTATAATATAATTATACGTTCAAACTGACGTCGATTGAATATATTTGTCAATATAATTCAACTCTAAGCTGAACTAAATCCTAGGGATGACCCAGTTCATAGAATATTGTAATTTCCAATATTTTTATTATTTCTGAATTAAATATATTATTCTATTATTTAATTTAATTAAATATTCACTAAAATTAATTAAACCATCATTTAATTCACTAAATCCTTATTTACATAATTAAATTAATTAATTATTCCACGGCTAACAATGCGGGTCATTACAATCTTCCCCACTTAAAATAATTTCATCCTCGAAATTGCAAAGGTAGAGGACGACCCTATCTATTTGGTAAAAGCTTATCGGTTTACTCCTTATCTCTTGTTTCTATGAACCAATTAATATCGACTAAAATATTTATTCATTCCGACTAACTAAAATTTCCAAATATTCCGAAAAATTTCTAACACTTTAATTTTTTGGAAAATTTCGCCATAACCTCCTTTGTACAGCCCTATCGGTAAAACCACAACTCATCTCTCTTGGCCTTCTCCAACCCAAAAGAAAATCAAACAGCCAAGCAGCTTGCCAATTTGGCTCATAAATCTCATGCTTATATCAAATATAAACTTGTACCTTTTTGTCGGGCATATCACTATGTCCTTTGCATCTGTTACCATCTCAACATATACCAATGTTATCCTAACCAAATTCCAATATGTTTTTACCCACAAATCCAACCATTCGCTTATACCTAAGTCGAATTCAATTTCAAATCGATGCCATTACCAATTTAAATTCTTTACTTACCAGCCCAATATAATCCTAGATTATCGCTAATCAAGTCTAATTCTACCTGACACCAATCTATTTCAATATGATTTTTACTTAACTGGCTTTTAATTCAATCTCAATTCTATTAGCCTTTACAAATCCTACTTTAATTTGTTTTAACTCACATAATCTATTTCTGGGAGTTTTTAAATAGCTTAACCTTTTCCAAAAATCAAAATATTCAATTTGGAATATCAAAACAACTTGTTTTTCTCAAAACAATTCATAAACAAAATCCTTGGTAGTAATCCGTCACTTACATACTCGAAAATGAACACTGATGATGTCATGATCAACATCGGAATCTATTTTCCAGCTACCGAAGTGAGTTCAATACTATAGCACTTTCAAAACCCATTTTTACACATTTCCACCTTGAAATCAATTCCAAATATCCTTTTACAATGTTGTAAACAAATTTAAAATCTCCCAGGATCTTAAAATTCACATATATTAAATCCAGATTCATTTACAAACACCTTTCCCATTTCTGGGATTTTAAATTCCAATTCTGATCTAAATTCAGATTTAATTCATTTCGATTTCATATAATTCACTTGTATAAGTTCTGATTGGTTATATATAACCATTTCACATTTTATAATCTTACTCGATTATAATCATAACCTATATATGATAATATATCACATATCCATATTGTCTCGGTCCATCGCATTCAAGTGTTTATAAACCCCTACCGATACAGTGGATCAAACTGATTGACCAGAATTCATAAACAACTCAGCCAATGAATCTCCACAATATAAAACCATTTTTTTATCAAATACAAATACGCACTCGTATATATACACTCAAACTCAATCTAGGGTGTTAGTAACCCTATCTCTACCGAGTCACGCCACAGAGCCAAGGTAATTCTTAACTTATGCTCTGATACCAACTGTAATGACCTGAAAATCCGGACCAATTTGAGCTGACCAAATAACACAAGTCCAACCCCAAATTGCACTGGAAATTCAAGAAATTAATAGAAAGAAGATAGAGGGTGAGAATATATAAGATAGAAACTTTATAGAATAGAAGAAGAAGAAGAAGAAGAACATCATCATCAGAGTAAACACGAAACTCACAGCGGAACGAATATAATATAACATAACTTTTGAAATAAAACCATTATGTATACAATAGCACTTATCAGAGTACAACACTTACAACAACAGCGGAAATAATAATAGCTATAGAATCTTGAAGCCTCCTGCTCCAAGATCTCCAAGTGTATCTGTAAAGTCCCGACTACTTGACTGTCCGTACAAATTTAGGCACCCAAGAGTTTAGGGAAACAAAACAAAATAAACTCCGGGTCAGTCATAGGACTGGTATGAGTAAAACAGTTTTAAACAGTTTGAACAAGTAAACGATATCCCATAAGACCACGCCATATAACGGAATGGGTTTTTCCCTTATGAGAATCCAAAATATCTTTATATCAAAAACCTTTTTATATTATAATAATGTCTATCAACCACAATATATTAATCATCTAGCAGAAACGCTTTCATCTCGCGTTCTACATATATAGTATACAATCAAAACCGCAAGCACATATTGGGTAATGGATTTCCATCTATGACAAGGTACGGAACCACCTTTCGATCAGTGTAATCTAGGAACGATACACTGGAGTTCAACAAGAACATCTTGCAACTCAGCCGCACATGACCGACCACTCATTTCGCTTGAGTGTATTGAATGTATATCACCAACGGTTGGGATCAGCAACCGTTTCCCGTATATATATGGGACAGCATTGATAGATTAAAGAAGCAAATGAATATTCTCTAGATAGGTGATTATACACCCAACTTCGGAGCGACCGACTTAGCCATACTGTCTGCCCGACTTCTGTCATTTACCGGATGTGAGGCCAGAAGCTACGCTTATCTTTTACATGCCACATCTTCATTCACTTTGAATGTCACATCGTCATACCCGCCAAATCACAAATTGATTTCCCCAAAAATGCCATGGGTATACAGCTAAAAGAAACGGATTCCTCCGCCACCAAACATGAATACGTTTGAAGAGATCAACTTGTGCGATCTATTAGATATACTCTGTCAGACATTCTTCCATACAAGTCGTCCTGGGACTGGACAAACTGAAGGCACTATTCTGTAAACAGGATAGCCCTTACGTAACTCCGTCTTCAATTATCTTTGGCATATATTGTTCGCAACGCTTATGCCAATACAGAGTGGTTCTTCGGATAATAATCCAACCGGTCTCTCCATATTAACAACGTTAAAATGGTCGAAAACTTCGATAGTCAATGAGTTAACTATCAAAGAAAAATACGTGTGCAAACAACGATATTATTTCCAAATGGAAATTTATATCGATCAATCATCAACCATATATATATATTCACATTTCCTTATTTTCTATGTTTAGAAAATATATGTTATTAACACTGGAAAACATTTCCATTGTTTATTTACATATCACTATCATTTCACAACTATCAGTCCCTGTCTATAAACTAGTAGGAGAACAATTCTCTAAGTATAAACCCCGAAGGCCGAAACCAACATACGATCGATACTCAGAAAACTATTCAACTTAACTAATCTCTAGTCAGTTTCTAATCTTGTTTAACTCTATTTCGATTAACTCTAATTGAATAACTCTATTTGATTTGCTCTAATTCGAATAACTAGTATTTGTTTTAACTTTATTTCGAATAACTATATTCGATTTAACTCCATTCGCTTGACTCTAGATTGCAGCGATCACAATGGTTACGCCTGATTCCCTCAGGAAACATTCGACCTCCGTAAGCTATCTGCAGCCTTGCGAATTACGCTAGCAAAGTGCTAAATGGTCATCCCGAATAACTATGTTTGACTAACTCTATTCGACTAACCATATTCGATTAACTAAATTCGATTAACTCTTTCATATCTAGTCAACTTCCTATTTTATAAACCCTATTTATTTCCTAAATAAATATTCCTTTATTAATTCTATGATTTTATAAATACTTTATTTTCAAAATATTTCCTTTTATAAAATCGGTTGATTTTATAAAATTCCTTTATTTCAATATACAGTGAAATAAATTCTTTTTACATCCCAGGGTCTCTTATGATATTTAAAATAGCAAACCACAATGATCGATATCATTTAAACACAAATAATCAAACAGATTATATATCACATCATATATTACAGTATATGAACAGAACGGTATCATAAATATTGAGGAATCCAGTTGGATTCCTCCAACCTGTTTCCCTGCATCACAAATGTTAGACAGTATAATTAACATCAGTAATATTTCACTATGAAATATTCTGTCAAACAGAGTCGATATTAGATTATCGATTTAAATATATATATCGTTATCTATAATTTCAACTAATACACAAGCAATTCAACCAAACAGTTAACACACAGCAATCAACAGATACTTATCAGTTCTAAATATACGTTATAAAAATATAACTGTTCAGAGTTGGTGAGTTTTACTCACATTGGACTATCATCGTTAATTAACGATAATTGTCGTTGATTCAGATCGAACAATTTATTTTGCTATAAATTGTAACGAGCTCCGATGGACTACCATTCAGTTCCATTGTGTAGTGTCCGTCCATACGATCCCAACGCAACTTACGGTTCGCGAATCCGACCTCCTATAAAATAGATATCGCGTTACGAAGTTATGCAAATTTAAATTAAAATAAAAACATGGATTTATTATTTTCTGTTGGGCCTTACCAATTTCCCCTAGCCCAAACACCCGCGTCCAAAACCTTCTTCTCCCTCTTTCTAAAACCCGCACCTGCTCTTGTTAATTACACACCATTAACGCCTCTTCCTGCTCATCTTTCTTCCTCCATCCTTCTTTAAATTCAAAACCAAATACACCATCTTACTCCTCTTCAAGATCTCATCACAAAGGACCCCAAATTTCCGACCTCGAGCTCCCCCTTTCCATCGCGTTCTGCCTAGGCATCAGCGAACTCACCCATCACCGAACAACCCCAAGTTATTCCTACGGGTGCGGTTTTCATTCCTGACCCCAAAACAAACAATCAAACCTAGAATCGATGCTCAAATAACCCGAATCTTCCAACCCTATGGATTTCGAATACATGCTGGAAAAATTCAGCGAATGCAACTGATGTCGAGTTCAATAGAAACTATACCAGTTCGTAGAGAATCCCACAAGGCTCTCAAATATAAGTATTACATGATTTAAGTAATTTTCCTTGTATTGTTTTCGATTTTTCTTTGGAGGAATTCTTTTATGTTTCAGTTTTCTGATAGTAAAGTGGCGGCCTGAGAGTTTGACTTTATACGGGGGGGTGAGATGTGTTGTGTGGTTGAAAACATGAAGGATGTGGCATTTAAATATCCACACATTTTATTTCGATATTATATTTATTATTGATTTTTGTTTCTAAAAATTCGTGCGATCACACACGATGCCCAAAAATCACCAAACTAGACATGTAGCTAGAGTTCGACATTACGGTCCCAACGAAACTGGTTTCGTCGAATTCCGACTCCGTATGCTCACAAAGCGTATTTTTAACCGTCAAAATACTGACTGTTTTTCACTCTAAAAATCCGTACGGCCATACAGCGACTCTAAAAATCACGAAACTGGAAATATAACAACTATTTGATATTGTAGATCCAACAAAACTGGTTTCGTCGAATTCCGACTTCGTTTGCAAAAGTGGCTATTTTTAAAGATCTAAATAGCCTATTTTAAATATATAAATATATTTATATATAATTGAATTAAATATTTAAAATTAAATATTATCATATATATTCACAGTGGCATACCATACAGCTCAGATAAAATCCTATATATATATATATATATATTTCTAACTCGATATTACATCGTCAAAGTTATATCGACGTTCGATTTCTATTTAAATCCTTATATAATTATATAATTAAATCGTTATGGTCAGGGCGCTGCATCTCTGAGAATTTGATTTGGACGTAACTCAAAATCTACACGACGAAATCCCAATTTTTCTCTTCCACTAGAAAGATATACTCCACCAGCTCCACACGTTCCTTATTTCACAGAAATCTGATTTAAAACGAACCCTGTATATTCAGTTGAAGTTCAAATCGCCAAATAGCGAACTGCCGCGCCATTTCGAGCTCTATTTTAATTATAATATAATTATACGTTCAAACTGACGTCGATTGAATATATTCGTCAATATAATTCAACTCTAAGATGAACTAAATCCTAGGGATGACCCAGTTCACAGAATATTGTAATTTCCAATATTTTGATTATTTCCGAATTAAATATATTATTCTATTATTTAATTTAATTAAATATTCACTAAAATTAATTAAACCACCATTTAATTCACTAAATCCTTATTAACATAATTAAATTAATTAATTATTCCACGGCTAACAATGTGGGTCATTACATTTACTTATTCACAGTCCAATTTCATATTAAATTTCAATTAACTAATTATTATTCAAATTAGTTAGTTCTATTCAATAATTAAAAATCCGATTTTTTTCTCAAAAATCGTTTCACTTACTTCACCGGAGTTCATATTCATTTTATATCTCCAGTCTGGATTTTTCTAATGGAAATTCATATATTTATTTACTTAAAATCCTTTTATTTATTTAAATAAGCCGTTATGATTTTATAATGGTCCTGGCGCTATTTTTCTGAAAATTTGATTTTGACATAACTCAAAATCTATAAGACAAAATCCAAAATTTTCTTTTCCATTAGAAAGCTATTATCAAATCGGTCCTAACGATTCTTGTTTCAAAGAATTCCGACTTAAATTGAGTTCTATATACTCATTTGAAGTTCGAAACACCAATTTACGAACTTCTGTGCTGTGGCGAGTTTGTTTAAAGTATATTTAATATATAAACATTTTAAACTTTGTTTATATATAAATTCAAACTTCTTTCTAATATATTTTAATATATATTAAACCAATTTTCCCAATTCAATTTAATAATTCTGATTATCCCAGATCGCCAATTATTTCGTATCTCAGTTATAAATTTATTTATAGTTCAATCTTCTATATTAAATTCTAATTTCTTTATATATAAATTATTTATAAAATTTGATATAATCGAATTTCAAATTATAAATCCTACTTATTTATCTCATCTCAATTTATATTTCGAATTCCAGAAATAGACCCGTCGTTCCTTTTTCGAAACGATTTCCAATTCACTCTCAAATTCTTCCTTGAATTTATAATTCCACATTTATCCCATGATAAATATCCCACTTTATAAACATCGTTTATAAATTTTCATCCTTGTTTTGTACATTAAACAAGTTCCATTTCAAAACCCTTTTGAAAACAAATTTCTATATTTGGAATACTTTATTTATAATAAATTATATATATACAGTGAATTTATTTTCATATTCAAAATTTAAGCTTCTATTTAATACAATCCAAATATTTTTCTTTTTCTAGAAATATTTAATTAAATCAATTCGATCTAATCGAATTCAAATCATAAATCCATACGATATATTTCAATTCAATTCCCATTCCAACCATTGTAATAATTTCCTCGTTCCTTATTAACATGATTCTCAATCGTCAATTTAAATTCATTTTTAAATTTATATATTTAAATTATCCAAATGGTAAATTTTCCATTTCAGTTATAAACACCATTTTTAAATTCACTTTAATTCTTGGCATTATCCAATGAAAATCATTCCATTTTATTTTATAAACACCGTTTATGATTTTACTTCAATTTCCTATGTTATTTAATTTATAAACATCGTTTATAAATTCATCACATCAATTTCTTGTATTTTTAATTTATAAACATCGTTTATAAATTCAATACTTGTTTTATTTATTCAAAACAAGTTAACATTTCTAGTCCATTCGAAATTCTAATTCTATTTTTAGAAAAATAGATTTCCCTTTTAAATCTAAAAATATCCTTTTAACGATATTTTTATAAATCAATATTCAGGCCCCAATGATATTTAAACACCCCAAAACACTTAGTTATCAATCATAGTTTTCTAACACATCATATATGATAATATATATGAAACAAAAAAAAATATTTTTGATGAATCCAGTTGGATCCCTCCAACATTTTATCCTTCATCTTAGCCAACATAAATAATACCTTTCCTGCTTCCAGGCAGGATATCACGGTATAGAAAGTCATCCACTATCATAGCATGGGGCGCATAGGGTCATCCACTAATGATACTACGGGCATCCGCTAATGGTACTGCGGGAATCCAACACCCAATATATATATACACACACACACGCATACATATACATATATATATATATAATAACCACAAACATAAATCCTAAATAACTAATATATATTTATAGATACACTAATATTTCAGTGCATGCAAACAAACAACGAACAATTATTTTAACGAATAAAATAATAAAAATGTTAGTGGGATATACTCACCTTATATTTTATTTGCTTATTATCCCAATTAATCTCATATCATTGCGTCTACGAGTCCCCTTCAATCGGTTTTAAAGAATTAATTTTGCACCTACGATTAATTGATTTCTAATTAACGATTAAAAACTTACTAATTAACTAAAAACTAAAAATGAATAAATAAATTATTCTAATTATTTTAAATTACGTAAAACTGTATACCATGTTTCTACAACAAATACTCGATCAATTCACGAAGTGGATCCTTGATTAGCTCCAATAAACTGTCATCAGACCATATCGCCACTTCACCGAACATCTCGTAGTCAACACTATTATCCCTTCATCGCTTACACTAATGCTTTGTTGCTACATCATTTGAATACCCAATATTGCTGCATACTTTAGTTCAACTCCTTCCTTCCTCACCTAAATTTAGCAAGCTCGCACCCTTTCTTTCATTTGCAACTTAGACCCGGGTCTGCAACTTAAAGAATACCGAGACAACTTAACCTGTGGACCTCCACTCCATTGTCACTATGACAACTTCAACCTCTTCTGTATCAACATTCCCACAACAGCACATACCCGACTCCCACAATTTATTTATATTGTCGAGCTCCACAACCCATTCAACCACCAGAGAGCCCATTCTCGATTTCCTGTATCAAGCGTTCCAAAAAATTGCTGATCTGAACCTTAAAACACCTACTGTCGCACTCCCTCAACTGCCTAATATCGCACCTCGGATCGCTCGTTCGTTCACCAGTAGAACAACTTAGTGCGCTTCACAACATTTAACTGTCGATCACCATTCTAAATACCAACTACTCCAATTCCACAGTTCGCAACTTCTCCCAGGTCATAATCAGCTCCATCGCAACTTCGGAATTCCCCAATGCCCCTGATTCCTCCTCCGACTCTCCTCGATTAGTGCATAATCGGCTATCCTCAGATCAATGTTGCACCCGAAGCCCTAGATCCTGAAATTGCGCTCGACAATTTTTCTTTTACTTAAAACTAAGTATACGAGTTCGGGTTTCTGTTCAATGATTTAAAATGATTTCAGAATTGAGGATGGATGCATTTTACTTCGTTAGGGAGCTTCGAGTTTTATTTAGCTGTGAAGTGGAAAATGGACTAACGGAAAGGGAGCGATGATTATATATATATATATATAAACGATTCAATCTAAAGAGAAGCGACATTTTAATTTATCTAAAGCTTGAGAATCGATTTGGTTTTCAGACGAATGAAGTGTGGAGGGGGCATGCGGTTATATAGAAAGCAGTGCTTCACCATTAAGTAAATTTTTGATTTGACCATACATTAATACGATTTTATTTCTATTTAATGTGATTAGACGCAAAGGGATTTTTATTTTATCTAAACAGATTCTGATTTGATTTGATCTTATCCATTAATCAAATATTACGAGGTTCGAAACTTGAAGCTATGAACTACTATTTTAATGCACCGACCGACGTTTGAATATCATAGAGTTATACTAAACTCAACAGAATTTACTGTGGAATTTAATTTGAACGTATATACCATTTTAAATTAAATTATTTCAGATCTTGTATTTCGATAATTATATATTCGAAATAAACCGTATTTTGATTATTAAATTGACAATTCAAAATAAAAATCATTTTATATTACCAACTAAAATTTTAAAATAAATATTAAATATTAAAAAATAAATCGATCAAAAATCAGGGTCGTTACATTCTTCCCCCCATAAAATAATTTCGTCCCTGAAATTACTAAGGTAGGAAAATGATTCAAACCTTATTAACTTTTCAAAATTCACTTATTTTGAAACTCAAAATTTCATATTTCTATAAAATTTAGTTCAACCAAAACTTTTGGTTTCCATTTATATTCCATATCATATAGGCTTACATTCATTTAATCTGGATGGTTTCCAATCCATATATTCACATCTAATTCATATTCAAGTCATATGTATTCAACTTATTCAAATTGATTTTACTTAATTTATTCACTTCGATCTATATAACTTGCTTAAGTTAAATTTCAATTCCAGAATTCAAATTCCCGGGTTTCATTTCCAATTCCTTTTTGAAATCACATAAATATATACATATATTTATTTCCATCTCAAATTCAAAACATTTTAATTTTCAAACCACATGTTTTCTTTTAAACAAATATCTATCAAAACCTTTCTAAGGTAGCAATCCATCACTTAGATACTTGAAAATAAAAACTGATGATGTTGTAGTCATCATCAGAATTATTTTCCAACCACTGAAGTAAGTTTAGTGCTTTATCACTTTCAAAATCCATTCAAGACGATTTTTATTGAAAAATCCTTTCAAACCAAAGCTACATTATTTTAATATGCTTTAAAAATATTTTCCAACTTCCCAGGATTTTACATTCCAAATTCTGGTTTGATTTTAATTTTAATTCATTTCATTTGTATGTCTTATTTCTATACAAATTCTACTTGGTTATATATAACCATTTCCAATTTTATAATCTTATTGGATTATAATAATAACAACCAACACATCCAAATATCAAAATAAATTCAAGAAATTATTCCTTTTCTATCAAAAAAAGAATTTTGAGTAAAATTATTTCATTTACCCACTTAAAATAATATTGCGTAAAATTTCTCTGTTCAAGTGCTTATAAATTCCTATCGACTTTATGGCAACCCATTATTGGATCAGAATTCATAAACCACTCAACAGACTGGCCAACACAACATAAAATAATTGTTTTAATCAATTAATAAATACGCACTCTTCGTTGTGTGTGTATATATATATACACTCAACTTATTCTAGGGTACTACTGACTCTATCTCTAATGAGTAAACACCCAACAAAGCCTAGGTATTCGCTCAATCTAAGTTTTGATGCCACGGTTATGGCCCGCAAATTCGTAAAATCTGAGTTGAATACATACATCACACCTCCAACCCAAATATCACAGAAATACAAATCATTTTTTTAGATGAAAAAGGTATAAGAAGAACAGAAATAACAACACAGAATCTCAAATCGCAGCGGAACAAAATACAACATATCATAACATTTGAAATACAAAATTTTAACTGTATAACATATAATTATCAGAGTACAACACTTACAACATAGCCGAAATAAAAATACTATATATCTAACACTGAAACCTCCTGCTCCAAGCTCCTTTAGACAGATCTGTAAAATCCTGAACTACATGACTGCCTATTCAAATTTGGGCATCCAAGAGTTTAGGTAAAACAAAACAAAATAAACGCCACGTCAGTCCGGGGACTGTTATGAGTAAACAACTTAAAATGGTTTTAGAAAATAAACGATATCTCATAAGACCACGTCGTATAACACGGAGCGGGGTTTTCCCTTATGAGAATCCAAAACACTTGATTTAACTTTCAAAGTCTTTTTGAAACAAACGATAATCTTTATATCAAAACTCTTTTAATATTATAATAATGTCTAAATCAAATAAATAGAAATCTAGTGGAACGCTTTCATCTCACGCTCCACATACATAATATACAATCAAAACCTCGAGCACTTATTGGGTAATGAATTTCCAATTATTACAAGGTATGGAACCACCTTTTGATAGTGTATCTCTAGAGGAGAATACACTGGGTTCAACAAGAGCATCTTGTAACCCGGCCACACATGACCGACCACTCATTTCGCTTGAGTGTATCGAATGTATATCACCAACAGTTGGGATCAGAAATCATTTTCTCGAATGGGACAGCATCGAATAGAATTAGGAATTTAATGAATTTTTCTAGATAGGTGATAATACACCCTAATGGGAGCTACCCACATAGCCTCGCTGCCTGCCCGATTTTGGTCATTTCCCAGTTGTTGAGGCCTGAGGCTACGCAAACTTACCATTCACGGATAAGACAATCACTTTGAATGCCACATTGTCAGATCCATTAATCATTAGTTGATTTGCACAAATATACTCTAGATATTATGCTAAGAGAATAAATTCTCTGCCACCATATATATCTATACAGACCAACATATATGATCATTGGACATACTCATCCATACACGTTCATTCTGGGATTGAACGAAACCGAAGGAACAATTTCCATTAATAGAAAAGTCCTTTCACTTTACTCCATCTTCGATTATCTTTACATAATATGATTCGCAACGCTGCTGTCAATACTGAGTGGTTCACGGATAATAATCCAACCGGTCTCTCTATATTGACACCGATATTGGCAAATACTTCGATAGTCGGTTATATAAATACCGAAGAAAAAAAACACTCATTCAAAGCATCAAACAATCAATGGACCCCTTGATTAATATTTCATTAATTAAATCACTTCTCTATTTCTTTATCAATATTTGTTAACGAAATATTTTCAATAATTATCTTGGCCTCTTACGCTATTAGGAAAACATTTCCGTATTGTAACAACCCGTATTTTCAACAACCTGTAATAATGAAAATCGAGGCAGAATTTAATTTAAAAATCTGAATCAAGGGAAACGGGCTATGCCATTGCGTTCGTCTCGGAAAAATACGCGAAATAGAGTCCGAGTTTTCGAAAATCGGAGTCCGTGTGACCCAGTTAAGGCCCATTGAAGTTTGCAGAAAATTCCTAAGTAAAAACAGATTTAAATTTTAAATCAAGAAAACTAGGGTTAGGGCAAACTGGGCAGGCGGGAAAAATTCCCGCCCAGGACCCCATGTCGACAGACCTGTCGACAGGGGTCTTAGCATGTCGACTGCCCTGTCGACAGCCCTGTCGACAGGGGGTGCCCGGCTGTTTAGCCTGGTGCACCATTTCTGATTGGGGTTGGGTCTTGTGGCCTGTTTCTAGAGAGTTCCGAGATCTGATGGCCCTAATTCAACCTAGGGTTAATCCTATGGTCTAAATCACTAACCTAATCTATAAATAAGACCCTAACCTACCCTAAATCATTCATTATTCAATCTAGCAACTAAACTATGCCAAAATCCATCCTCTCATGGCCTCCACCCTCTTCATACAATTCCTAAACAAATCCCTAAGAGATTTCCATGCATACAAGGGTATTTAGGCTTATATGATCCTCCTTAGTTTGCATTAAAGGCTTGTTTCTCTATTGGCATCATAAAGGAGGAGTCTTGATCAAGTTTGCTTGCATTTGGGGGTTTAAAATTAGTTGCATAATGGGTTTCTTACATTTGCTATACTCATTTGAGTCCACCTAAGCATTGTAAGCCCTCTTACCTTCATTTTAGAAACTCTAAAGTTAATGTGTGATGAAAGTTGGGGTTTATGTATGTTTATTGAGTTAGGCATGTTTATGCAAGTTTGCTAAGCCATGATTTGTATGTTTATTGAGTTATGCATGTTTATGCAAGTGTACTAAGCCATGATTTGCAAGTTTAACAAGTTATGCATATTTATGCAAGTTTAAAATGACAAGTTGTGCATGTTTGACATGTTGTGCATATTTAACAAGTTATGCATGTTTATGCAAGTTCCCTATTCCATGTTATGCAAGTCTAACATGTTATGCATGTTTATGCTAATATGCAAGTTCACTATGCTAAGTTATGCAAGTCTAACATGTTATGCATGTTTATGTTAATATGCAAGTTCACTATGCTAAGTTATGCAAGTCTAACATGTTATGCATGTTTATGTTAATATGCAAGTTCACTATGCTAAGTTATGCAAGTCTAACATGTTATGCATGTTTATGTTAATATGCAAGTTCACTATGCTAAGTTATGCAAGTCTAACATGTTATGCATGTTTGTTGTGATATGCAAGTTCATCATGTATGATTATGCCAAGTTCCCTCTTCCTATCCTTTATGCGTTATCACGAATATGTAAGCGATAGAATGACGTTGGGGGGTTTGGGTAAACTGAAAATACATGAAAATATAAGATTGGGAATTTACCTATTAAGTTAGGTCTACCCCTTGGGAATTTACCTATTAAGTTAGGTCTACCCAAGTAATTGTTGACTTGTAATTATGTTTTGAAATAAAGTGGACATGACACTTAGAAAACATAAGTGTGACCAACTCGAGGTTGGGTTGAGTTTGTAGCGTAATTCTACCCGGAACCGACCGGCTTAACTAGTAGCTACAAACAATAGGACCCAATGTGAGAAGTTGGTCATGGGGTGCCAAGACCCGAGGTTAGACCAAGTTGTGGTGTAAAGCTACCCGGACCCGCCCGGCCTAACTAGTAACCACAACAAGGTCTAATGTGAGAGGTTAAGGTGCATTAAATTAATTAATGCCTCATGATTAGGGTTAAGTCAGGGTCCACTAATACTTAACCAACTTGGGGATTAGAGGGATTGAAATGGGGTTAAGTGTGAACTATTGGTTACACTTAACCAGTTTAATCCAATTGGGGGTTCGAGGGATTAGAATGGGGTTAAGTTACACTTAACCAATTTAATCCGTGATTAGCGAAGGGTTAAATCGCACTTAACCCTCTTAGGAAACCCTAGCAACGTGGTCTGTTCCAGCAGTAATCCCAGTTTGGTATCATCACAACCCTAGAGGCTGGGCTAGGGCGGGGCACGATTACTGGACTGATGTAAGCGACCAAAGCGACGGCTGAGTGGTACAGCGGTGCGGGTCCGGCGGGCTACGGACGTGCACGTAGTCCGATGTTGGACAAACTCGAGGCACGGGTACCAGTAGGCTTAGACTGTGCATTATTGCTTAAGTGTCTGGGGTTGACACCCGAGGGCTTGATACACCCAAAGGTGGACCCAGCACAGTTTAACTACATCCATGTGGGCCGTATGGACACCAACACTTGACGTGTTAGGTTTATAGGGAGCCGATCGACTAGACCGTTGGGCTGGACCTTGTATTAAGGTCACCTCATGTTATTGGGCCAAAGCTTGGGCCAAGGGATCAATACCTGTTATGTTGGGTTGCTAGTACACCGTGGTGCAAAACTTAGCCATGTTTTATGCGATGACACCTCTATTTATCTTGTAGTTAATTTACCATGCCAGTATGTTGTTATCTATGATCATCTCAGTTCCCATCATGATGTTAACTTTATTAGTTTATAGACTGATCGTAGCAGGGCTTACTCAGTCTTTTTGACTGACCCGTTTTGTTTCGCCTCTTTTCTTCCGTTTCCCCCCCCAGGTTCTCAGGGAGGGAATACAGGAGCCTAGCTTGGATCTTAGCTGCTTTCTTGGATAGCTCATGTATGCTTTGGACTTGGGCTCGCTATGGTTTCTTCCACTTTGGGGATAGCTACTTTTATGTTTTCCTTTTTCAGTTTCAGATGATGTTATTTCATGTACTAGACTTGTTTATTTGGGAAATTGACATTTTGATGTACCAGACTTGTGTTTTTGAAATGGTTTAAGAATCTTCCGCTATTTTATCTACTTACTCTGTTTATATATATATATATATATATGTCATGTCCTGCCTTGCTATATCATTATGCACATTTACTTTGTTTTAAAACGCCCCACCAAAGTCAGAGTCGCTTGAAAGAGCCACCCTGGCGGAGGTGGGGTGTTACATTTGGTATCAGAGCATATGGTTTACGAGAAGGGATAAAAAGGTTTTTAAAACTTTTGAAAAGAAAAACTATTTTCAAAACCAAGTATTAAGTATTTTCCAAAGAAAAGTCTAGTTATTTTTAAAAGGCTATTCCCCAAAAGCCATTAGCACTATCCTTTGACTCCTCGTTTGAACTCTTTTCTTTTCGTTTCCAGCATGTCTGATAATCTCGTCTTACACGAAGGAGTAACAATACCCGATTGGTTTCATCAGTACTTGGAAGTCACGGCACCAGTCCCGGGTGTCCCTAATGTTGTCTTTCCAATCGAGGCCGCTGTTCCTCCTCCTCCTCCCGTAGCTGATGTTCCTCTTCCCCCTCAGCCTCCACAAGCGGATTTTGCGGAAACTTGTAAGAACTTTAAGATGATGGGTGGCAAGAATTTTAATGGAACAGAGACTTTTGTAGAAGCAAGGAATTGGTTGAAAGAGACCGAAGATCTTTTAGCCTCCTTTGATATAGGTGACCGCAGGAAAGTTTTATTAGCAGTATGGTTGCTAAAGGAAGAAGCTGCACGTTGGTGGGTAGTCACCACCGCAACCAGGCCAATTGAGACTTGGGATGACTTTAGAGGAAGGTTTGGACTGAGATTCTTATCACTGAAGCAAGGGGACATGACTATTAGGGAATACATAGATAAGTTTAATCAACTGGCTCGTGTCGATTTAGATTTGGTTAATACAGCTCAGAAGAAGGCCCTACACTTTGCTCTAGGATTAAACGAGCCATTACATGGTTTGGCCATGTCTCATATACCCTTGGGGGCGACTTTCGAGAATTTGGTGAATTTGGCCCTACTTCAAGAAGAAGATAACAATGACAAGAAAGAGGTCAAGGCGAATGAGTCTCAAGACAAGAGAGTAAATTCCGGGAAACGGGGCAAGAATAACAACAACCGCAAGAACAAGCCAAGAGGGAATAGGAAATGCAATTTCTGTGGTAAAGTTGGACATATAGCCAGGGAATGTAGGAAGAAGGAAAAGAGAAAGCGGGGCGAATGCTTCATTTGTGGTGAGTTTGGACATCTCAGCAAGGATTGCCCGAGGAAACAAGGGCAAGGCCAGACTCAGTGTGCAGGACTATCTGGAGGGCGAGTTCATCCCCTCAGCACCGTTCTTCCAGCTTATGATAGAGGTAGTGTTTCTGTGGAAATCTTGTTTACATTTTCTGACTTTCCCTGATTCGTACTTTGTTTGGTTCTGGCACATCGCATAGTTTTATTTCGTCTGGTCTAGTTGAAAGTTTGCACCTAAGTACTAGTCTAGTTGATGATCCCGTGTGTGTTTCAAATCCAATTGGGGATTCTGCCCGTTTGTCCGTGGTCTGAGTGGATTTGAAAATTTCTATCTTGAGTATAGAACTCTCGTGGGAAGTTTTATTCTCAGTTTCAGGGGATATGGGTTGGTTTTGGGCATGGAATGGTTGTCCTGTTTTGGAGCCATTCTTGGTTTTTGTATATATGGGTGTGAGGCTCATGACTCGCCTCGGTAATACCCTAGAAATTTCTAGCAACCCTATGGGTCCCGTCATGATTGTTATCTTGAGTCCCTCAACTCGTCTATCGATAGTTTGCAATCTGTGAGGGTGGTCCGAGAATATCCTGATATCTTGGGGGAAAGAAAAAGGGTTACCCATAGACGTGGGATAGATTTCCGCATTATCTGGTTGGTAATACCAAGCCAGTTTCGTGGCCGGTTAGGCACATGACCTCACGAGGTGAGAGTTAAGAAAGCAAGTCAAGGAGTTGCTTGAGAAGAACTTCCTGAGACGAAGCATTTTCGAGTAGGGTGCTCCAGTAGTATTCGTTACTGATGTGGACAGTTTGTTTCGCTTATGTGTTGATTATCGTGAGAGGAATAGATAACCGTTACCAAGGATCAATGATTTGTTTGATCAGCTTGTAGGAGCATCTGTTTTCTTTTAATCTAGCTACCGGATTCCATCAGCTTAGGATGGCTGAGGATGGAATTGACAAGACTGCGTTTAGGACTCTAGATGGATTTTTAGAATGGCTAGTCATACTATTTGGTTTGACTAATGCACCCGCGTATTACGTAAACTTGATGGGTAGGGTGTTTAGGGAGTCCTTGAACAAGTTTGTCATGGTCGTCATAGACGATATTTTGATCTCCTCAAAAGAACGAGGAAGAACATGCTATACATCTCAAGGAGGAGATGGATACGCTTAGAGCCACCAGTTGAAGGTCAAGTTCTCCAAATGTCACTTTGGAGGAAAGAAGTTGGATTTCTTGGGCACATAGTTCCTAAGTAAGGCTTAGCGGTGGATTCCGCTAAAGTGGTTGCGGTTTAAGACCGGAAAACTCTGAGGAGGGCAATTGGAGTAAGAAGCTTTCTCCGTTTGGCTAGTTAGTTAGCATTCCCTGAGCTCAGACTTACTCTTCTGGATCAAGAAGGGGGTTTCACAGGAAGGAGACCCGCAGTTAGTCAAGAACATGGACCAGATGATTCGAGGCGAGATGTTAAGTCACCTCGCTAGATATATTATAGATGACAGGGGATGACTAAGGCGCGATGAGAGATTATGTGTTCCTCGAGTGAAAGACTTGGTAAAGAAGGATTTTGAAAATGCGTACCACTCGAGGAGGGGGCCGAGTTGGTCTCAGGATACATGTTGCGCCACCAGGTCAAGGTCAAGTCATAGAAGCCCAGTGGGCCATTACCTCCATTGGAGGTTCCGCAAGGGAAGTGTGAAAACATCTCGATAGATTATGTGGATGGACTACCTAGAAGGGAGTACGGGTATGTGGGTCATAATAGGTAGACTCACGAAGAGTGCTCATTTTAGTCCGGTGAAGAGCGAGAGGACTGCATCATGGTTAGCAACGGTTTATCCTCAAGAAGTTGGCCAGTTTTGAAATAGCCTACAGGAAGCCATGGGTAGGCAATTGAATCTAGGTATGGCCTATCACTCATAGGCGGATGGTTCATTTCAATTAAGCATGAGTTATAGAAAATCACGTTTATAAGGGGCAATTGGCAACGTGGATTGGTATTTTCAAGAAAAGTTCTGCTGCATGGAATACTTTATAGTAAGTGGACGAGATCCAGGATTCACTAGTGAATTTTGGAGAGCTTGCATGAAATCATGAGGTTATAGTGTGTTTAAGCCAAGGATACAGAAGGAAGAATAAGTGGAAAAGAAAGACGAGAGGCGATAATGAAATGAGTTCCAACTCGAATTTGGCAAATAGGAGTTAGGAAGCTAAGGAATCATGAAGTGAAAGATAGTCAAAGCACAGTGGAGTTAAGCTCAAGGAAACATGACTAAGAAGAGTGAAGACTAGATACACGCATCATCTCTTTTTAAGAGTGCATCCTTGATCCTTGTTTTTCTGTGGAGCTTGCTTGCAAGTTATCTTTTGTATATATCCTCTCGGTCCCATTCTCGATCTTATTTCTGTTGTAAACTCCATAAGGGGGTTAAGACTCATCGGTTAGTACTATATGTCAAAGTTTGAATGGATTTCTTGTAATCCAAAAAAAGAGTTTATCTAGTTTATCGTGTCTATCTTGTCATGAGAACCTTAGGTAGAAACCCTTTGGATGAAACATGTATTTGAAACATGTTATGCTTGATGGTTGCAAGTGGTTGCAAGTGTTTGCAAGTGGTTTCTCGTGGATGCATTATACACGATTAGGCACTAGATCGGCTCGCACACTCCTCATATTGCATATGCATGAGTGTTTATGCTTATTCATGGATGGAAATTGTGTGTTATCACATGGATGTTGCATATGGATGAATGTTATGTGCACTCATATAGATACTATGAATTTAGGAATTTGCATACATATGGATTCATTTCACTGACATACATGTGCATTAAGGAGGTTTACTGTATCAGTAACCGCCTGATTTACATACATATGCATTAAGGAGGTTTACTGTATCAGTAACCGCCTGATCTTTGCATTAGATAAGTACATATACACACACTTTTGCATATGTTCATACAACATTTAGAATCTTTTAAGGACAATGATTGCTCGTGGATGATGCTTTGAGTAGATGGATGATTGGATGGTAGGATATGTTCTTCCTAACTTGAAGATTTCGGGGACGAAATCCTTTAAGGAGGGGAGAATGTAACAACCCGTATTTTCAACAACCTGTAATAATGAAAATCGAGGCAGAATTTAATTTAAAAATCTGAATCAAGGGAAACGGGCTATGCCATTGCGTTCGTCTCGGAAAAATACGCGAAATAGAGTCCGAGTTTTCGAAAATCGGAGTCCGTGTGACCCAGTTAAGGCCCATTGAAGTTTGCAGAAAATTCCTAAGTAAAAACAGATTTAAATTTTAAATCAAGAAAACTAGGGTTAGGGCAAACTGGGCAGGCGGGAAAAATTCCCGCCCAGGACCCCATGTCGACAGGCCTGTCGACAGGGGTCTTAGCATGTCGACTGCCCTGTCGACAGCCCTGTCGACAGGGGGTGCCCGGCTGTTTAGCCTGGTGCACCATTTCTGATTGGGGTTGGGTCTTGTGGCCTGTTTCTAGAGAGTTCCGAGATCTGATGGCCCTAATTCAACCTAGGGTTAATCCTATGGTCTAAATCACTAACCTAATCTATAAATAAGACCCTAACCTACCCTAAATCATTCATTATTCAATCTAGCAACTAAACTATGCCAAAATCCATCCTCTCATGGCCTCCACCCTCTTCATACAATTCCTAAACAAATCCCTAAGAGATTTCCATGCATACAAGGGTATTTAGGCTTATATGATCCTCCTTAGTTTGCATTAAAGGCTTGTTTCTCTATTGGCATCATAAAGGAGGAGTCTTGATCAAGTTTGCTTGCATTTGGGGGTTTAAAATTAGTTGCATAAGGGGTTTCTTACATTTGCTATACTCATTTGAGTCCACCTAAGCATTGTAAGCCCTCTTACCTTCATTTTAGAAACTCTAAAGTTAATGTGTGATGAAAGTTGGGGTTTATGTATGTTTATTGAGTTAGGCATGTTTATGCAAGTTTGCTAAGCCATGATTTGTATGTTTATTGAGTTATGCATGTTTATGCAAGTGTACTAAGCCATGATTTGCAAGTTTAACAAGTTATGCATATTTATGCAAGTTTAAAATGACAAGTTGTGCATGTTTGACATGTTGTGCATATTTAACAAGTTATGCATGTTTATGCAAGTTCCCTATTCCATGTTATGCAAGTCTAACATGTTATGCATGTTTATGCTAATATGCAAGTTCACTATGCTAAGTTATGCAAGTCTAACATGTTATGCATGTTTATGTTAATATGCAAGTTCACTATGCTAAGTTATGCAAGTCTAACATGTTATGCATGTTTATGTTAATATGCAAGTTCACTATGCTAAGTTATGCAAGTCTAACATGTTATGCATGTTTATGTTAATATGCAAGTTCACTATGCTAAGTTATGCAAGTCTAACATGTTATGCATGTTTGTTGTGATATGCAAGTTCATCATGTATGATTATGCCAAGTTCCCTCTTCCTATCCTTTATGCGTTATCACGAATATGTAAGCGATAGAATGACGTTGGGGGGTTTGGGTAAACTGAAAATACATGAAAATATAAGATTGGGAATTTACCTATTAAGTTAGGTCTACCCCTTGGGAATTTACCTATTAAGTTAGGTCTACCCAAGTAATTGTTGACTTGTAATTATGTTTTGAAATAAAGTGGACATGACACTTAGAAAACATAAGTGTGACCAACTCGAGGTTGGGTTGAGTTTGTAGCGTAATTCTACCCGGAACCGACCGGCTTAACTAGTAGCTACAAACAATAGGACCCAATGTGAGAAGTTGGTCATGGGGTGCCAAGACCCGAGGTTAGACCAAGTTGTGGTGTAAAGCTACCCGGACCCGCCCGGCCTAACTAGTAACCACAACAAGGTCTAATGTGAGAGGTTAAGGTGCATTAAATTAATTAATGCCTCATGATTAGGGTTAAGTCAGGGTCCACTAATACTTAACCAACTTGGGGATTAGAGGGATTGAAATGGGGTTAAGTGTGAACTATTGGTTACACTTAACCAGTTTAATCCAATTGGGGGTTCGAGGGATTAGAATGGGGTTAAGTTACACTTAACCAATTTAATCCGTGATTAGCGAAGGGTTAAATCGCACTTAACCCTCTTAGGAAACCCTAGCAACGTGGTCTGTTCCAGCAGTAATCCCAGTTTGGTATCATCACAACCCTAGAGGCTGGGCTAGGGCGGGGCACGATTACTGGACTGATGTAAGCGACCAAAGCGACGGCTGAGTGGTACAGCGGTGCGGGTCCGGCGGGCTACGGACGTGCACGTAGTCCGATGTTGGACAAACTCGAGGCACGGGTACCAGTAGGCTTAGACTGTGCATTATTGCTTAAGTGTCTGGGGTTGACACCCGAGGGCTTGATACACCCAAAGGTGGACCCAGCACAGTTTAACTACATCCATGTGGGCCGTATGGACACCAACACTTGACGTGTTAGGTTTATAGGGAGCCGATCGACTAGACCGTTGGGCTGGACCTTGTATTAAGGTCACCTCATGTTATTGGGCCAAAGCTTGGGCCAAGGGATCAATACCTGTTATGTTGGGTTGCTAGTACACCGTGGTGCAAAACTTAGCCATGTTTTATGCGATGACACCTCTATTTATCTTGTAGTTAATTTACCATGCCAGTATGTTGTTATCTATGATCATCTCAGTTCCCATCATGATGTTAACTTTATTAGTTTATAGACTGATCGTAGCAGGGCTTACTCAGTCTTTTTGACTGACCCGTTTTGTTTCGCCTCTTTTCTTCCGTTTCCCCCCCCCCCCCCCAGGTTCTCAGGGAGGGAATACAGGAGCCTAGCTTGGATCTTAGCTGCTTTCTTGTATAGCTCATGTATGCTTTGGACTTGGGCTCGCTATGGTTTCTTCCACTTTGGGGATAGCTACTTTTATGTTTTCCTTTTTCAGTTTCAGATGATGTTATTTCATGTACTAGACTTGTTTATTTGGGAAATTGACATTTTGATGTACCAGACTTGTGTTTTTGAAATGGTTTAAGAATCTTCCGCTGTTTTATCTACTTACTCTGTTTATATATATATATATGTCATGTCCTGCCTTGCTATATCATTATGCATATTTACCTTGTTTTAAAACGCCCCACCAAAGTCAGAGTCGCTTGAAAGAGCCACCCTGGCGGAGGTGGGGTGTTACACGTATATCGTCTTGTTTTATTTTCTACACTTTGAAAAAACCTTCTATTTATAATTGGAAAATATTCCAATTACTTAGCTCTTTCCCGAACTCGGTTATTTTTATACTTAGGAAATATCTATGATACATTTCCAAAATTCCACTTACTTGCTTTAAAACGACTGTTGTGTAAAACATCGTTACAACAACCCAAAATACTGCATTCAGCTAAACTCTTCAACATTTATCTTCGAGACTGAATCTTACCATTTATCGGTTAATAATGAAATCAATCAAGTTGGGGTATAATTACCTCTCAGTCCTTGACTGAAAACATCATTAAATTCAAAACGGACAAAACTGCTTATCTCAAATTATCGACACCATAAAAAACCCACTTATTCATTTTTAAAACACATACACACACACATGTAACACCCCACCTCCATTAAGGTCACTCACAAAAGGAATGCATTAACTTTAGTGGGGGTCATAAGAGTATAGAACTGATAAAATTACAAAACAGACAAATTTAAGCAGCGGAAAATAGTTAGAACTTTTATTCCATAGTAACATAATAGGATAAACTTTCATAAGGATTGTTTCAAACATCAACACCAAAACATCAAAACCCATTACATCAAATATCTGTCTTGTTTCTCAAAAAAAACATAATATCAAATAACATAACATAATTCCCCAATTAAGCAGTAGCCAGCCATAGCAGTAAAGCAAAGAGTCTAAAGCAATACATCACAATCTTCGAGCTTGAAAAGAATTTGAATTAAGCGGTGGTATTCCCTCCCAATGGACCTGGGGGGGATGAAAGAAAGAAGGAAAAACAAAAACAGGGTCAGACATAAAGCCTGGTAAGTCCAGTGACTTTCAGCATGTAAACAGGTAAAGGTATCATGACATGAATAAACTGGATACAAGACATAACCATGATAAGAAGCATCGCAAGATAACGAGATAAGCATAAGATAAAACTAGAACATGATAAGGTATCGTATTGATTCCTAATTTCTCTGCACCACCTAACTAGTGTTCAACTAATGCCATTTGTTACAAAACAAGATAAGTGATCCTCGTTTCCCACATGATAGTTTTATAGGTACATGTCTCATGATGAGGGTCCCACCTCATATTGGCAGTTTACCTGTCCCCACCGTACCTATCTTAATTGATCGGCTCCTATTCATAACGTTCCGCATGAGTTTGTATCAACCCGACATCTACTTGTAGATACTTGTGATGGCCTCACCATAGGGCGTATCATTTCCTAGGGTGGCAACCCGATACGGTTATTGAGCGCACAACTTTATACCAACTTAGTACTTAGTGTCTAAATTTCCCCATGCCGAAATTACGTGCATGCCCGTAATCCGTCGGAACCTGCACTACCGTACCACCTACCTCTATTTTGACTGCTTAGAATCAGCCTTGTAATCGTGCCCCGCCTTTCTTAGCTCAGGGTCCCATTGATATCTAATGTGGGTTACTGCTGAAAAGGGTCCTGCTACTAGGGTTTTCCAAGGATCTATTTGTATACCCCCATATTGGTTAAGTGTCATCAATCAATCAATTCAAGTTTACTTAACCCCACCCATTCATCATGTTATATTGGTTAAATGTCATTAATCCAGTCGAGTTACTTAACTCACCCACTTGTCATGTCATATTGGTTAAGTGTTGCATGTTGACTTAACCCTACCATACTTAACATGTTTGTTTTGCATTAATTATTTATTAATGCATCAACCTCTCACATTGGATGTATTTGTGGTAGCTGGATTGTGAAAAGCGGTTCCGGGCAGTCTTACACCACCCATTCCAACCTCAGGTTCAAGCATTCAATGCGCTAACCCCTCATATTAGACTTGTGGTTTGCGGTTGCTGGATGTGCCGGGCGGTTTCGGGTGGTTTCGGGCAGTCTTACACCACATACTCATTCAAACCTCGTTTTTGGCATTATTACCCATCTAATCTTCACCTTTGACCTCTCACATTAAATTGTTGTCGTTGCGGTTGCTAGATGTGTTGGGCGGTTCCGGACAGCCTTATACCACAACTCAAATCTAACCTCGTGTCTTAGGCGGCCATTAGATTTAATTAAATTATACACTTTCCAATTATGTCCAAATTCCAATTTTTACATGCCAATTATCATATGCCCAATTATTGATGTACATGCCAATTTACATATATCCAATTATTGATTTACATGCCAATTTAAATATGCCTAATTATTGATTTACATGCCAATTTACATATCCCCAAATATTTATTTACATGCCAATTTACATATGCCCAAATATTAGTTTACATGCCAATTTACCCAAACTTGCAATTATAATAATAATAATACCCCATATCCCTCACAAATTATGCCCAATAATTCCACCAAACATGTTATGCCCATAAATTCACCCAAATAGGCAAGACCCAATATTCCCCGTATTTCAAGCGTTCGTATTTCACGATTTTAGCCTAGGTTCGAAGTTAACCCAGGTTCAATAAAAGAAAATAAATAGGGGGAGATAGAAGTTGCATAAAATGAGAACAGAGAGAAAATAGGCATGAAAATATCATCACAGGCATGAATGCTAAGACTTGATAAGAACATCATTGTGAACATGAAAAACTAATGTGCAACAAAATAAACTGATGATAATAGCATCATGAGAATAAGAATAGAAGCAAAAGAACAACTTAGAATCAGGCATAGTCTCAAATTCATCTTATTACACGTCAATACTAGATTTAGGTGTTCAAATCTAAAAATAAATGAACATACAGTGTTTGGATTAGAAAAGATAATTGAATCGCTTGTTGTTGTTGAAGAACTCTAACTTGATATTGATTAATCCTCTAGGTTGATGAAGAACATTTTGATTTGATTTAGGTTTTAGTGGAGGCTAGATTTAGATGAGAGTTTAGCGGCATGGAGGCGCCTTGAGAGTGAATAATAGAATTAGGGTTTAGGTTTAGATATGTATTTATAGGTGTGTTAGGAAAACCATGGCCTTTTGATTAGCATAGGAGTCATCAGAGCCATCTAAACAAAAGAGACATGTCACCCAGCCAACCACAGTGCAACACATAAGCCTTAAAACCGAAAATTTCGTCACAGACCATTCTAGGCTGACGGAGTCGATTCCAAACACCCTGAGTTGACCCTGGAATCGACCCAGCGGGTCGAGGTCGACCCATAAAATAGGTCGGTTTGGCGTTTTGCCTTCCCGCTTCCGCTGTTTTGAATTTTTTTCTTGAATTTTAGGTTGATTTTTATTTTATTAATTAATATATATACATATATTTTCCTTATATGTATACAAACTTCCAAGATCCATAACTTTCTCATACACTATCCGTTTAATGCAAAGTTTTGGTCCATCTTGACCATAATTTTGAGACGAACGCAATGATATAGTCTGTTTTACTTAATTCTCAATTTTAAAATTAGTTACTCTTTAAATTTGTCTATTAATATTTATTGAAAAATATGGGGTGCTACATTCTCCCCTCCTTAAAGGATTTCGTCGTCGAAATCTCTAAGTTAAGAAGAATGCATCCTACCATCCAACATCCATCTACTCAATCATCATTCACAAGCATCCATTGTCCTTAAAAAAGATTTCTAATGCTATATGAACATATGCAAAAGTTTGCGTGTATATGTTCCTTATCTAATGCAAAATCAAGCGGTCTACTGATTCTGTTGACCTCCTTAATGCAAATTATGTTAGTGTCATGAGTCCAATTATTTATGCAATTATTCCTAATGTACTTCATAACCTCTACATGAGTGCACAATCAGTCATCCATATTCAACATTCATATGATAACACGTCCAATTTCAATCTCATCCATAACCAAACCAATATATGCATATGCAATATGGAAGTGACTTGAGTCAATCTAGTGCCTAAGGTGTGTGTGTGTAAGTGCATCCACGAGCAACCACTAGCAACAAATTGCATCCACTTGCATCCACCAAACATAACATGTCTCAAACACATGTTTACAATCATAGGATACTCCTAGCTAAAGGTCGATGATATAATCAAGAGGACGTCCTAAACGATAGAACAAGTGTAAACAAAGCAGTAGAAAAAGGAGAAATTAAGAACATACCCTCAAAGAGAAAAGGATACAACGTATGCATCTTAGCTTCCATCTCCTAAGTAGTGTCTCCTTCGTCACTTCCCCATTGTACTTTGACTAGCTTGACCTCTTTGTTGTGTAACCTCTTGACCTTTGATCCAAGGATGCACGTAGGGGCTCGTCTAATCATGGCATCTCGCTCCACTTCAACTTCCTAAAGTATGCTCGGCTCCACCACTTCCGTGGTGTCATGTAAGCACTTCCTCAGATGTGATACGTGAAACACGTTATGTACACCACTAAGCTTCTCGGGCAACTATACTCTGTAGGCCATCTGTCCAACTCTCTCTGTAGTAGGAAACAGTCCTACGAATCTCGGTGCTAGCTTTCCTACCGACCCACAGCGAACAACATTCCTTAACAGTGATACTTTGACAAAGACCATGTCTCCAACACTAAACTCAAGGTCGGTCCTTCTCCTATCAACATATGACTTTTTCCTATCTTGCGCGGTCTTCTTATGTCTTCGAATTAGATCCACTTTCTCCGAAGTCTCTCTGATCATATCTAGCCCAAGTACTAGCTTATCTGTGGATTCCCACCAACAAGTTAGTGATCTACACGGCCATCCATACAAAGCTTAAAAAGGTGCCATGCCAATGATAGACTGATAACTGTTATCATACGCAAACTCTACTAGTGGAAGGTGGTCCTCCCATGTCCCTCCAAAGTCCAAGATACAAAGCCTCAAAAGGTCTTCTAGAATCCGATTCACCCTCTCGGTTTGGTCATCCGCTTGAGGATGATACGTCGTGCTCAAGCATAACTGAGTCCCTATGGCTTTTTGCAAACTTTTCCAAAAGTCACTAGTAAAGATAGGATCATGATTGCTTACAATGCTAGAGGGTACCCCCATGCAAACGAACTATCTCCCTAACATAAATAGGTGCTAACGATGATGTTGTCCTCTTTCTCTTGACAGGAATGAAGTAAGCACTCTTCGTAAGTCTGTCCACTATCACCCAAAAACTGGTATTGCTTCTTCTAGACCTAGTCAACCCGTCTATAAAGTCCATCGAGATACTCTCCCATTTCCATTGCGGAACCTCTAGAGGATGAAGCAGTCCACCGGGCTTTTTCTGCTTAGCCTTGACTTGCTGACATACCAAGTATTTAGAAACAAACTCAGCCTTGTCCTTCTTCATTCCGTCCCAAAAGAAAACTCGCTTCATATCTTTGTACATCTTGTCACCACCGGGATGTATGGTCATCTTAGAATGATGGGCTTCCTCTAGAACTGTCTTCTTTAAGTTCTCGTCTTGCGGTACACAAAGTCTCCCATCCCTATGTAACCAACCTTTGTCATCTAGGGTATACCTACCAAGATGGCTCGAAGACTCCCCTCCTATGAGCTTTTCTACTAGGTCAAGCAAATGTGGGTCATCCCGCTGGGCCTCCCCAATCCGTCCCAAAAGCGTAGGTATCACCTCTAAGGATGCTAACAAACCGGTCACATAATCGACAGAGGGTCTAAAGTCAAAGGTCGCTATGTACTCTAAGCTCTGCCTCTCCCCAAACATAGGACTCAAAGTCAACTTCTTCCAGCTCAAGGCATCAGCTACAATGTTACCCTTGCCAGGGGTATATGTGATCTCGAAATCGTAGGATGCTAAGAACTCCATCCACCTTTGTTGCCTCAAGTTAAGATCTTTTTGCGAGAAAAGGTACTTCAACAATTTATGGTCAGTATACAATTCAAACTTCTCACCTAGGAGATAATGGCACGAAGACTTAAGCAAAAAAACGATGGCAGATAATTCTAGATCATGGGTTGTGTAGTTTTTCTCATGTACTTTCAACTGTCTTCCACCATAAGCTACTACCTTCCCTTCTTGCATCAAGACAGCACCTAGTCCCATACCGCATGCATCCGTGTATACTGTAAACATTTTACTCCCGTCTGGCAATGTCAACACTGGGGCTGTTGTAAGAGCCCTTTTCCAATCGTTGGAAATCAATGTCACAATCAATGTCCCAAGCAAAGGCTGCATTTTTCTTCGACAGTCTAGTAAGTGGGACTGAAATCTTTGCAAAGTCCTTAATGAACTCCCTATAATAGCCCGCTAATCCAAGAAAGCTTCGCAGCTCTGTTTCATTCTTTGGGATCTTCCAATCTTGCACCGCAACTACTTTTGCAGGGTCTACAGCTATCCCGTCTTTGGACACCACATGTCCTAGAAACCTTACTTCTTCTCTCCAAAAGTGGCATTTGAAGAACTTCGCTTTAAGCTGATGTGCTCGAAGGGTATCCATGACTGCCCTCAAATGCAAAGTATGTTCTTCCTTGTTCTTTGAGAAAATCAAGATGTCATTCACGAAGACTACAACAAACTTATTAAGGAACTCCCTAAACACCCTACTCATCAAGTCAACAAAATAGGCGGGTGCAATCAAACCGAAAGGCATGACGAGCCATTCAAAGAAACCGTCAGGGGTCCTAAAAGTAGTTTGGTCTATGCTGTCCTCAGCCACTCTTAGCTGATGAAAACCCATAGCCAAATCTAGTTGTGAGAAAACGGACGCACCTACAAGTTGGTCAAACAAATCATCTATTCGTGGAAGTGGGTGCCTATTTTTCTTAGTCAGCTTGTTTAACTCTCTATAATCCACACATAAGCGAAGTGAACCATCCGCCTTAGTAGTGAATACTACTGGAGCACCCCATTAAGAAATACTTCGCCTAATAAACCCCTTCTCAAGCAACTCTTTAACTTGTTGACTAAGCTCCTTCATTTCCTTAGGAGCCATGTCTCGTACGGGTAAAGCAACTGGTTTGGCATTATCGCCAAAGTATATGCGGAAATCTATTTCACGTTGGGGGTAAACCCTTTACCTCATCAAAGACATAGGGATACTCGCGAAATACTAGAACAGGTTGCAAATTATCAACAAATGCATCAAGAGATTCTAGGTAACTAAGCATGACAGAACCCTTGGGGTTACACCAGATTTCGAGGGTATTACCAAGACGAGTCAAAAGCCTAACTACCCACCTTTCACAATCGAGAATGACACCATTTCTGGATAACCAATCCATCCCTAGAATCAACCCATAGCCCATGAAACCAAGAACATACGCATTACATTGAAACTCAACACTAAGTATAGATATTCCCAAATCCAAGCAAATCATAGATAAATGAGCCGAACCCCTAATCGGATTTGAGACAACAATGGGATCCTCTACCATACATGTACTAAGGTGCAGAGAATCTACTATAGAAGAGGATATAAAAGAATGCAATGCGCCAGAATTGAAAAGAGTGCGTACAGGGCGATCAGCAAGAAAAACTAAACTTTCAACGGAAATATTTCTACCTCTCTCTTGAGTGGGTGCCATGAGAGCATGAATTTTCCCTCCAGAAGATCCTGCCCTTGGCCCTTGCTTCTTTGGGCAATCCTTAACCACATGTCTTGTCTCGCCACAATGGAAACATGCACACGTCTTACTCTTCTTCTTTCTACAGTCTTTAGCGATGTGGCCAATGATACCACAATAGTTACACTTCCTCTTGTCGCGTGGCTTGTTGTTCTTTCCACCCTTCATATTGTCCACCTTCTTGTTTTGAGGTTCATCCTTCTTCACTTCTTTCTTCCCACCCTTTTCTTCTTCATTTAATAGCGCCATGTCCACCAATCTCCCAAAAGTTAGGCCCATTGGAATATGGGACATAGCTAGACCATGCAATGGTTCATTCAAACCTCTAGCAAAACGTAAAGCTTTCTTGTGAGGTGTATCTTCAAACACCAACCCAAATCTTGCAAGCAAACTGAATTTGTTGGCGTATTCCTTGACTGACATTTTCCTTTGTTTGAGTGCTAGAAACTTCTCCATCTGTAGGCTTTGTTCAGCTGGCGAGAGGAACTTCATCTCAAACCTCCGCCTAAAGTCCACCCCCAAGTCTTAACTGGTTGCTCAGCACTAGTAACCTCCCACCAGTAAGAGGCTTCTTCCTTCATTAGCCTAACGGCCAATTGTATCTTCCTCCTATCATCCACTTCAAAGATAGCAAACAACTCTTCTGTTTTCTTGAGCCAGTTCCATGCTTCAACAAAAGTCTCAGTCCCTTTAAAGATCTTTCCGCCCATAGCACGGAAGTCCTTACAAATCTTAGCAAAAGCATCTACGCGATGAGAGACAAGAGCTGGGGGAGGAGGAGGAGAAGGAGAAACGTTGGCTGGGCCCGCGGCAGTGGCCCTAGCCTCTAGGTATCGTCTGAATCAAGCGGGTATCGGAACACCCTCAGGTATCTCGGGTTCCCCAGACATCCTGAAAAGAAAAAGTAAAGGATTCAAAACAAAGAAAAAAAGGATAGTGCATATGGCTTTGGGAAATATGCCTTTTTAAAATAATAATATTTTTCCTTGAAAATGCTTCTTTTAATCATGGTTTTGAAAATATTTTCTTTAAAATATGCATTTGAAAATAGTTTTAAAAATCTTTTACCCATTCTGGTAACCTTCAGCTCTGATACCACGTGCAACACCCCACCTCCATTAAGGTCACTCACAAAGGGAATGCATTAACTTTAGTGGGGGTCATAAGAGTATAGAACAGATAAAATTACAAAACAGAAAAATTTAAGCAGCGGAAAACAATTAGAACTTTTATTCCATATTAGCATAATAGGATAAACTTTCATAAGGGTTGTTTCAAACATCAACACCAAAACATCAAAACCCATTACATCAAATATCAGTCTTATTTCTAAAAAGAAGCATAATACAAAATAACATAACATAATTCCCTAATTAAGTAGTAGCCATCCATAGCAGTAAATCAAAGAGTCCAAAGAAATACATCACAATCCTCGAGCTTGAAAAGAATCTGAGCTAAGCGGTGGTATTCCCTCCATGTGGACCTTGGGGGGAACGAAAGAAAGAAGGCGAAACAAGAACAGAGTCAGACGTAAAGCCTGGTAAGTCCAGTGACTTTCAGCATGTAAACAGGTAAAGGTATCATGACATGAATAAGCTGGATACAAGACATAACCATGATAATAAGCATCGCAAGATAACGAGATAAGCATAAGATAAGACTAGAACATGATAAGGTATCGTACTGATTCCTAATTTCTCTGCACCACCTAACTAGTGTTCAACTAATGCCATTTGTTACAAAACAAGATAAGTGATCCCCATTTCCCATATGATAGTTTTATAGGTATATATCTCATGATGAGGGTCCCACCTCATATTGACAGTTTACTTGTCCCCACCGTACCTATTTTAATTGATCGGTTCCTACTCATAACGTTCTGCATGTGTTTGCATCAACCCGGCCCCTACTTGTAGATACCTATGTTGGTCCAACCATAAGGTGTATCATTTCCTAGGGTGGCAACCCGATACAGTCCTAGAGTGCACAACTTTATACCTACTTGGTACTTAGTGTCTAAATTTTCCCATGTCGGAATTACGCGCACGCCCATAATCCGTCAGAACCTGCACTGCCCTACCACCTACCGCAATTTTGACCGCTTATAATTAGCCCAATAATCGTGCCCCACCCTGCCTAGCTCAGGGTCCCTTTGATACCAAATGTGGGTTACTGCCAAAAAGGGTCCCGCTACTAGGGTTTTCCTAGGGTCTATTAGTATACCCCCCATATTGGTTAAGTGTCATCAATCAATCAATTCAAGTATGCTTAACCTACCCATTCATCATGTTATATTGGTTAAGTGTCATTAATCCAGTCGAGTTACTTAACCTACCCATTTGTCATGTCATATTGGTTAAGTGTTGCATGTTGACTTAACCCTACCATACTTAACATGTTTGTTTAGCATTAATTATTTATTAATGCATCAACCTCCCACATCGGACTTATTTGCAGTAGCTGGATTGTGTCGGGCGGTTCCGGGCAGTCTTACACCGCAAACCCATTCCAACCTCGGGTTCAAGCATTCAATGCGCTAACCTCTCACATTAGACTTGTTGTTTGTGGTAGTTGGATGTGTCGGGCAGTTTCGGGCAGTCTTACACCACATACTCATTCTAACCTCGTGTTAGGCATTATTACCCATCTATTCTTCGCCTTGGACCTCTCACATTAGATTGTTGTCGTTGCGGTTGCTGAATGTGCCAGGCGGTTCTGGGCAGTCTTACACCACAACTCAAATCTAACCTCGTGTCTTAGGCGGCCATTAGATTTAATTAAATTATATACTTGCCATTATGTCCAAATTCCAATTTTTACATGCCAATTATCATATGCCCAAATATTGATTTACATGCCAATTTACATATGCCCAAATATTGATTTACGTGCCAATTTACATGTGCCAAAATATTAATTTACATGCCAATTTACATATGCCCAAAGATTGATTTACTTGCCAATTTACCCAAACTTGCAATTATAATAATAATAATACCCCATATCTATTACAAATAATTCCCAATAATTCCACCAAACATGTTATGCCCGTAAATTCACCCAAATGGGCAATACCAATATTCCACGTATTCCAAACGTTCATATATCGCGATTTCAGTCTAGGTTCAAAGTTAACCCAGGTTTAATAAAAGAAAATAAATAGGGGGAGATAGAAGTTGCATAAAATAAGAACAAAGAGAAAATTGGCATGAAAATATCATCACAGGCATGAAGGCTAAGACTTGATAAGAACATCATCATGAACATGAAAAACTGATGTACAACAAGATAAACTGATGATAATAGCATCATGAGAATAAGAATAGAAGCAAAAGAACAACTTAAAATCATGCGTAGTCTCAAATTCATCTTAATACATGTCAGGACTAGATTTAGGTGTTCAAATCAAAAAATAACTGAACTTACCGCGTTTGGATTAGAAAAGATAATTGAATCACTTGTTGTTGTTGAAGAACTCTAACTTGATATTGATTAATCCTCAAGGTTAATGAAGAACTTTTTTATTTGATTTAGGTTTTAGTGGCGGCTAGGTTTAGATGAGAGTTTGGCGGCATGTAGGCGCCATGAGAGTGAACAATAGAATTAGGTTTTGGGTTTAGATATGTATTTATAGGTGTGTTAGGCAAACCATGGCCTTTAGATTAGCATAGGAGTCATCAGAGCCATCTAAACCAAAGAGACATGTCAACCAGCCAACCACAGTGCAATACATAGGCCTTAAAACACAAAATTTCGTCACATACCATTCTAGGCCGACGGGGTCGATTCCAAACACCCTGAGTTGACCCTGGGGTCAACCGAGCGCTGGGCCGACCCTTAAAATAGGTCGGTTTGGCGTTTTGCCTTCCCGCTTCCACTGTTTTGAATTTTTTTCTTGAATTTTAGGTTGATTTTTATTTTATTAATTTATATATATACATATATTTCCCTTATATGTATACAAACTTCCTAGGTCCATAACTTTCTCATACATTATCCGTTTAACGCAAAGTTTGGGTCCATCTTGACCAGAATTTTGAGACGAACGCAATGGTATAGTCTATTTTACTTAATTCTCACTTTTAAAATTTAATATTCTTTTAATTCATCAGTTAATATTCATAGAAAAATATAGGGTGTTACAACATATATATATATATATATACATATATATCTTTCTATTACTAGATTTTCTGTTTCCTTTTTGTTTATAATATTCTATTTTTAAGTTCGTTTCCTTACCAGATTCTACATATATTGATATGTATTTCTAATTATCAAGTTCTCTTAAAAATATTCTAACTACTTAAATTTTCGGAAAAATTTTCCATTACCTCCTTTGTATGGGTCACTCGGTATAACTATAAAACGCCTCTCTGGGCCCTTTCCATTCAAAAGGAAAATCAAAAAGCGAAGTGGTTGCCGATTCGGCGCTTAAAATCTCATATTAAATCAAATATGAACCTTTTGGTTAGGCATTTCAATTTATATCTCTTTATATACTTCCCTCCAAACCTTCTTAACACATATCCAAATATTCCCATTTGGTTTCAACTCAATCCATCCGTCCTAACCCAATTTGCTAATTTATTTTCTAATTAGTTATTTTGCCTATTTCACTTCTTTGTTTGAACATAACATGTTCAAATATAGAATCAACTTGCTTATAAACAAATTAAATTCCATTTTCGATTCAAGTTCCCTTTTCGATTTCGAATATAATTTCTCAAATCACCTTTACTTATTCAAAGTCCAATTTCATATTAAATTTCGATTAACTAATTATTATTCAAATTATTTATTCTATTCAATAATTAAAAATCTGATTTTTGTCTCAAAAATCATTTCACTTACTTCACTGGAGTTCATATTTATTTTATATCTCTAGTATGGATTTTTCTAATGGAAATTCGAATTTTATTTACTTAAAATCCTTTTATTTATTTAAATAAACCGTTATGGTTTTATAATGGTCCTGGCGCTCTTTTTCTGAAAATTTGATTTTGACATAACTCAAAATCTATAAGACGAAATCAAGATTTTTCTTTTCCACTAGAAAGCTATTATCAAATTGGCCGTGACGATTCTTGTTTCAAAGAAATCCGACTTAAATTGAGTTCTATATACTCAATTGAAGTTTGAAACGCCAATTCACGAACTGCCGTGTTGCGGCGTGTTTGTTTTAAATATATTTAATATATAAACGTTTTAAACTTCGTTTATATATAAATACTAACTTCATTCAAATATATTTTAATATATATTAAACCAATTTTCCCAATTCAACTTAATAATTCTGATTATTCCAGATCGCCAAGTATTTCGTGTCTTAGTTATAATTCTATTTATAGTTCAGTCTTCTATATTAAATACTAATTTCTTTCTATACAAATTATTTATAAAATTCGATATAATCGAATTTCAAATTATAAATCCTTCTGATTTGTCTCATCTCTGTTTATATTCCGAGTTCCAGAAATAAACCGGTCGTTCCTTTTTCGAAATGGTTTCCAATTCACTTTCAAATTCATACTTGAATTTATAATTCCACATTTATCCCATTATAATTATCCCACTTTATAAACATTGTTTATAAATTTTCTTCCTTGTTTTTTAAATTAAACAAGTTCCATTTCAAAACCCATTTGAAAACAAATTTCTATATTTGGAATACTTTATTTATAATAAATTATATATATACATATTGTAAATTTATTTTCATATTTAAAATTTAAACTTCTATTCAATACAATCCAAATATTTTTCTTTTTCTTGAAGTACTTAATTAAATCAATTCGATCTAATCGAATTCAAATCATAAATCCATATGGATTATTTCAATTCAATTCTCATTCCAACCATTGGAATAATTTCCTCGTTCTTTATTAACATGATTCTCAATCCTCAATTTAAATTCGCTTTTGAAATTTAAATATTTAAATTATCCAAATGATAATTTTTCCATTTCAGTTATAATCACCATTTTTAAATTCACTTTAATTCTCCGCATTATCCAATTCAAATCTTTCCATTTTATTTTATAAACAACATTTATAATTTTACTTCAATTTCCTTTGTTATTTAGTTTATAAACATCATTTATAAATTCATCACTTCAATTTCTTGTATTATTTAATTTATAGACATCGTTTATAAATTATATATTAGTTTTATTTATTCAAAACAAGTTAATATTTCTAGTCCATTCAAAATTCGAATACTATTTTTAGAAAAATAGATTTCCCTTTTAAATCTCAAAATATCCTTTTTACGATATTTTTATAAATCAATATTCAGGCCCCAATGATATATAAACACCCAAAAACACTCAGTTATCAATCACAGGTTTTCTAACACATCATATATGATAATATATATGAAACAAACAAATAATAATATTTTTGAGGAATCCAGTTGGATCCCTCCAACCTATTTTCCTGCATCCACAGACGTTAGCCAACATAAATAATACCCATCCTGTTTTGAGGCAGGATATCGCGGTATAAAAAGTCATCCACTATTATAGCGTGGGGCACATAGGGTTATCCGCTAATGATACTGCAGGCATCCTCTAATGGTACTATGGGAATCCAACACCCGATATATATATATATATATATATATATATAATAACCACAAACACCATTCCTAAATAACTAATATATATTTTATAGCCACAATAATATTTCAGTGCACACAAACAACCAACGAACAATTATTTTAACGAATAAAATAATAAAAATATTATTGAGATTTACTCACCTTGTATTTTATTTACCGATTATCCCAATTAATCTCATATCATTGCGCCTACGAGTCCCCTCGAGTCGGTTTGAAAGAATTAATTTTGCACCTAAGATTAGTTGATTTTTAATTATCCATTAAACACTTACTAATTTAACTAACCACTAAAAATGAATAAATAAAATTTTATAATTATTTTAAATTATGTACAAACTATATACCTTGTTGCTACAACAAATAATCGATCAATTCAAGAAGTAGATCCTTGATTAGCTCCAATAAACTATCATCAGACCATATCATCACTTCAGCGAACATCTCGTAGTCAACACTATTATCCCTTCATCGCTTACACTACTACTTTGTTGCTACATCATTTGAATACCCAATATTGCTGCATACTTTAGTTCAACTCCTTCCTTCCTCACCTAAATTTGGCAAGCTCGCACCCTTTCTTTCATTTACAACATGGACCTGGATCTGCAGCTCAAAGAATACTGAGACAACTTAACCTGTAGACCTCCACTCCATTGTCATTATGACAACTTCAGCCTCTTATGTATCCACATTTCCACAATAGCACATACCCGACTCCGCCAATTTATTTATACTGTCAAACTCCACAAGCCGTTCAACCACCAGAGAGCCCGTTCTCGATTTCCTACATCAAGCGCTCCCAAAAAGTTGTTGATTCGAACCCTAAAACACCTAATGTCGCACTCCCTCAACTACCTAATATCGCCCCCCGGATCACTCGTTCGTTCACCAGTAGAACAACTCAGTGCGCTTCACAACATTTAGCTGTCGATTACCATTCCGAATACCAACTACTCCAATTCCACAGTTTGCAACTTCTCCCTGGTCATAATCAACTCCATCGCAACTTCGGAATTCCCCAACGCCCCTAATTCCTCCTCCGACCTCTCCTCGATTAGTGCGTAATATGCTATCCTCAGATCAATATCGCACCCAAAGCCCTAGATCCTGAAATTGCGCTAGAAAATTTTGCTTTTACTTAAAATTAGGTATACGGGTTCGGGTTTCTGTTCAAGGATTTAAAATGATTTCAGAACTGAGGACGGATGCATTTTACTTCGTTTGGGAGCATCGAGTTTTATTTAGCTGTGAAGTGGAAAATGGACTAATGGAAAGGGAGGGATGATTTTACATGTATAAACGATTCAATCTAAAGAGAAGCGACATTTTAATTTATCTGAAGCTTGAGAATCGATTTGGTTTTCAGAAGAATGAAGTGTGAAGGGGGTAGGCGATTAGATAGAAAGGAATACTTCACCATTAAGTAAAATTTTGATTTGACCATACATTAATATGATTTGATTTCTATTTTACATGATAGACACAAAGGGATTTTTATTTTATCTAAACAGATTCTGATTTGATTTGATCTTATCCATTAATCAAATATTACAAGGTTCGCAACTTGAAACTATGAACCGCTATTTTAATGCACCGATTGACATTTAAATATCATAGCATTATACTGAACTCAACATAATATATTCTGGAATTTAATTTGAACGTATACACCATATTAAATTACTATAATATAATTTAAATTCAGAAATAATTAGATTCTTCGATAATAAATTATTTTTATTATCATTTATATTCAAATACCATTTCTAAAAATCATTTGAATCATTTTGACTCTGGATTTAATTTTAAATTAAATTATTTCAGATCTCGTATTTCGATAAATAAATATTCGAAATAAACTGTATTTTGATATTAAATTGATAATCCAAAATAAAAATCGATCTATATTATTAACTAAATATTTAAAATAAATATTAAATATTCAAAAATAAATTGATAAAAAATCTGGGTCGTTACATGTAACAACCCGTATTTTCAATAACGGGTAATAATGTAAATCGAGGCAGAATTTAATTTAAAAATCTGAATCAAGGGAAACGGGCTATGCCATTGCGTTCGTCTCGGAAAAATACGCGAAATAGAGTCCGAGTTTTCGAAAATCGGAGTCCGTATGACCCAGTTAAGGCCCATGGAAGTTTTCAGAAATTTCCATAATAAAAAAAAACAGATTTAAATTTAAATTAAAACAAGGATTTGGGCACAGCTGGAGTAGGCGGGAAAACTCCCGCCAGGGGCCCCATGTCGACAGGCCTGTCGACAGGGTCCCCAGGGTGTCGACAACCCTGTCGACAGCCCTGTCGACAGGGGATGACCAGGCAGACTCGCCTGGTGCACCATTTTGATTTGGGCTTGGTCTTGTGGCTTGGTTCTAGAGAATTCCGAGTTCTGACGGGCCAAAACTAACCTAGGGTTAATCCTAGGGCTTAAAACACTCTAATCTTCTATAAATATACCCCTAATCCTACCCTAAAGCCTCATTAATCAATCTAGCAACTAAACTATGTCAATTTGAATCCTCAAATGGCCTCCACCTAAAAACCCTAGCCTCCACTTTCCTCAAAGATTAATCCTATGAAGATATGATGATCATACAACCTTTTCTATGTTGTATGAATGCTTAATAACTTGCATACTTCATTAAGTTGCAAGTTTGATTTGCTAAGTTTGTGTTTTTGGGATTTTGTAAAAGGGTTTTCTTATCTGAAGCTTTGTTTTGGGTTTTCAAAGGGCTTCTTCATCTTATTTGGTGGATTTGTGACTTGTTTATATTTGTAAGCCCTCTTACCTTCACTTTACAAACTCTAAAGTTATCATGTGGTGAAAGTTGAGATTTGTACATGTTTAATGGATTATGTATGCTTATGCGAATTCACTATGCCATGTTTTACATGTTTCATAAGTTATGCATGTTTATGCAAGTTCACCTTACCATGTTGTACATGTTTTATGGATTATGCATGTTTATGCAAGTTCACCTCACCATGTTATGCAAGTTTTATGGGTTATGCATGTTTATGCAAGTTCATCTTACCATGTTATGCAAGTTTTATGGGTTATGCATGTTTATGCAAGTTCACCTTACCATGTTATGCAAGTTTTATGGGTTATGCATGTTTATGCAAGTTCATCTTACCATGTTATGCAAGTTTTATGGGTTATGCATGTTTATGCAAGTTCACCTTACCATGTTATGCAAGTTTTATGGGTTATGCATGTTTATGCAAGTTCACCTTACCATGTTATGCTAGTTTTATGGATTATGCATGTTTATGCGAGTTCACTATGACATGATTTGCAAATCTAACATGTTATGCATCATTATTATGATATGTGAAGTTCATCATGTATGTTATGCCAAGTTACCTTTTATACCCTTATGCGTTATGACGAATATGTAAGCGATATAATGACGTTGGGGGGTTTTGGGTAAAACTTAAAATACATGAAAATATAAGATTGGGAATTTACCTATTAAGTTAGGTCTACCCCTTGGGAATTTACCTATTAAGTTAGGTCTACCCAAGTATTTGTTAAACTTGTAATTGTGTTTTAAAAGTGGACATGACACTTAGAAAACATAAGTGTGGCCAACTCGAGGTTGGGTTGAGTTTGTAGCGTAATTCTACCCGGAACCGACCGGCTTAACTGGTGGCTACAAACAATAGGACCCAATGTGAGAAGTTGGTCATGTGGTGCCAAAACCCGAGGTTAGACTAAGTTGTGGTGTAAACCTACCCGGACCCGCCCGGCCTAACTAGTAACCACAACAAGCTCTAATGTGAGAGGTTAAGGTGCATTAAATTAATTAATGCCTCATGATTAGGGTTAAGTCAGAGTCCACTAATACTTAACCAATAATGGGGATGCGAGGATTAGATGGGGTTAAGTGGTTACACTTAACTAATTTAATCCATGATTAGTGAGGGGTTAAACCACACTTAACCCTCTTAGAAACCCTAGCAACGTGGTCTGTTCCAGCAATAATCCCAGTTTGGTATCATTCACAACCCTAGAGGCTAGGCTAGGGCGGGGCACGATTACTGGACTGATGTAAGCGACCAAAGCGACGGCTGAGTGGTACAGCGGTGCGGGTCCGGCGGGCTACGGACGTGCACGTAGTCCGATGTTGGACAAACTCGAGGCACGGGTACCAGTAGGTTTAGGCTGTGCATTATTGCTTCAGTGTCTGGGGTTGACACCCGAGGGCTTGATACACCCGAAGGTGGACCCAGCACAGTCTGACTACATCCATATGTGGGCCGTATGGACACCAACACTTGACGTGTTAGGTTTATAGGGAGCCGATCGACTAGACCGTTGGGCTGGGCCTTATATTAAGGTCACTTCATGTTATTGGGCCAAAGTTTGGGCTAAGGGATCAATATCTGTTTTGTGGGTTTGCTAGTACACTATGGTGCAAAAACTTAATCTTCTTATGTGATGTCACCTTTATCTATTGCCGGTATGTTTACCTCAGTTTCCATCATGCTGTTAGCTTTATTAGTTTATAGATTGATCGTAGTAGGGCTTACCAGTCTTTTTGACTGACCTGTTTTCTTTCGCTTCTTTCCTTCCGTTTCCCCCACCCCCACAGGTTCTCAGGGAGGGGCTACATCTGCTTAGTGGATCTTTGGCTTGCTTGTTGGATAGCTCATGTATGGATCTGAGCTAGCTGTGGCTTATCTTTTATTTCTGGGGATTAGTACTGATGTTTTACCATGTATTTTGTTTCTACGTATCTAGACTTATGTTGTATTTTGGATCATGACATTTTGATACTATGTACTTGACTATGTTGGTTTTGTGAGATGATGATGATGGGTTTTTATCTGCTACCGCTGCTTTACTTATATTTATTTTTATATATTCTGTCTTGCGATATCTCTGTGCATGTTTACCTTCACAATAACGCCCCTCCAAAGCTAGTACATTCTAAGGAGTGATCCTAGTGGAGGTGGGGTGTTACATTTGGTATCGGAGCACACGGTTAACAAGATTGAACAAAACTTTTGAAAAAAAAAACCCTTTTTGAAAAATTATTTTCAAAAACCTACTAAGTATTTTCCAAAATAAAGTCTAGATTATTTTAAGGCTAATCCCCAAAAGCCATTAGCGTTATCCTTCGTTCCCTTGACCTGATCATATCTTATCTTTCGTTTCAGTATGGCTGAGAATCTTGTCATCCCAGATGGAGTGAACGTACCACTCTGGTATAGGAGGCTTCTAGAAGCCAGGGCGGCAGCTGGTCCCGCCAACCCTACTCCCACTCCTCCTCCTGTAGTTGAGAATCCTCTTCCAAATATCCCTCCTCCGGTGGTTCCTGCTCCCCCTCCTCCAGCAGTTAATATTCCTCCTCCCGTTGCTAATGTTCCTCCCCCTCAGCATCCTCAGATTGAGTTTACGAAAGTTTGTAAAGACTTCAAGGCAATGGGAGGCAAGAATTTCCTAGGCACGGAATCTTTTGTTGAAGCTAGGAATTGGCTGAAAGACACGGAGGACTTGTTTGCTATCTTTAGAATTGATGACGAGAGGAAGATCTTATTGACAGTGTGGCTTTTGAAGGACAAAGCGGCCTATTGGTGGGAGGTCACCAATGGGACGAGGCCCGTAGAGACTTGGGCCCATTTGAGGGCTAGATTTGTGGCCAAGTTTCTATCCTCCGCCGAGGCGAATTTACAGATGGAGAAGTTCATTGCATTGAAGCAAGATGATATGACTGTCAAGGAGTATGTTAACAAGTTTAATCAGCTGGCCCGTTTTGGTTTGGACTTAGTAAACACTCCTGAGAAGAAAGCTCTCCGATTTGCTAGAGGGTTAAATGAACCACTGCAGGGTTTGGCGATGTCGCATATTCCGCATGGAGCTACTTTCGAGAGTTTAGTCGATATGGCTCTACTTCAGGGAGAGGGAAAGAAAGAGGTCAAGTCAGGTGATACCCAAGCAAAGAAAACTGATTCTCAGGGTAAAGGTAATCAAGGTGGTCAAAGCAGTCAGGGGAATCAGAGCAAAAACAAGAAGGGCAACAATAACAAAGGCAAGGGAAAGTGCAATTACTGTGGCATAGCTGGGCACTTTGCTAAGGATTGCAGGAAGAAGAAAAGGAAGCTTAGTGGTGGATGCTTTTCTTGTGGAGAGACTGGGCACTTTAGCAAGGAATGCCCGAAGAAGAAAGGGCAGGGTCAGGCTCAACGTGCAGGATCATCTGGAGGGCAAGTGCATGCTCTCAACACCACTACAGTTCCGGAACGAGGTATTGTTTCTGTTGAGAACCTTGTCTATATTTCCGATCTTCCAATTCGTACCTTATTTGATTCTGGTGCATCACATAGCTTTATTTCATCCGATCTTGTTGATAGTTTGCACCTTAGTACTAGCTTAGTGGATGATCCCGTTTGTGTTTCGAATCCCATTGGGGGTTCTGCTCATTTATCTATGATATGTGAGGATCTGAGGATCTCTATACTCAGTGTAGAGTTCTTGTGTAGTGCGTATGTTCTTGGTTTCAGGGGATACGGATTGATCTTGGGCATGGATTGGCTGTCTAAATATGGAGCCATTCTGGATTGTGAGCATAGGGTTGTAAGGCTTGTGACTCGCCTGGGCAACACCTTAGAGATTTCATGCAATCCGAAGGATCCCGTCATGTTGTGCTATCTTGAATCTCTCGACTCATCAGAGGAGGCCCTTCAGTCTGTAAGGGTGGTCCGAGATTATCCAGATGTTTTTGAAGAAGTTAAGGGGTTGCCCCCTAAACGAGAGATTGATTTTCGCATTTATCTGGTGGATAATGCTAAGCCTGTTTCTTTGCCCGTTCGGCATATGGCTCCGCGTGAGAGACGGGAGCTGAGCAAGCAAGTGAAAGAATTGCTTGAGAAGAACTTCATCAGAAGGAGTATATCCGAATGGGGAGCGCCTGTGGTGTTTGCAACTAAGGCAGATGGTTCTCTTCGGCTCTGTGTGGATTATAGAGAATTGAATAAGCTGACTAAGAAGAACAGACACCCGTTACCGAGGATCGATGATCTCTTTGATCAGCTTGTTGGTGCTTCTGTTTTCTCCCAGCTTGATCTTGCTACGGGTTTTCATCAGCTCAGAGTGGCTGAAGACAGTATAGACAAGACTGCATTCAGAACTCCAGACGGATTCTTTGAATGGCTTGTTATGCCGTTCGGTTTGACGAATGCACCCGCGTATTTCGTGGACTTGATGAGTAGGGTGTTTCGGGAGTTCTTGAACAAGTTTGTCGTGGTCTTTGTGGATGATATTCTGGTTTTCTCCAAGGATGAAGAAGAGCACGCGAGGCATCTTGTGGAGGTGATGGATACGCTCAGAGCGCATCAGTTAAAGGCCAAGTTCTCCAAGTGCCATTTTTGGAGAAGGGAAGTCAGATTCCTTGGGCATATCGTATCCAAGCAAGGCTTAGCGGTGGATCCCGCTAAGGTGGTTGCAGTTCAGGATTGGAAGACTCCAAGGAATGCAACCGAGGTGAGAAGCTTTCTGGGTCTTGCGGGTTTTTACCGGAAGTTCATCAAGGACTTCGCGAAGATATCCGCTCCTCTTACTAAGTTGACGAAGAAGAACTTAGTTTTTGCTTGGGATATGGATTGTGAGCTTGCTTTTCAGAGACTCAAGAGAGCCCTTACCTCCGCACCCGTTCTAGCTTTACCCGATGGTGGTAAGATATTTACCGTGTACACTGATGCTTGTGGCACGGGATTGGGCGCCGTTCTGATGCAAGAGTGCAGAGTTATATGCTTTGGTGGGAGGCAACTTAAGGTGCATGAGAGGAATTATCCCACTCATGATCTAGAGCTGGCAGCGATTGTATATGCACTCAAGGCCTGGCGTCATTATCTTCTGGGAGAGAGATTTGAGCTGTATACTGATCATAAGTCTTTGAAGTATCTCTTTTCGCAGAAGGATCTGAACTTGAGGCAGCAGAGATGGATGGAATTCTTGGCTTCCTATGATTTTGATATAGCCTATACCCCTGGCAAGGGGAATGTTGTGGCGGATGCATTGAGTAGGAAAAGGTTGACACTAAGTCCTCTATTCGTTGAGATGAAGAATTTAGAGTTCTTGGCTACCTTTGATTTTTCCTTGACAGTTGACTCGATAACCGGTTCTTTGGCATATCTAGAGCTCAGGCCTACCCTTCTGGATCAAGTTGGGGCTTCGCAGAAGGAAGACCCTCAGATAATTGAGATCATGGATAAGCTGATTCGAGGGGAGACATCTAGTCACCTTTCTCGATATTCTATAGACGATAAGGGTTGGCTGAGGAGAGACGGAAGGCTTTGTGTTCCGATGGTAGAAGACTTGGTGAGGAAAGTTCTTGAGGAAGCACATCGCTCCAAGATGACTATACATCCGGGTGGAGATAAGATGTATAAAGATATGAAGCGCATTTTCTTCTGGCCTGGAATGAAGAAGGATGTGGCCGAGTTTGTCTCGAGATGTGTTATTTGTCAGAGAGTAAAAGCTGAGTCGAAGAAGCCCGGTGGGCTATTGCATCCTCTAGAGGTCCCGCTATGGAAGTGGGAGAGTATTTCTATGGACTTTATTGATGGGCTTCCAAGGTCCAGGAAGGGGAATACGAGCATATGGGTCATTGTGGATAGGCTCACGAAGAGTGCTCATTTCATTCCGGTGAAGAGCAAAAGGACCGCATCTGGACTAGCATCAGTATATCTTCGTGAGATAGTACGACTACATGGAGTCCCTTCCAGCATAGTCAGTGATCGAGACCCCATCTTTACTAGTCAGTTCTGGAATAGTTTGCAGGAAGCTATGGGCACAAGGTTGAATCTGAGTACAGCTTATCACCCACAGACAGATGGCCAGACCGAAAGGGTGAATCGAGTGCTTGAGGACTTGTTGAGACTTTGCATTTTGGATTTTGGTGGTACTTGGGAAGACCACCTTCCTCTTGTAGAATTTGCTTATAATAACAGTTATCAGGCGAGCATTGGTATGGCACCGTTTGAGGCTTTATATGCGAGACCATGCAAGTCACCTACATGTTGGTGGGAGACTACAGACAAGCTTATACTTGGACCTGACATGATTAGAGATACATCCGAGAAGGTCGAGTTGATCAGAAGACGAATGAAGGCAGCCCAAGACAGACAGAAATCTTATGCTGATAAGCGGAGGTCTGATTTGGAGTTTGAGGTTGGGGATATGGTTTTCGTGAAGGTTTCTCCTTTGCGAAATGTGGTTCGGTTTGGAGCCGTGGGGAAGTTAGCACCGAGGTTTGTTGGACCGTTTCCAGTCATAGACAGGATCGGGCAGATGGCTTATAGAGTAGAGTTGCCCGAGAAGCTTGCTGGAGTGCATAATGTCTTTCATGTTTCGCATCTCCGGAAGTGCTTGCATGAGTCAGCAGAGGTGGTTGAGCCAAGTGTTCTAGAAGATGTGGAAGTAGAGAAAGAGGCTACCTTGAGGAAAGCTCCGATTCGTATCTTAGGGACAGAGATCAAGAAGCTAAGGAACCGTGAGGTCCAGTTGGTGAAGGTTCAGTGGGGTGAAGCCGAGGAAGACGCGACTTGGGAGACTGAAGAGAAGATGCGTAGGCTTTATCCGTTTCTTTTTGAGGGTACACTCTCAATCTCTTTCTTTTGCTATCCATGTCTATCTAGTTTATCTAGTTCATCGTGTCTATCTTATCATGAGAACCTTAGGTAGAATCCTTTGGATGAAACATGTGTTTGAGACATGTTATGATTGATGGATGCAAGTGGTTGCAAGTGTTTGCAAGTGGTTACTCGTGGATGCATGATACACAGTAGGCACTAGATCGGCTCACACACTTCTCATATTGCATATGCATGGGTGTTTATGCTTATTCATGGATGGAATTTTGTATGCTATCACATGGATGTTGCATATGGACGTATGATTGAGCACACATGTAGATATTATGCATTATGTTAGGGATTTGCATACATATGGATACATTTCACTAACATATTTTGCATTGATCTTTGCATTAGATAAGTACATCTACACACACTCTTGCATATGTTCATACAGCATTTAGAACCTTTTAAGGACAATTGTTGCTCGTGGATGATGTTTTGAGTAGATGGATGATTGGATGGTAGGATATGTTCTTCCCAACTTGAAGATTTCGGGGACGAAATCCCTTAAGGAGGGGAGAATGTAACAACCCGTATTTTCAATAACGGGTAATAATGTAAATCGAGGCAGAATTTAATTTAAAAATCTGAATCAAGGGAAACGGGCTATGCCATTGCGTTCGTCTCGGAAAAATACGCGAAATAGAGTCCGAGTTTTCGAAAATCGGAGTCCGTATGACCCAGTTAAGGCCCATGGAAGTTTTCAGAAATTTCCATAATAAAAAAAAACAGATTTAAATTTAAATTAAAACAAGGATTTGGGCACAGCTGGAGTAGGCGGGAAAACTCCCGCCAGGGGCCCCATGTCGACAGGCCTGTCGACAGGGTCCCCAGGGTGTCGACAGCCCTGTCGACAGCCCTGTCGACAGGGGATGACCAGGCAGACTCGCCTGGTGCACCATTTTGATTTGGGCTTGGTCTTGTGGCTTGGTTCTAGAGAATTCCGAGATCTGACGGGCCAAAACTAACCTAGGGTTAATCCTAGGGCTTAAAACACTCTAATCTTCTATAAATATACCCCTAATCCTACCCTAAAGCCTCATTAATCAATCTAGCAACTAAACTATGTCAATTTGAATCCTCAAATGGCCTCCACCTAAAAACCCTAGCCTCCACTTTCCTCAAAGATTAATCCTATGAAGATATGATGATCATACAACCTTTTCTATGTTGTATGAATGCTTAATAACTTGCATACTTCATTAAGTTGCAAGTTTGATTTGCTAAGTTTGTGTTTTTGGGATTTTGTAAAAGGGTTTTCTTATTTGAAGCTTTGTTTTGGGTTTTCAAAGGGCTTCTTCATCTTATTTGGTGGATTTGTGACTTGTTTATATTTGTAAGCCCTCTTACCTTCACTTTACAAACTCTAAAGTTATCATGTGGTGAAAGTTGAGATTTGTACATGTTTAATGGATTATGTATGCTTATGCGAATTCACTATGCCATGTTTTACATGTTTCATAAGTTATGCATGTTTATGCAAGTTCACCTTACCATGTTGTACATGTTTTATGGATTATGCATGTTTATGCAAGTTCACCTCACCATGTTATGCAAGTTTTATGGGTTATGCATGTTTATGCAAGTTCATCTTACCATGTTATGCAAGTTTTATGGGTTATGCATGTTTATGCAAGTTCACCTTACCATGTTATGCAAGTTTTATGGGTTATGCATGTTTATGCAAGTTCATCTTACCATGTTATGCAAGTTTTATGGGTTATGCATGTTTATGCAAGTTCACCTTACCATGTTATGCAAGTTTTATGGGTTATGCATGTTTATGCAAGTTCACCTTACCATGTTATGCTAGTTTTATGGATTATGCATGTTTATGCGAGTTCACTATGACATGATTTGCAAATCTAACATGTTATGCATCATTATTATGATATGTGAAGTTCATCATGTATGTTATGCCAAGTTACCTTTTATACCCTTATGCGTTATGACGAATATGTAAGCGATATAATGACGTTGGGGGGTTTTGGGTAAAACTTAAAATACATGAAAATATAAGATTGGGAATTTACCTATTAAGTTAGGTCTACCCCTTGGGAATTTACCTATTAAGTTAGGTCTACCCAAGTATTTGTTAAACTTGTAATTGTGTTTTAAAAGTGGACATGACACTTAGAAAACATAAGTGTGGCCAACTCGAGGTTGGGTTGAGTTTGTAGCGTAATTCTACCCGGAACCGACCGGCTTAACTAGTGGCTACAAACAATAGGACCCAATGTGAGAAGTTGGTCATGTGGTGCCAAAACCCGAGGTTAGACTAAGTTGTGGTGTAAACCTACCCGGACCCGCCCGGCCTAACTAGTAACCACAACAAGCTCTAATGTGAGAGGTTAAGGTGCATTAAATTAATTAATGCCTCATGATTAGGGTTAAGTCAGAGTCCACTAATACTTAACCAATAATGGGGATGCGAGGATTAGATGGGGTTAAGTGGTTACACTTAACTAATTTAATCCATGATTAGTGAGGGGTTAAACCACACTTAACCCTCTTAGAAACCCTAGCAACGTGGTCTGTTCCAGCAGTAATCCCAGTTTGGTATCATTCACAACCCTAGAGGCTAGGCTAGGGCGGGGCACGATTACTGGACTGATGTAAGCGACCAAAGCGACGGCTGAGTGGTACAGCGGTGCGGGTCCGGCGGGCTACGGACGTGCACGTAGTCCGATGTTGGACAAACTCGAGGCACGGGTACCAGTAGGTTTAGGCTGTGCATTATTGCTTCAGTGTCTGGGGTTGACACCCGAGGGCTTGATACACCCGAAGGTGGACCCAGCACAGTCTGACTACATCCATATGTGGGCTGTATGGACACCAACACTTGACGTGTTAGGTTTATAGGGAGCCGATCGACTAGACCGTTGGGCTGGGCCTTATATTAAGGTCACTTCATGTTATTGGGCCAAAGTTTGGGCTAAGGGATCAATATCTGTTTTGTGGGTTTGCTAGTACACTGTGGTGCAAAAACTTAATCTTCTTATGTGATGTCACCTTTATCTATTGCCGGTATGTTTACCTCAGTTTCCATCATGCTGTTAGCTTTATTAGTTTATAGATTGATCGTAGTAGGGCTTACCAGTCTTTTTGACTGACCTGTTTTCTTTCGCTTCTTTCCTTCCGTTTCCCCCACCCCCACAGGTTTTCAGGGAGGGGCTACATCTGCTTAGTGGATCTTTGGCTTGCTTGTTGGATAGCTCATGTATGGATCTGAGCTAGCTGTGGCTTATCTTTTATTTCTGGGGATTAGTACTGATGTTTTACCATGTATTTTGTTTCTACGTATCTAGACTTATGTTGTATTTTGGATCATGACATTTTGATACTATGTACTTGACTATGTTGGTTTTGTGAGATGATGATGATGGGTTTTTATCTGCTACCGCTGCTTTACTTATATTTATTTTTATATATTCTGTCTTGCGATATCTCTGTGCATGTTTACCTTCACAATAACGCCCCTCCAAAGCTAGTACATTCTAAGGAGTGATCCTAGTGGAGGTGGGGTGTTACATTACATTCCCATTCCCTTTGGAAATTGCAACCCCATGCTACACCACAACCATCGCCAATCTATTGTAAAAATCAATTCGCTAATGGCAGCCTTTTTTGTTTCGCTTAGCAACCACATCGACCTCTACAATCATCCAACCCACCTTCGCTTACATCTCCCCCACCAAATTGCCTCCATCGGATGCTCCTACAACTCGATCCGAACCCTTGTCATATTCACAACCACCTGCTTCCAGTGTTCATCTAACCCAGCGCATTTACCTGAATCGACACTGTTGTGAAGCCTAACTCCTAACAAAAAATTGTAGATCCCCTAGTTTCTTTTGTTTTTGAAGGAAAAAGCAAACAAGGAAGGATATAATATATTTTTTTGCCGTGGGAACAAAGATTTGAGAAATGAAAAAAGAAAAGAAAATTGAAAGCCTTGATAACTAAACATCTTCGCTCTGATTGCTGGCGAACACCAGGTTTGTTCATATTCCCTTGATTAAATTAAAATATTTTATTTTAGTTATTATAATTCATTTTTCAAATTAATTCAATTCTCGGATTTGTTAATGGAAGCTTAATGTTGTATTATAGATAATGATAAGCTTGTAGTTACTTCCGTATTACATGTGTTCTATTTTCAGATAATGAACAAGCAACGTATGTTGTAAACTTTACTGTGGTTCATGCAAAAGAACAAAAGAAACATGTGTTTCATGTAATTAGAGATAAACTAAATTCTACAGCAATGAAATGTGGTTTGTTGCATTTCCTTCACTATATACAAATGTTTATGCGAAAAATACTGATGAACTAATCACTTAATCCATCAAGTAAAGCTGGATCTTGTGCAAAAAAAAAAACACATCTTATGGAGATCCACATTAAGAGCCATTAAGTCTTTGTGGTTCAGAGAAGGAGGTGATCACTTATGTACAATATCAATGGCATGCTTTTTATAGTGGTCATATTTGCATACAAATAGGATAATTTTATATTTCCTATGTAAGTGTAATGTTAGGATACGACAAGAAAATTTTCTTAACATTCCTGTGAATCGATATATATTCGTCATTCCAATAATAAGTTTGCGCAGTCATCTTTGACAATAAGAAGTCAATATATATTTACTATGTCGAATATATATTACAGTAATTTTAAATGATTGCATGATATGCCCAAATTATTTGTAATTGGATTTGAATGATATATGACAAACAATTTACTAGTAAACGAATTCTTATTTTGCTTTTTATTGCTTGTTTTGTACAGGTAGGATCTGTAGGTGTTGCTGGATTAGACAGTTCTTTATCTGATTAGAGAAAACACCTTCCAACAATGTTGATGCTTGTTATTCTGATGATCAGTGAACTCTGTATATTTTAGAGGAAATTCCTAATGTGAATAGAAGATATGAGGACAACATTAGGTGGAGGCCAATTACATTTCAGAGGCAAATAAGATTTGTAGATTCATAGCAAATGAGCTTTGTAATTGGGTTAAAGGCTTTCAAAGGAAAATGAGAAGGACAATTGCAATTTATATATTTATATGTGTATATGATTTATAATTTATATTCTTATGTTATTTATCTATTTATTTTGCACGTATACAATATATATATATATATATATCTATGTATATAATTTGTGGATATATTACAGCTGTAAAGTAATAGTTGTAATAAAATATATCACAACGGTTATAAAAGTTGAAAAAATTATAACAACAACGGTGCATAACAGCCGCAATAAAGTTTATTACAACAGTGGAAAAAAGTTGTAAAATATACATATCACAATGGTGTTGCAACAGTGCAAAAAAGTTGTAAAAGATTTTAGTCTATTACGACTTATTAATACACGATGGTTGCCCCACCGTTGTAAAATGTATTTTACAACTGTTTTCCACCGTTGTAATAGGGTCTTTTTGTTGTAGTGTGCCTTACTTTTATGCATTAGCAACAACAATATATATATATGTATATATATATATATAGTAACTACCAGCTAATCAAATCCCATAAATAAGGAAACTTCCTATCACGTAATGAAATCACATAAATAGGGAAATTTCTTATCACATAACCAAATCACATAAATAGGGAAATTTCCTATCCCATAATTAAATCACATAAATAGGTAAACTTCCTATCATATAATCAAATCAAATATATAAGGAAAATTCATATCAATGATTTCCTAATACCCCCCTTAAGTTGGAGCATGAGAATCATAGATGTCCAACTTGCCTTCTATAACTTTCTTTCTAGAAAGATGTTTTTTTAAGTTATGTTATCCTCAAAAGCATGAATTTTCTTATGGATAGCACAATGCCACCATGCATCTTTCATAGTCCCCTTAAAAAACTGTAGTTCCGCTCCTGCTGTTACGTTTGGTTTTGATTTTGGTTTCGTTTTTGTTTTTGGTTTTTGGTTTTGGTTTTGGTTTTGGTTTTGTTTTTTGCTTTGTTTTTGTTTATGTCTTGGTTTTGTTTTGGCTTTTGGGTTTTTCTTTTGGTTTTGGGCTTTGGTATTTTTTATTTGTTCTGGTTTTGGGTTTTGTTTTACTAGCCCTAATAAAATGTCTACCACTATTATGCGGTGAAGCCTGAGAGAAGCGTCGATCTTGAGGCATCTGATATAGAAGATGCAAAATGAGTAGAGGTCGCAGCATTGGCTTTCACAATACTATGCCCACGTCCAACATATGACAAGATCCCATCATTACATAGCTTCAAGCACACACCGCCCTTGTCTTCTTCTTTATTTCCATATTTCTCAATGTACCAATCAGTAACCCCATGAAGATCGAAGCATGTGGTCACATCCTGGCCTGATTTTTGGCAATATGTGAAGTGCAAATCAACTTTCTCCGCTTTATCAAGGCACCGTTTTAGTTGAGTCTTCATGCGCATAGTAAAACCATCAAGCTCAGGCTTCTCCTCCTTTATGTGTGTAATTCTTCTAACCCATTCATCTTGTGCTACCTCCGAATCTATCTTATTCATGAGCCGTAAAACAAGCATACAATAAATTGTGTACCAATCATTCTTGGCACAGGAGAGCTGATGTCTGGTTTATCTTGTGGTCCAAAGTAGAAGGAAGAGTTTGGTTTGATTTTTTATGGCGGTGAAGTTGTTTCACCGGCCATGGTTGACATTTTAGTGGGAAAAAAATTGGTTTTTACCAGGATCTGATACCATGATAAAAATTATTATTTCTTAGGCTCTGCCTTTCTTTTATTCATTAGCAAAAGCAATATATATATATATATATATATAATGACTACCAGCTAATTGAATCCCATAAATAGGGAAACTTCCTATCACATAATCAAATCACATAAATAGAGAAATTTCAAATCATGTAATCAGACCACATAGATAAGGAAATTTCCTATCATATAATCTAATCCCACAAACAGAGAAACTTCCTATCACATAATCAAATCACATAAATAGGGAAACTTCCTTTCATTAATTTCCTAATTTTATTAAGACAAGTCCCACATTGGGGAATTTATAAAATAAATTCTATATAAATATTAAGAGTCCATCCTTCACACTGACAATTAATTTTGTGACAATTTAGGGTTCTCTTATATGGTATCAGAGCGGCTTTAATTCGTGTGCACATAACTTCCACAGTTCTCCACATCACCAAATAAGATACACGCCCTAAGGCTCAGGATGTGCCATACGTGCGGAGACGTGTTGAGGCAAATCTCACATCGGGGAATGTATAAAATAGATTCTATATGAAAATTAAGAGTCCACCCTTTATATTGCCAATTGGTTTTGTGATAATTTGGGGTTCTCTAATAGCTCCAGATCAGTAAAAAGTAGTGTAATTATGGAACTCAAGTAAATTGCCAGCTTTAGCCTAAATCTATCCGTATTTTGGGTTATTTAAGGAATTGTCTCATTTTAATAAATTAGAATATTTGTCCTTTTTCTGATAAAAGACTATGTTTGAAATCATAAGTAATATGCACAAAATACAAATAGAAAAAGGTGTGTAAATTTATGTATTTTACACTACCTATTCCAAATAAATTACCTATTCCATATAATTTTAAATATGTTAATATTTTCTCCTTTTTAAATGTTTGGGAAAATTTATGAAAATTATGGAAAAAGTCCTTTTAGTAGGATTTAAATCTTAGAAAATCTAAACATAGAAAGATTGTACTAGTTATTAGTTGAAACTAAAATGTAAAATATTTAGAATTATAAAATTAGTAACTACATAATTATTGCGCTAAATATATAAATACTTTATCTTCTCCAAGCATATGTAATTAACATAAGTTATTATTATTACTATTAGCTAGATGTTTAGGGTAGGTTTGAAGTCGAATTGTTCTCCCTTAATTATGACTTTAGGTTGATATCACCTGAAATAAATGGAGAATTAACATTTGTAATTGTTAACCCCGTTAAAAGCGGTTCATAGAATTAACATAAAAGGGCTCTGGATTGGATAAGGTATAAGCGGTGAGCCGTTCATGTTATCTAAGACGTTAACATGACACGAAACCATGACGTGCAGTCAAGCCGTTAAAGTGACATGGTCCATGCCATACCCTTTCAAATCATCGGCACGACATAAATCAAGTCGTCTGCCAGATCCATGTCATGTGCTTCATTTAAGTTGTTCACAACGACAAGATCCAAACTGCAAATATTATTCATGGCGGTAAGATGATTCATGGCATTGATAAACCTTGAACCCATTTTGAGCTCACATCATGTCGTCATTGTGCATTCCATGCCGCAAGATTATAGGAGAGAAGGCCATGTCATAAGCAATGCAGTCATGTCGTAAAACATGAGGTACAAAGCAAGTAGTTGGGCTTGTATGTAGACGTGGCTTCATGAGGCATTTAAATTATTGCATCAGTCCCATACGTTAAAGGCACGAATTAATTCTCTATGTGTCGAATACATATGGCTATCCCAAGTTGTTTTAACGGCATGGTATAAGCATATGAACGTAAGGGTCGTTCAATTCATAAAGCACGCAATGGCAACGCGTTAAGAATGCCACATCAACATGGAGGCTTCAGTATATGAAAAATAAGTCAAGTCATGTGCTGCTGCAGGCCTCATGTTGGAGTTAAAACATGTCGCATATGTATGGATCACAAATATTCATGTTGGTCCCCACATAAAACCATGTTTCAAAGTAAAGCTAAGCTGCATGTCACACTCAGTAAAACCGCCATGATCATGACATTAATATCAAGTTGTATGTCGCTGGAACCAATACCTGAGACAGCGGAACTAAACACATAAACATAGAATCACATGGCATTATGAAAAAGGTTATGGAGTGCTAGCTGTATCCTTTTTGAGACCGCCAGCACGTGCAGAAAGTGTGAAACCGCGCATGATATATAAAATCTAAGTGGCTGTACACATGAAGACCGCAAGCCATTGGAACCATATGCTACCATATCGTTCAAACGTTGTCATGCCGCAGAAAGTATGCCGCAAAGGATCATGTCGTTTTCCTGTTGCATGGCAGCCATAAAGTACTATTTTCAGCTGTACACAGATATCTACAAGTGTGCCACTACCCCTTAAACACTTATATAAATACCCCACAACACCATACATGAAGGGGATCAAAAATTCTACCCCGAAGAGTTGCCAAATCATTTCTCCAACACTTCAAGCTCCATTCCAAAGCTCAACCAATGGCTTTTCATGATCGATCAAAATCCCTCCAACATCAAGTGGATCTAATCTTCTCCAGTCACCATTAATTCTCTCTTGAGTTCAGTCCAAGCTACTCTAATCTCCGTTAATCTTCTCTAAAGCCTAGGTCTAATGCTAAATCACTATGGAATCCATGAAGATCATTCAGTTGCTATAGTGATCGAAGATTTATACATCCACCATCACAAAGCAAGAGATCTCACCAATTCCTTCACAAATTCAAGTGAAATTTGGACCATAGAAAGAGAGAAAGGAGAGAAATGTGAGAGAGATGAGTGAATTAAAGTATTTTGTAAACTCAAGTATTGTAATGAGAAGTAATTTCATAGTGAACATAGGTCTAAATTGACTGAGCCACTCTAAAAACTCCTTATTCTTCATTTTCGTTCTTTATTTTGTGATTATTGCCTCAATTTTCTAATTCTAACCATCCGGTGAAGTGCTCTAATAGCACCGTTGGTGTTGTAGACCAATTTTGGTTCCAACATTTGGCGCCCATTGTGGGGCCACGTTCACACTTCTCTCAAATTTATGAGCCTTCAATTGAAGTTCTAAGCCTACTTCTACCATAGATTCTACAAGTTTACGATCTAGACCAATCGACAAACTCTCTTCAAAATTCATGGTCTTGTCTGAAATAATGGCTAAATCTAAGAAGACTACAAGTAAAACCATTGGAGAAACCGACAATATTGCTAACAATGAAGCTACACCACTTACTAACTGCTTTGAAGTTGGCGAAAACTCAGTAGGTGGGGCTGGTGTGACTAGAAATGAGTTAAACGCCGCTATCGCCAATGTAAATCAACACATGGAAACTTCAAATAAAGCTTTGATGGATGTTAATGACGCTTTAATGGAGAAGATGAATATTCTTCTAAATGCTCAAGCAAATCCCGCTCCTTCTCCGAAAATCCATATCAATCTTAAAGAGAATGCAAATTCATCAGCAGCCGGTCATCACCATAATGACAACATGGAAGGATTTGATGACAAAGGAGATGCTAATGATGAAGACTCAAAGCCGAAAGCCAAAAGCCATTCGACCGAAATACTCGATGAGTTGCAAAGTCCCGCCAAGGGGCACCTCCCTATGGTGGAGGTAGAAAACCTAGATCCTCTAATCGCGATCACTCGCCGAGGCGAGCGTCCAGAAAAGGGATCGATGTCCGCTCTCGGGAACGACACAACTCGAAGGAATATATTGTGGATATGGTAAAATAAATCATGAAAGATAGCATGTCCAGCAATGACAGTGAAAGAGAATGGGACTTCTCCCCTAGCAAAAATCCATTCACAAAGAGGATCCGCAAAGCTGAGTTCACTAAAAAAAATCACTCATCTTACTCTACCTCCGTACAACGGGACTTCTGATCCGAATCACTTCCTATATAGATATGAATGGTATATGAATGTAGCCAAAGCAATAGACGAGATCAAATGCTTGTGCTTCCCTCTCTATCTAGAAGGCGTCGCATCGTTATGGTTCACGAGGCTGCCGCCCAAATCCGTCAACTGATTTGATGATTTGATTCTGAAATTCAAAGAACAATTCAAGCTACAAGCTACAAAGGCTAAGGATGTTACTTCCATGAGATCAATTAAGTAGAATCCGGGAGAATCTGTTAAAGCCTTCCTCAAGAGATTCCATACTGCTTTATCCAATTAGTAAATCATGAGTCGCACATGATCTTAATGTCTCTAATCGACACCATAGATGAGAAGAGTGAATTTGGTAAGTGGATCAAAGTATAATCAGACTCCAATCGTTATGGTTCACGAGGTTGCCGCCCAAATCCTGTGGCTCTTCTGATCGTTGAGGCTAGCCAACTTTTTGAAGCCCCAAAAATGCTTCTACCCAGTATAATCAGAAGAATACTCAGGGACAGAAGCGAGCCAATGACGCATTACACCAAAAAGGCCCTATTGTAACACTTATTTCATTTCAATTCGTAATGGTTATAACGTACTAACAGATATTACCGTTATAACACTTCACAATGATTATAAATCTTATTAACTATAAAAGGTTTGTAAACGGTTTACAAACCATGGGCCTAGTGGTCATTTCTTACATTATTCGTGCCTAACCCCTTCCTCACACTTGCACGCTTTTGTTCTTGTAATTGAAAAAGAATTATGTTTTAGGGTTTTCGCCTCCATCATTTTCCCTCCGCCACCGCCATCAGTTGTACCTCCATCACTGCCGTCTCGTCGGAATTCAGGTGTTACCACTTCGATAGAGCTATCCTGGTTTTACAAGTAATTTTAGGGTAATTTTAATCTTTTTTTGAGGATTTTGTTTTATCTCCATAATTTAGGTGCTACCACATTGCTATGGCATGATGTAGGTGCAGATAGTTATACTCCTTGCATTGTGAGGGAAAATCCGCTGACGGAGGTGCAGGTTAATTATACTTGTTGCAACAATGGGTAATTTTACTCAGCAACAATGGATATAACCATGCAATTTGAATATGCATGATGCAATTCATGCCCCAGGTAGTAATTTTAAGGTAATTTTAATCTACAACAATAGGAACCACCTACATCATATATGATGGTTATACTTGTTGCACCAGCGGATTCACAATGTTAACGATATTTTTCGTCAACACCGGAGATAGGTCTATGGAAATGTACCATGGAGAAAGTGTCAGCTTGCTAAGAACCTAAAGGCTTGAGCAGGAATATTCTGATGATCCAACCGCATAGCAAAATACAAACAAAAATATACTGAGATTAGCATAGCATGCGGAAAAAGTAAGAACACACAATTTACAGTGGTTTGGTTCAACTTGAACCTACATCCACTTTTAGGACTTTGATGATTTTATTTGTGCAAGAGGTTACATAAGAAATTCCCAAATTGATTTACAAGTTTGGGTTTTCTCTCTAGAATAAGAGAAGAAGATTGCGGGATCAGGAGAAAAGTCTTCCCTTTCTTTGAATGTGACCCTTGGTGTTTTATTTATAGAAGTTTTGTGCCCCCTTTTGCCACTTCTTTTTCCCACCCTTTTTTGCTACTTTTTTGGTGTCAACTTTTTGCTCTCGTTTTCGGCTTTTGTGTATTTTGTCCTTTTCTTCCTTTCTCCAGCTTCTTATACCGTTCTGGTCTCGTTTTCTCTTTTTCTTGCTTTCTCTTGCTTCCTACAGCCTTCTGCTATTGATTTTGTCTTTTTCTGGCTTTCTCCGGCTTCCTACAGCCTTCTGCTGTCATTTTTGTCCTTTTCTGGCTTTCTCCTGCTTCCTACAGCCTGCTGATGTCAGTTTTGTCTTTTTCTGGCTTTACCCCTTTCGTTAATAGCCTTTCGTCACCAGCCTTTCGTCAACAACCTTCGTCAACAGTTTTTCATCAACGTTCATAACCATCCTTTCGTCAACAGTCTTCGTCAACACCCTTTCGTCAACACCCTTTCGTCAACGACCTTTCGTCACCAGCCTTTCATCACCAACCTTTTGCTAACAACCTTTGTTAAACTTGTTTTAGCAAATATTCCCAAACGATACTTCTATATTTTTAATGTGACCACTCTATGGAATGGGAAATCATCATCCAAATCCAATGGAAGTGGTTTTAGGTCTAAATATCCCACCAATCAAAAGTTATAGAAGAAACAAGATTTCATCTTCTACTTTTGGTGTCAACATAGCTGTATTCAAGGCTTTCTCTTTTATACTTTCTGGCATCGGAGCTTCTACTTCTTTATATTTGGCCAGTGCGAATTTTGTTGTTAACAGTTAGCCCCCACCATTAGTTTAAAGAAGCTTTTGTTCTTTAGGACAAAATCTTGTGGCTCCTACACAGCTTGCCCTATGTGCAGTGTCGAGGAACCATAACCTTTGTTTGGAGATTTGAAGTAAAAGACTTGAGGCACCAATCTAATTACTTGATTTATAACTCTTTCTCTGTTAATAAGGTTGTTAGCCTAAATTCCATATTTAGGCATGGCGATAGAAGTCAGGAACTTTTTACCTAGAAATGAGAGTAGAAAATTTGTAGTAAGATTCAAATGTTAGAATAGCGTAAATTTTAGGATTTATTTCTAAAATTATTCCAAGTCAAGAATATTCATTTGGAATTATGAGGGAAAGGTCCATAGCTCCGATTTCTGTTAGCGTAACAGAATTCCTTCCAACAATAATGGAAGACAAACACCTGAAACTAGATATTTATGATAAAGTGACGGAATTCCGACATTAGTAGAAACCCCAAGACCCATGCTCGAGTGAATAAGAAATTAGAAATCCACATTTGAAATTAGTAGAAACGTCAAGATTCATACTCAAGTAAATAGAAGATAAGAAGTTCATATTTGATATCCTAAGACTCACACTCAGATAAGCAGAAATAACAATCCCGAAACTCATGCTCGGGTAAATGGAAATTAGAAAGTAGAAACCCATACCCAAGGTTAAAAACTGCACGAATCATACTTGGGTAAATAGGAATAAGAAATCATATGCAAACCGTAAGACTTGTACTTGGGTAAAGCACAAATCAGAAATCATATGGAAACCCCAAGACTCGTACTTGGGTAAAGCATAAATCAAAAATTTATATCAAAGAACCATATCTTTAACTGAGAGTTATTAAAGAATGTCATAGCTAACTAAAATGCCCCTAGTAAATGCATAGAAGAAACATAGAAGATTAATTAAGGATCATCCAACGAAGGCATCACAAACCATCCAATAACCATACATGTGTATAGAATCAATCTATCCAAGTACTGTTGAAAGTGATCAAGCAACCATAGATTATGTGTGTGTTTCTCAGAGGTTCCCTCAGAGAACATTTGGAAGAAAGAGTCTTAAATATTTCGAGAAGTAATCTTCGGGTGTGTATATATAACATCTTTCGTAATAAAATAACCCTATCCTAATATGATTAGTCATTTAGCGAGAGCTTCTCTCATTTTTCTAGCCGTAGGGTATTTAGCGTCTAGTCTTACTCCTAACCCATAGGATTTGCAAATGAATGAATGCTCTCTAAGAGAGCGACACTGGTCCCTTTATATGGGAAGACGTGGGAATTACTACTCCCACTTAGGGGTATTATAATTTGTAGGAGGTGTTAGCCTCACTTAGGAGGCGACTCCACAAGTTGGAGATGTAATTTTTTTTTAGCCCCACTTAGGAGGCGACTCCACTAGGTGGAGATGTAATTTTTTTTTTAGCCCTACTTAGGAGGCGACTCCACTAGGTGGAGATGTAACTTTGTGGCTTCTCTTCTTGGATGCTTTTTTTGAGGCTCCTCTTCTGGGAGATTGTGTTTGTTGTTGCTTCTCTCTCTCTCTCTCTCTGGAAGCTTTGTTTGTCGCTCCTTTTCTGGGAGGTTGTGTTTGTTGCTGCTTCTCTCTCTGGAAGCTTTTTTGTTGCTCCTTTTCTGGGAGGTTGTGTTTGTTGTTGCTTCTCTATTTAGAAGCTTTGTTTGTCTCTGCGCTTCTAGGAGGTTGTGTTTGTTGTTGCTTCTCTCTCTAGAAGCTTTGCTGATGTAGCTTCTCCCTTCATAAGCTTTGTTGATGTAGCTTCCACTACACAATACAAGCTGTTTCGCAACAGCTAAGTGCAGAAGATTCGCAACGGTCTAGGTCCGTTGCGAAATAGCAACAACTATGGTTTGTTGCTAATTATTTTACCATGGTCAAGATCCGTTCTAATTTGTGCAACGGGTCAAGACCGTTCTAAAATTAGATATGGCCTTCTAATGTCCCTCCGTTTCCAATTTAGTGTACGCTTTCTTTTTCTGCCCCCATTTTTCACATTCACCCATACGAATTAGCTTGCCCTAATTATCTCGATTGGAAACTTTCCAAGATCTCACATCCGCCTTGCTAATCGTCAGTCTCCATCTTGTTAATCCCAACTACCATCTGCAGCGTCAGCATGTCCCTGCCTAGGCCTTTTTAATTCCAACTATCATCTATCGCGCCAGCCTGCTTCTGCAACTATCTTGCTACTTCTAGCCTCGCCTTGCTAACAACGACCGATTTTGCCGAAATCGCCTTTCATGCCTTGCTAGCAACCAATATTCAATTATTTGTGTGATTGGATGTTTAACTTTTTTGTGTTTTACATTTTAGAGGACGATTTAAATTAAACTAGCATTTGATTTCAGCTGAAATATCTGAATCCAAAGGAATGATTTTTTGCAGAATTCAATTGAAAGTTAAATGAATTAAAAACATTGGAAACAATAGGAGAATCTAAAAAGAAAAGATTCTTGTCAAACTAAATATAAAAGTGTATTCCCTTGGGACATCTACAAAACCCACGTTTTAAAGTTTCTTCAAAAGTAGAGTTCATAGAAAAAAGAAGCATCCCATCAATAGATTTAACGAGTTCAAAAAAGGTCGTTATAGCACTGTACAAATGAATCGGCATAAAGATCGAATTATACATTAACATGTTATATATATTTTATAAGATGAATTTGGTTAAATCTGCTATTGATGTTTTAGTTTAACATATTTACCAATGAAATATATTTTTTATAGTTAAGTTGAAAACGATTTATGTCATTTCAGTGAGGCCTAGCAGTATATGGTTTTGTTGCTCCATCAGTCTTTGTATCATAAATTGTGAAATGATTCATGGTTCAATATTGCACGATGCAAATGGAGGTTGTTTTAAAATTAATGTTATATAAAGAAAACATCATTTTTGTCAACAAATTTGCGCGCAATTTGCATTTTTCTTCAATTGGCATTGCCTTATTCCATGCTACTGCATATTCGTTATGATAATATTCCGTGTATTATTTGGAGACTTGTTGATGTCTTCTAGTCACCTTTTTGCTTGCATCTCTTTGTATTCTGGATAAATCCTAAGAGTTCATAAATTGAAGTGTGATAACTTAACTAGCTTAATGAATTAATTTAATCATGGTTTGATTGTGAAATCACGCAAGGAATCACTTCAACACTTCAAAAAACCTTTGGCTTATGGCCATGAAGATGCAAAAACTGTCTTAGAAGTCGTACAGATAATTATTTTAGTTAGCAGCTCTTCATTTATTCTTATTTCATTTTTCACGTCACCAGTTGCTAGTTGACACTAATGAAATATCATGAGTTATATGTTTTAGAAGGAAAATATATCTCCACTGAAGCTATCAATTTAAAGATACCATTATATGTTGTAAACTTATAGTATTTTTTATTTGTAGGTTTTTCTCAATTTCACGAAAACTTTACGTGCATGCTTATAAACTAAAAATGATAGTTTTGACAGCGCATTATATACATAGATTCATCAAGCAGGAGTATATTTCTTCTACTTATCTTTAATGTTTGATTTGTCAGTCTATCAAACCAACAGTGTCGATGGGAACATCTGGAGTTGGACAAACATTTACAAAAGAAGTCGTTGAAGCTATGGCGACATTCAATGAGGTACTTTTGGCATATGGAAACACAACACTATGCTAAAGACATTAAATTACTCATTAGACTAATGTGACATTGTTAGTCGACTACATAACCAATTATTCTTGCTTTATCAAACCCAACGTCGTAGTCAGAGTGCATTGCTGAACAAGCCTGCACCTGGACTAAGGAAAAATTAACTTTTTTTATTTTTTGGTTTTCTTCGTCCGATATTATCTCATTGATTAAATTAGATAAGAGGAGGACTACTGTCTCCATTTACCAATGTTTCTCTATCATATAGGGTAAAGCTATCTTCGCCAGTGGCAGCCCATTTGATCCCATTGAATACAATGGGAAAACCTTTGTGCCAAGCCAAGTTTGAATCACTATTGGGTTTTATTGAGAATCAGTCCACAGTTATTGAATCAAGCTTGTTTTAATTTCTATATCTCCTATGTATAGTCAAACAGTGCTTACATTTTCCCTGGATTCTGTCTTGGTCTGATAATGTTTGGAGCTATTCGTGTGCATGACGAGTTGCTTCAGATATCACCAAATGAATTCTACAACCTTCCTATGGTATGTTTTTTAGATAGAATATAATGGATACATGCAAGTTGGTTGTGAAGAAACAATGTCATGATTCAAGAATTGCGTAAAAGAATGATTTGCTGCTTAGCATCATGGACTCCAAATTTTACCTGTTAGTGAAATTAAATTTGACTTTTAGAATGGAATAGATTTAGTTATCATCTTCTAAGCGTAACCAAAACTTTAAGGGATCAGAGAAATAGATTAAGTTTTACTGGTTAGTATTAACAAAGTATCTGGCACCTAATAAAATTTGCTTGCTTTATATAACACAACATGTAGGGGATCAAAAAAATATAGCTGTATAGCTCTTATTTATTTGTTATATATGGTGGCTTGATTATTGTGCTAAAAGCAGGTTAGACATAACAGTAATTGTTCAACATTTAACATTTATTTCTTATTCTGCACCCCAAATATTTATTTGTTTGTTATATGACTCCCAAACTAACATTCAAACCATGTTTTTGGCACTTGCTTGAGCAACCAAAAAGCAGTTTCAAGTGAAGATATATGTAAACCAAAAAAAACAAATACAAAATACATAAAAGAAATAACACCATATATCTCAGTAAGATATAGTGCATTATTAAGTCTAGAAGTGTAAAATAAGCAATGTATTATAGATGTAGTGCATTAAAATCATCATGAGACGTCATAAGAATAATATTTCCTGTTTAATTGCAGGCCACCACAAATCCGCAAAAAGAAATAACACGTTTTGAAATATGGGAGAAAACTCATACAAAAAAGGATGGAAGCATATCTAATTCGACTTCTGCATACTTTGTAAGTTAGCCGAATTATTGCTTATTTGAATTATGCACTATTTCGATTTAATACGGTCATAGTTGCAGTAAAAATTTGTGTACCCTGTTTGTTGTGAAACCATAGTTTTACCGAACTAATATTTTGTGGAAGTTACACATTAAGTCAAATAATGATCATAATTGAGGAGAGTTATTGCCTCTTGATTATATACATATTTTAGGTAATAAATATTCAAGGATGTTTTAAGTCAAAATAAAACAGGTCTAATATTAAAATGTCATTTCAAAATGCAGCATCTTCTATTCTTCTACAGTCCCACTAAATTCACAGGCATACAAAGGAGAAGTATTATTATACGGTAATGAGATGGCAACTAAATGTGACCTTTACTCGTCCCTTGAACTAAATTCAGTACTTGTTATATAGAAATGAGTTTTTGTTAATGGGTGCACATATGAGGATGGTATTTATTTATTAAAGAACATAAAAATTATTTCAAATACTTGCTTTGTCTATATATGATTTTAAAAAAAAAGTGTTGAATTCTGGAAGCGGTAATTTAATAACCAAAAGAGTACATATTAACATTTTCCATAGTGATGAAATAGCAATTAAATGTGACCTTTCGTCATCCCTTAATTTAATGCATATTCACGAAATTAGCACCCTTTAGCTTCTTAGTCTGGCAACTTTTGTTTTTTTACATATTGGTAAAGGCTAAATAGCTTCTACTAATCAGGCTACAAACAATAATTGGTGAAATACACATATCAGGGAATTAATCAAAGCAATAATTACTATGAGTATGACACACAGTGTCATGTTAATAACTAAAAAGAATTTATATCATATAAATAGTTGGAAAGAATATATATCATATACCCAATATACTATTAATATGACACACATGTGTTGCTAGTGAATGAAAAAAGTAACTGAATTTTGCAAAAAGCATGAACTGTTCAAAGTTATTTGGTATGTGGCATTCACCATACGGTTGGTTGGTCTTCATAAATTATGATGTATGAACATAATATTCTTTTACTTTATTGCTTTTAATATGATTACGTATTTTACCGACTTTCTATTTTGGCTGATTGTACATAATTTTAACCACAAAATTAAGATAATGTGTTTTTTTAGTTAGTATGGTAACCAGTTCATAATTGGTTTAATGAACTGCAAAAAATTCATTATCTTAATTTTATACTAGCTGATTATGCAAAAAAATACATTATCATAATTTTAGAAGTTATGATTCTGATTATACAAGCTCCTTGTATTATAATTCAGATCTGAAATTAATTTACCTAAAAATTATATTTTTTGTTACAAATATTCTATCATAACCACTACAGAATAATATCAGTTTTATAACAAATCACATTTTATTACACCACATGTTGGAAAAAAACATAATGATAATGGTTATTATACAAGGAGCTTGTATATTTTGTTACAAAAGTTCTTCAGTAAAAATTATAAATAATTCTCTTTACCAAGACAATGATTTATTCTCATGCTTTTGCAAATATTTGTATACCAGTAAATGGGTTTGACAACAAGTGAACATGATTTTAAACCAAGCTTTCTAGGAAAAAAATATGTTAAAAGAATAAAAAATTTCGAAGTATATTTGATTTAGCTTTTTTTAACTGTCTCAGTTCCGTTATTATCTTGCCTACTCCATACCCACTCAAATGGAAGCCTTGTGCACTCTATGTCTTTTAAATCGTTATACCTTTGTAACTTTTGTTTGGATTATAAGTGTGTTCTTTTGGAATAAGAGAATCAATACACTATCATAAAAGTATTAAATGACATTCAAAAATTCATCATACGTAGATGTTTATATTTTCCATCAATAAATGTTCCAGTATTGAGGATCATGCTATTTTTGCTACTTTTGAAGTGTTCTATGTGATTTCTTACTTGTGAATATAAATATGTGAATCTATTTTTGTTTCTTTTCCATCTTGTAGTGCTACCAAGATAACCATAAAAATAGTTGGAAAACTAACCGCTTTAATATCTTATCTTTAAAACTTCATTATATATGCATATTATAATTAAAGCTATTAGTCTATTGTATATTTAGTTAATTAAAATGTAAAATCTACAACCATTTTACAGTTTTAGTAGTATTTCTAACTAAGAATGAAGACCTACTGCATTGTTTTTTTTACTTGTACAAGGCAATGGTGGATTTATCTCAATTCATCTATTTTTGAACTGGTTATTTATTCAGTTCAAGTTGATGTCAATTTGCAAATTATTATCAACAGCAGCAATTCATTTATACAATCATTTTTGAACTATTTTCTTCTGCCTGTATTTTAAAAGCAGCTTAGCTGACTAATGTCGTTAACCCTGTTAACTATATGTGTTGGAATCTTTATTAATTAAATTTTAAAAGATCGAATTAAAGAATAACTCACTTTAACGAAGAACATACTTTATACTTCATTACTCACCAAGTATTTTTCAAGCTGCCTTCTCAATGAAACTAAATTTGCTCTATTATATATTGGTAAACTTGCTACACTTGTAGGGAACCCTATATTGAAGGTTACTTCTGCTCCTGTTAAAACCATTACATATTTGATTATAAAACAATCAAATAACTAGTTTTAACTACTACAATTAACAAATGGTGATCAACTATTTATTCATGTATGCAGGTGGCTATTGCACCAGGAGGAGACTACGTAGAGACAGTTAGGCAAGCACATCTTTCAGTCAAATTACCAAACGTTTTGTGCGTAGATACCAAGGGACTACCCTTGGAAAACGATTTTTTACACTTGACCATGGAAGCTTAGGTCCAACTTGGTCGAATTTTTGCAGATGCTTACCTTGATTTTGTCAAATATGGCTGTTAATAAATTCAAATATGTTGTGTTCGCCAACCAACCCTTGTGTGACTTGTGAACTGCACGCAATAAACAGCCCCTAACATTATTGGTTTGGCACAACCAATTTTCGACACAACCAATTAACAAATTAATTAGATTTCAGATTTTATCCTTTGACTAATGCCACAACTTGTACATATTTTTGGCACAATTAATTTTTGACCCAAGCAGTAAAATAATTATTCCAGTCTTTTTAGTGTTATGTCAAATACCTGAATGATCACCTAGAGGAGTTGCATGTTATTTATGTTGCAATATCTGAGTCAGTGAAGATTAGAAATGTTTGATTCAGTTTTTTTCCACTGATTTTGATGTTTGGAGGACTTTATGCAGGGAGGTGATGTCAGCGCCATAGACATGCTTTAGCTTAAGAAGAAAGCAACTGTAATGTATGACATATACAAACAATTAATATTCTAATATTATTGTGGAGATATTGAAATGTACTGTAATATTATTTTGGCTACTGCTATTGAACATTAGAACGCACGGTAATATTATTTTTGTGCTGCAAACTATTAGAAGTTTTAAGTTTTTAATGTATTGTTGAACTTTAGAGGTTTGTAACACCCCGTATTTTTTTTAATATAATTAAAAAATGAAATAAAATATATGAAAATATGCTTATGATAGGTAAATAATGGTGATGCATAAGGAGAATTAATTAATACATGGAAGAGAAGAAAAGTTAGTTTGATAACAGCGTATGTAATGGAAAAGATAGTAAAATAAGGATAACTAATTCAAGAATCAGGAATTAGGTAAAATGGACATCAACATTGCGTTCCTCTCAGAAAAATACGCGAAATAGAGTCCGAGTTTTCGAAAATCGGAGTCCGTATGACCAAGATATGGCCAAAACAAGATTTGAGCAGACTTTTTGGCAGACTACCCGTGTCGACTGTAGTGTCGACACCCAAGTCGACCTGCCCCCCCCCCCCCCCCCTGTGTCGACTCCCCCCTTGTACAGGTCGACCTGGTCGGCCTGGGGTGGTCCAGAACCCATTTTTGAGGCCCGGGACGAGTTTTGATGGTCCGGATGGGTTTTAGGGTTAATCCGATGGCTGAAATGAAGTGCTACACCTATAAAATAACACCTAGACCTAGCCTAACTCACACAAATTCATATGACACCTAAATGCTGCTGGAATCTCTCTTGAGCCATGGCCGCCGTCTCCAAATTAAAGCTTAAGCATCCAAACTCAAATCAAATCAAAGATCAATGCTTCTACAACAAATTCAAGGGGATAGATCAATGACACTGCAACTTTCTAAGACAAATTCACTTCTTAATTCATTAGCCGTTCTCTGTAAGTTCTAGTTATTTTCAGTTTTAAATATTTAATTATAATGTGGCCATGAAATAAAGTGGATTTGGATTTAAGTATGGGTATCGATTTAGATCTATTTCTGTTTCTTCTTGAATCTTGATCTTTGGACTTTTCTATCTTTACTCTCATGCTAAGTTCATGATCTATTCAGCCTGTTGTAAATCAATTTTCTTGATTCATGTTGATATTATTATCCAGTTGTAATCTTAATATGCCTGTGATGATGTTTTTCTCTCCGATCTTGTTTTGATGCAAAATTCTACCTTTCCCCTATTTATTTATTTTTGATGAACCTCGATCAATTTCGGACCTAGGCCTAAACTGCGATTTGCATGCGATTGAATACGGGGGAAATATTGGGATATTGTCTTGTTGGATATATGTGTTTGATAGAATCGAAGGCATATTTGGGTATTATTGCCATTAACATGAAACTGGGTATTATCGTTATAATTAAAATTCGCTAGCTTGGGTAAATTGGGGTAAACATGGAATACATGTAGTTTGGTATGAAACTTGACCTATGAAAAATATGGCAAGAATATTGATATGTATAACTTGGCTAAAATTTGACCTATGTAAATTGGGCATAGCTTTGTAAACATGTAAACTCTGAATCTTGACATATGTAAAAAGGCATGAAACTTGGTATATATGTAAATTGTCTAGGATTAGACATATATAAATTGGCATACGAAATTTGGCATGGATCTTGATATATGTGTAATTTGGCTAGAACTTGATGTGTGTAAATTGGCATAAACTTGGCATACATGTAAACAGGCAAGAATTAGACATATGTAAACCAACTAGAATTGGGTACATATATTGATGGGCATGTAATTTGGAATGTGGGTGTATGTTAATTAACATGTAATTGTCGTGTTTAGCATAATCATGGTTAGTGACATTTAATTTGGTATGATTTACATACCAAAAATTATAAACACGATTTAAAGGGTAGGTGGGCCATAATAGTAAATGTTGATTAATGTAAATTATGGACATAAAGATAATTGGTAATTTTTAGGAAACTTGCCATAAATTAGTCATTAATCACATAAGTGATTTATGGCATAAAATGGTATTAATTATATACCTAATTTAACGAGATTGATTGGAAACAAATTGGGCATTAAATTTGAACTTGAGCAATTTACATAATTAAAATGTAAATTAGAATTACAGCATAAAATGGTATTAATTATATACCTAATTTAATGAGATTGATTGGAAACAAATTGGGCAGTAATATGAATTTGAATAATATACATAATTAATGTAAATTGGAAAATACGAATATGCTTAGCACGAGGTTGGATTGAGTTGTGATGTAAACCTGCCCGGACCAGCCCGGCTGTCCAGTAATCACAGCAATACCTATCCAATGTGGGAGGCTAAGCATTAGGCCCAATAAAGACCCGAGGTTAGATTGAGTTGTGGCGTAAGACTGCCCGGACCCGACCGGCACACCGGTAGCCACAACAATATCTGTCTAATGTGAGAGGTTGGTGCCCTAATAAGACAACTAGAGTTGAGCTAGGGTTGGTAGGGTTAAGTTAACTAGAACACTTAACCAATTTCAACATGTTAACTAAATTGGTGGATAGGGTTAGGTTAATCTGGACACTTAACCAATTTAATATGTTGACTACGGGAGTAGGTAAGGTTAAGCAAATGTTTAACCATTATAAAATGATTAAACTGGACTAGAGAGTGAGGTTAAGTTAATGAGAACACTTAACTAATACAATGGGTTAATTAGACAAGTGGTTGCGGTTAAGTAGTAACACTTAACCAACATAACAGGACAAGCGGGTGGGCTAAGTTAACTTGAATAAGTTGATAACACTTAACCATTATAATATGACTAGTGGATGGGGTTAAGTTAACATGCACTTAACCCATCTGATGTGATGCGTGGTAGGGTTAAGTAACACACGGGGTTAAGTTAACAAGAAAATTCTTAACCAATGTAACCAGATAGACGAACAGGGTTAAGTTAATAAACCACACTTAACCAATCAAACATAATAAGCGAGAAAGGTTAAGTTAACAAAGGTAAACACTTGACCATGGTAACATAACGGGTAGGAGGGTTAAGTACATATCGGGTTGGTGGGTAATATTAGTAAATATAGGCCCACATACACTTAACCATTAAATACACATGCTTGAATCAGTAGCGGGATTAAGTACACATCAGGGTTGGTGGGTAATATCAGAGAATATAGGCCCACAGACTTAACCATTAGAAAAACCTAGTAACGGGGACCCATTTCAGCAGTAACCCACATTAGGTGTCAACAGAACCCTGAGCTAGGCAGGGTAGGGCACGATTACTAGGCTGATTATAAGAGGTCAAATTAGCGGTGGTTGGTGCAGCAGTCCAGGTTCTAACGGAGTGCGGGCTTGCACACACTTCGGTGCAGAAAATTTAGCCACTGGGCATCAGTAGGTATAAAGCTGTGCATCTTGATTGTGTCAGGGTTGCCACCGTGGGACTTGATACACCCCATGGTGGGACCAGCTCAGGTATCTACATGTAGGGGGCCGCGTGACACAAACGAGAACTAGGTCAAGTAGGGAGCCGATTGATAAGGTAGTAAGGGTGCATCGAATATATACATGGCCATTGGGGTGATCGAGGTGGAATCCTCATAATCGATGTACACCTGAAGGCTACCATAATTGCGGGGATTGGGATCACGTTGTAATTATTATATAACACGGGCTACTAGTTGGGACACTAGTAGGGGGTACGGATCCTTGTTACACAGGACACTAGTAGGAATACGGATCATTCAATGTAAGACACTTATGAGGATGCTAGTTAGGTGGTGCAGAGCCAATAGATATAGTTTTAATGGTAAAGCTTAGGAACCTTGCGATGTTACTCTTGATAGAAACCATGCGGTGGGATACTTGATAGGAATTATGGGATGTTATACTTGTTTCATCGTGCCCGAAGTTTATTATGTTACCTTAGTTTATCTTGTTACCATAGTTTATCTTATTATCTTGGTTTATCCTGCCTACCTTGTCATCATGCTTATGTTTACTTTCAGTTTATTCATGCCATGTTATCTTTACTCATTTTTATGCTAAAAGTCACTAGGACTTACTCAGTCTTTATGAATGACCCGTTTTGTTTCGCCTCTTTTTCTTCCGTTCCCCCCCCCCCAGGTTCACAGGGTGGGAATACAGCTTAGTTCGGATCTTACCAAGCTCCAAGGCTCTTTCATGTATGGCTTGGATTTCTCTTGGCTATTGCTTGCTTTGCTTTATTGGGGAATACTATAACTTATTTTTATGCTTCTTTGTTTTTGAGCAAGATAGATATTTTAGCTATGTATTTGGGTATTGGAAGTTGATGGGCTTTTTATTGTAAACAATTCTATTTAATAAATGATTTGAAGTACTTCCACTTTACTTTCCGCTGTTTTATATATGTCTGTCTTGTAATATTTCTGTTCCAGTACCCATAATACTCCATTGAAGTTAAGGCATTCCCTTTGTGAGTGACCTTAACAGATGTGGGGTGTTACATTTGGTATCAGAGCAGAAGGTTACCAGACTGGGCAAAAGTTTTCAAAAACCTTCTGAAATTATTTTCAAAACATTTACAAAGAAGCAAATTTTCAAGAAAATTTTGTTTTAATTAAAAGGCATATTCCCCAAAGCCATATGCACTATCTTTTGATTCTCTGTTGAAATCTCTTCTCTCTCTTTTCACCATCGTTTCGTAGGCATCCGACACATGTCGGAGGGCCAAGGAGTGCCCGACCTCCGTCTGTAGCCGTGGTAGTTCCATCTACGTCTAATCTTATTTCAAGTTGGGTAAAGTGTTGTGCATTGGAGGTAGCTTCGAGAGACTTGTCAACAAGCTATACAAGGATAGTAAGAACATAAGGATGAGAAACTTATTGAAATGGCTTAATCCACGAAGGAGGAAAAAGGTGAAAGGAAAGGGGTCAAAATGAAAGAATAGTAAAACCCATGACAAGAGAGAGTATCTTTAGTAAGAAGGGACATGCAATTAAGTATTATAGGACAAGGGCAAGGGACAAGATCGTCTAGAGGGCAATTGAATGCTCTCACCACTAGCGTACCTAAGAGGGTGGTAACATTTCTGTTAAAGGTTTAGCTTTTCTTTTCTATCATCCCACTAGAACTTTGTTTTTGTACATTGCATCCTTTTAATTCTGCTTCGAAAGTTGAGTCTCTGCACCTTAGTACTAGCATGGTAGAGGATCCCATTTTTTTTCTTTCTTCTTTTCTCAAATCCTGTTGGGGAAATTGGCTCATTTATTCATGACTTGTTTGGATTTGAGAATGTCTATGCTAAGTGTTGAGTCTAGAAGTAATGTTTATGTTTTGGGCTAGGGGTTGATTCTAGCGATGGAGTGGTTATCCAGTAAGGGTGTCCTTCCCAGTTTTGAAAAGAGGGTAGTTAGACTCTTGACTTGCCTCGGTAATACCCTCGAAGTTGCATGTAACCTTTAGGGTTCTATCATGATTTGTTACCTAGAATCTCTTGACAAATTTATTGGTAATTCGTAATCCGCTCAAGTAATGTTCGCCACTAAGGCGGATGGGTCACTTCGCTTATGTATGAGTTGTAGAGAATCACCTTAGTAAGTACATTTGGCAACATGGTTGGCATTTATTTCCAAGAGATAGTTCTGCTGCGTCGAATACCTGATAGTAAGTGAACGAGATCCAAGATTCACTAGTGAATTTTGGAGAGCTTGCATGAAACCATGAGTACACAGTTATGTTTGAGCCGAGTATACTAGGAGGAGAATAAGTGAAAGTGGAACGAGAGGAAAAAAGTGAAATGGATTCCATCCATACTTTGGAAACAAGAATTAAGAAGCTACGGAATTGTGAAGTTAAAGGCGGTCAAAGCACAATGGAGTTAAGCTCAAAGAAATACGACTTAGAAGATTGAAGACTAGATTCGCGCATCATATCTCTTTTTAAGAGTATATCCATGATCTCTCTTTTTAGAGCTTACTCACATGCTATCTTTTGTGTATATCCTCTCGGTCCTATCCTCAATCTAATTTCTGTTGCAAACCCCATAGGGAGTATGACTCATCTGTTAGTAACACATGTTGGGGTTTGAGGGTGTTCGTTGGGTTGACTAAACTTTTTGGGTTTTATAGGATACAGGTTGGTCTTAGGAAGGGATTTCCTTGTGACCTAATAGGGAATCCATCATGCTTAGTTTCCTAGAATCATATATATTGGTTGGGATGAGTAATTCTTAGGGTGTCAGTCTGATGTTGATTTCGGTCTTCGGGGCTGATGCTTAGAGAGTTCTTCTCCTAATTAATATATATGTGGCATAGATTTCCAGTTTTGACATTGCCTAATGGGCACAAAGTTTTTACTTGCTTCTATCATTTGACTATATCTTTAGATAGGAACAATTGGGTGTAAACATGTGTTTGAGACATGTTATGATTGATGGTTGCAAGTGGTTGCAAGTGGTTGCTAGTGGTTGCTCGTGGATGCATTTACACATTAGGCACTAGATCGGCTCAATCACCTTTCATATTGCATATGCATGAGTGTTTACACCTATTTGTGGACGAAATTGAATGTGTTATCATGTGGATGTTGCATATGGATGGATGTTTGTGCACACATATAGTCTTTATGAGACTAGGACTATTTGCATACATGTTGGACTCATGGCACTAAACATATTTTGCATCTAGAAGATCAATCAGGCCTGATCATTTGCATTAGACAAGGAACATATACACACACTTCTTGCATATGTTCATACAGCATTAGAAATCGCTTAAGGACAATAAATGCCTGTGAGTGATGATTGAGTAGATGGATGATGGATGGTAGGACACATTCTTCTTAACTTGAAGATTTCGGGGACGAAATCCTTTAAGGAGAGGAGAATGTAACACCCCGTATTTTTTTAATATAATTAAAAAATGAAATAAAATATATGAATATATGCTTATGATAGGTAAATAATGGTGATGCATAAGGAGAATTAATTAATACATGGAAGAGAAGAAAAGTTAGTTCGATAACAGCGTATGTAACGGAAAAGATAGTAAAATAAGGATAACTAATTCAAGAATCATGAATTAGGTAAAATGGACATCACCATTGCGTTCCTCTTGGAAAAATACGCGAAATAGAGTCCGAGTTTTCGAAAATCGGAGTCCGTATGACCAAGATATGGCCAAAACAAGATTTCAGCAGACTTTTTGGCAGACTACCCGTGTCGACTGTAGTGTCGACACCCAAGTCGACCTGCGCCCCCCCCCCCCCTGTGTCGACTGTAGTGTCGACTCCCCCCCTGTACAGGTCGACCTGGTCGGCCTGGGGTGGTCCAGAACCCATTTTTGAGGCCCAGGACGAGTTTTGATGGTCCGGATGAGTTTTAGGGTTAATCCGATGGCTGAAATGAAGTGCTACACCTATAAAATAACACCTAGACCTAGCCTAACTCACACAAATTCATATGACACCTAAATGCTGCTGGAATCTCTCTTGAGCCATGGCCGCCGTCTCCAAATTAAAGCTTAAGCATCCAAACTCAAATCAAATCAAAGATCAATGCTTCTACAACAAATTCAAGGGGATAGATCAATGACACTGCAACTTTCTAAGACAAATTCACTACTTAATTCATTAGTTGTTCTCTATAAGTTCTAGTTATTTTCAATTTTAAATATTTAATTATAATGTGGCCATGAAATAAAGTGGATTTGGATTTAAGTATGTGTATCGATTCAGATCTATTTTTGTTTCTTCTTGAATCTTGATCTTTGGACTTTTCTATCTTTACTCTCATGCTAAGTTCATGATCTATTCAGCCTGTTGTAAATCAATTTTCTTGATTCATGTTGATATTATTATCCAGTTGTAATCTTAATATGCCTGTGATGATGTTTTTCTCTCCGATCTTGTTTTGATGCAAAATTCTACCTTTCCCCTATTTATTTTCTTTTGATGAACCTAGGTAAATTTCGGACCTAGGCCTAAACTGCGATTTGCGTGCGATTGAATACGGGGGAAATATTGGGATATTGTCTTGTTGGATATATGTGTTTGATAGAATCGAAGGCATATTTGGGTATTATTGCCATTAACATGAAATTGGGTATTATCGTTATAATTAAAATTCGCTAGCTTGGGTAAATTGGGGTAAACATGGAATACATGTAGTTTGGTATGAAACTTGACCTATGAAAAATATGGCAAGAATATTGATATGTATTACTTGGCTAAAATTTGACCTATGTAAATTGGGCATAGCTTTGTAAACATGTAAACTCTGAATCTTGACATATGTAAAAAGGCATGAAACTTGGTATATATGTAAATTGTCTAGGATTAGGCATATATAAATTGGCATATGAAATTTGGCATGGATCTTGATATATGTGTAATTTGGCTAGAACTTGATGTGTGTAAATTGGCATAAACTTGGCATACATGTAAACAGGCAAGAATTAGACATATGTAAACCAACTAGAATTAGGTACATACATTGCTGGGCATGTAATTTGGAATGTGGGCGTATGTTAATTAACATGTAATTGTCGTGTTTAGCATAATCATGGTTAGTGACATTTAATTTGGTATGATTTACATACCAAAAATTATAAACACGATTTAAAGAGAAGGTGGGCCATAATAGTAAATGTGGATTAATGTAAATTATGGACATAAAGATAATTAGTAATTTTTAGGAAACTTTCCATAAATTAGTCATTAATCACATAAGTGATTTATGGCATAAAATGGTATTAATTATATACCTAATTTAATGAGATTGATTGGAAACAAATTGGGCATTAAATTTGAACTTGAACAATTTACATAATTAAAATGTAAATTAGAATTATGGCATAAAATGGTATTAATTATATACCTGATTTAATGAGATTGATTGGAAACAAATTGGGCAGTAATATGAATTTGAATAATATACATAATTAATGTAAATTGGAAAATACGAATATGCTTAGCACGAGGTTGGATTGAGTTGTGATGTAAACCTGCCCGGACCCGCCCAGCTGTCCAGTAATCACAGCAATACTATCCAATGTGGGAGGCTAAGCATTAGGCCCAATAAAGACCCGAGGTTAGACTGAGTTGTGGCGTAAGACTGCACAGACCCGACCGGCACACCGGCAGCCACAACAATATCTGTCTAATGTGAGAGGTTTGTGCCCTAATAAGACAACTAGAGCTGAGCTAGGGTTGGTAGGGTTAAGTTAGCTAGAACACTTAACCAATTTCAACATGTTAACTAAATTGGTGGGTAGGGTTAGGTTAATCTGGACACATAACCAATTTAATATATTGACTATGGGAGTAGGTAAGGTTAAGCAAATGTTTAACCATTATAAAATGATTAAACTGGACTAGAGAGTGAGGTTAAGTTAATGAGAACACTTAACTAATACAATGGGTTAATTAGACAAGTGGTTGCGGTTAAGTAGTAACACTTAACCAACATAACAGGACAAGCGGGTGGGCTAAGTTAACTTGAATAAGTTGATAACACTTAACCATTATAATATGACTAGTGGATGGGGTTAAGTTAACATGCACTTAACCAATCTGATGTGATGCGTGGTAGGGTTAAGTAACACACGGGGTTAAGTTAACAAGAAAATTCTTAACCAATGTAACCAGATAGACGAACAGGGTTAAATTAATAAACCACACTTAACCAATCAAACATAATAAGCGAGAAAGGTTAAGTTAACTAAGGTAAACACTTGACCATGGTAACATAACGGGTAGGAGGGTTAAGTACTTATCGGGTTGGTGGGTAATATTAGTAAATATAGGCCCACACACACTTAACCATTAAATACACATGCTTGAATCAGTAGCGGGGTTAAGTACACATCAGTGTTGGTGGGTAATATCAAAGAATATAGCCCCACAGACTTAACCATTAGAAAAACCTAGTAACGGGGACCCATTTCAGTAGTAACCCACATTAGGTATCAACAGAACCCTGAGCTAGGCAGGGTGGGGCACGATTACTGGGCTGATTATAAGAGGTCAAATTAGCGGCGGTTGGTGCAGTAGTGCAGGTTCTAACGGAGTGCGGGCGTGCACACACTTCGGCGCAGAAAATTTAGCCATTGGGCATCTGTAGGTATAAAGTTGTGCATCTTGATTGTATCAGGGTTGCCACCATGGGACTTGATACACCGCATGGTGGGACCAGCACAGGTATCTACAAGTAGGGGGCCGCGTGACACAAACGAGAACTAGGTCAATTAGGGAGCCGATCGATAAGGTAGTAAGGGTGCATCGAATATATACATGGCCATTGGGGTGATCGAGGTGGAATCCTCATAATCGATGTACACCTGAAGGCTACCATAATTGCGGGGATTGGGATCACGTTGTAATTATTATATAACACGGGCTACTAGTTGGGACACTAGTAGGGGGTACGAATCCTTATTACACAGGACACTAGTTGGGACCCTAGTAGGAATACAGATCATTCAATGTAAGACACTTATGAGGATGCTAGTTAGGTGTGGTGCAGAGCAAATAGATATCGTTTTAATGGTAAAGCTTAATAACCTTGCGATGTTACTCTTGATAGAAACCATGCGGTGGGATACTTGATAGGAATTATGGGATGTTATACTTGTTTCATCGTGCCCGAAGTTTATCTTGTTACCTTAGTTTGTCTTGTTACCATAGTTTATCTTGTTATCTTAGTTTATCCTGCCTACCTTGTCATCATGCTTATGTTTACTTTCAGTTTATTCATGCCATGTTATCTTTACTCATTTTTATGCTGAAAGTCACTAGGACTTACTCAGTCTTTATGACTGACCCATTTTGTTTCGCCTCTTTTTCTTCCGTTCCCCCCCCCCCCAAGTTCACAGGGTGGGAATACAGCTTAGTTCGGATCTTACCAAGCTCCAAGGCTCTTTCATGTATGGCTTGGATTTCTCTTGGCTATGGCTTGCTTTGCTTTATTGGGGAATACTATAACTTATTTTTATGCTTCTTTGTTTTTGAGCAAGACGGATATTTTAGCTATGTATTTGGCTATTGGAAGTTGATGGGCTTTTTATTGTAAACAATTCTATTTAATAAATGATTTGAAGAACTTCCACTTTACTTTCCGCTGTTTTATATATGTCTGTCTTGTAATATTTCTGTTCCAGTACCCATAATACTCCATTGAAGTTAAGGCGTTCCCTTTGTGAGTGACCTTAACAGATGTGGGGTGTTACAAGGTTTCTTGTTAAAATTAGTCTTTATGTTGAATCTATTGGAAAATTTCAATTTATTTATATTTCTTTTGTGATATTATTTTAAATTTGTAAACATTTGTACCGTAGGAAGTATCGAAGGAGGGAGAAAAAAGTTTTTTTTGTTTGAAATAATGTAAATTAGCAATGGCTAAAAGCCATTGTTAAATATAAAACTGCAACGGGCCTGAACCGTTGCAGATTAGAAGGTTGCAACGGACTCTAGCCGTTGCAAAAAACCAAAACTGCAATGGCTCCAGGCCGTTGCAAGATATTTGCAACTCAATATATTGCAACGGCTAAAAGTCGCTGTGAAACATCATTTCTGGTGTAGTTCTCCTTTCGGAAGCTTTGTTGATGTAGCTTCTTCCCTCAGAAGCCTTGTAGGTGTAGCATCTTCCCTCGGAAGCTTTATTGACGTAGCTTCTTTCCTCGGAAGCTTTATTGTCGTAGCTTCTTCCCTCGGAAGCTTTATTTTCGTAGCTTCTCCCTCCAGAGGCTTTATTAGTATCATTTATCAAGGGTAGGTTCCACATCTTTCATAGAAGCATTTAAGTATGTCAATATAACTTGTCTGACAAAGTCATGAAATTCTGAAATAGAGGAGATAAGATTTAGAAGAGTCTTATTTGATCTGAGCTATGATGAGCGTTTAATCATTCCATTGCTGCATATTTGTATGAACAGCTTCCACCGAAGCTTGTCTTTGATTGATAATTTTGTTGTGTATTCATTCATCTAATGCATTTCTTTAGGGGCTTCTATTTGACCTTTCATTCCCTCTCATGGGATGAGACATAACAAAAAGTGCTCCATTTGAGCTTTTGTTATTTGCATTAGCCTGAACAGGGTTTGGTTTTTACCTGTAATAGCACTTGAACTCACGTTAATTTATTTGATTATAAATAAAATGATAAAATTAAACGAATAATAAAAGTAATCTTTTGAGATAAGAGGCTTGTTGTTAAGTTCCCATTTCTGTGTTGCGTTGTCTCTAACCAGCTTTCCCATTGATTTTACTTTGAATTTCTCAAATGATCTTTTTTTCTTTTCATCTTGATGTATCTTTATCAAACTCCAACAATATTTGGTTTTATGTCCTTCTGTCTTGTGATAAGAGCAATAGTCTTTTCTTTTGTTCAATTTTGTAGAACCTTCCGCAAGGGGATTATAGCCAGGTCCTTCCTCTTGTTCTTGCTTCAAGCTTCCCCTTGCGCTAAGTATTTCTTCCATAAGAATGAATTTATCATCTCTAGAATGTAAATCATTCAAGCTTTCACATTCGTTTAAGATAAGCTCCGTCCAAAAGGGGGATGGTATAAGCAGCCCCGACCGTACAACACTTAGCTTCTCTCTATCTGTTGCCACTTTCACTTTGAGTGAGCTATTGTGAAACCTCTTTAGATAGCGATTAAGGGACTCCTCCGGTCTTTGCTTGATTCTTGCCAAACCATAAATGTTATTTGTTGAATCCTTTTGCATATGGAATTGTGTACTAAATGCGGTAGACAATTGCTTCCAAGATACGATGAGAGGGCCACAATAATATTTGCGCCATTTAAGAGCTCTTCCATGAAGAGTTGTTACGAAGACCTTGCATCTAAGGGCTTCAAAAGAGTTATACGTATCCATGTAATTCTCAAACATGGCAAGGTATTCTTCAGGGTTTGTAGTCCCATCATACGCAAGTTTGAGCTCTTTTATACCATATGGAACCTTCACCATCATTATCTCTTTGGAGAAGGGGATTCCTTGCAACTTCCTATCTTCTATCCATATTAGACTTTCGTTTTCTTCTAAACTAACCGCCTCCTTTGATGCTTGGTTATTTCTTCATGAGATTGGGATGTTATGTAGATTTGATGAAGACTCGATTTGATTATAAAGTTCCTGAGGTGCTTTGATCCTTAATTCCGCTTCATAAGGTTATGCTACAGAGGATCCTCGGACCAAGTCTGCTTCGATAAATATCCTAGTGGTATCAATTTGCGTAGCCAAGTGTAATATTTCCAACTCATCTGTTGTTAAAGTTGAAGAGCCTCCAATTTCTAGTTCGGCTATTTTGATGTTGTTTTTCTGGAATGGATGACATGTTGGTTCCTTTTTTTTCCACTTTTCCCCAATTGAATCGTCCTTTAATTTATTTAGAGTACCTTGTGTTAACCCTGTTAGAACACAGTTCAAAACACCGGGTCGGTCGGAAAAACGGATCGGTCAGTTGCAAGGCACCAGATCGGTCATTACACCGGATCGGTCAGTTGCAAGGCACCGGGTCGGTCAACATCAGTGCAACAGGTCGGACATATCTTCAAGTCAATGGACCGGTTTGGTTTGTGTGGGTCAGTCGGTCACTGCAGAACTGGTCGGTCGGTCCGTTAAAAGATAATATGGTTTACACATTAGTGTAACGCACGACAACTCACAAGTTAAAAGGTCCATATGTATATGTTTTGTTTGAACTAGGAAGTTTATGCTGCATGAATAAATCAACCTGATTCGTAAACCTTTAATACATAGGCACAATGATATTCACGTATATACGGATGCGCTATTTGTTCAACATGTATAGCGAGATGTTCAAATGAATGAGAGAATTATGTAACATGGACACTTAAGTAAGAAGGATTGAACGTGAAGTACCAGTGCCTGCCATTTATATATTATAAATCATGAATGAGCATATGTATGGATGGAATGATGTGCAAATAACATCCATATCAAAGCAGTACGGTTCGATGCTATATATTAGTCCATACATGGTATCACAACAAGTAACATGCCAAAACATGGGAAGAATATATAATGGAACGGAGGCATGCAATTCAACGTGTGTATTTATATGTACACGAACCATTTAAAAAGATAATAAGTGAAACTTCTCCAAAGATGGGTTAGTACCAACGAGAACGCGTGAACAATATACACCACATAGCATTGCCACGTCAGCAAGTGGGTCGGCCAAAGAAAGCAAAGTGACCGGTCATCATGGCAAAACAAGCATGCGTATAAAGCCAATACCTAGTCAGTTTCAAGATGATTTCCTGGTCGGTCCTTAGCACGATGGTTTGGGTCGGTCCTAATATTCTGGTTTTGGTCGGTCGTTAAATTATTGGCGGGTCGGTAGTGTTATTTAGTAACATTTGGGTTGGTACCTAGTTTGAACACGTGAGCACAATTCCAGTTCAATACAGTTGGGCTGGCTCCATTACATAACAGCTGTTCATAGCTGTGATTACACCAGGTGGATAGTCTTGCTTTGGAACGCACAGCGTATTGTATATTTGTATGGATTAATGTAATGGGTAATATACAAAGAATAAAGACGTGGACCGGTCCTGTAGAGAATAAGTGGGTCGGTACTTTAGATAACGCGGTGGCATGCTTGAGAAATAGTTTGGATCGGTCTAAAGTGTACAGCGCGGAAGCTCCAGGAAATGAAATATGGATCGGTACATGAGAACAATGTGGGTCGGTCCCATTCAATTAAACTTGGGTCCGTACATTGATAAAAGCGGTGGCAGAACCGAAAATATGGGACATGACAGCTGTTGACAACTGTTAGTGGACCAGTAGCATTTCTGTAAATAAGTTTTAGGCCGATCCAAAATTATGGTCAACCCAAACTCTGCACACTATAATTACAAGATTGGCATTACCTCCAAACTATACTTATAAATAGCATATTTCTCCAGAATTCAAGGGATCGATTCCTCGACCCCGAAGGGCCGCCCAAATCACATCTCGACCATTCTAAAGCTCCTTAAAGCACCGTTAATGGCCACCACAGCTCTCTCCTTCTTTCTCCAACAACATGAAGATCAAATCACATCCGTTATCCATCCAAAACGGCTCTAACTCAATTCTAGTGCTCTCCAACCGCCATTAATCTTCTCTAAAAGCTCAGATCTACCACTAATTTCACGGAGAAGTTAAGGAAAATCATCTAACCACGAGATATAATACATTTCTTCCCAAATTCAAGTGTGATCTAAAGCTAAAACAGAGGAAAGTGAGGAAAATACTATGAAAAGAGAGAATGAGCAAAAATGAAATCTATGAGATGATGTTATATGCAAATCTCTCTGTGATAATGAAGATCATTTTGAAAGTGGATGTAGATCTTTCGTAAGATCGAACAACTATAAAAATCCCTTGTATTTTACTTACCTTTTTCCGGTTTATTTTGCGATCGTGGCTCTTTTAATTTCTAACCATAATTGGTGAAGTGTGATTTCACACCATTGGTGTTTGAGTCATTTTTGATTCAAACACCTTGGTATTTTGAAGCTCCTTGTTAAGATTCCTTCTATAATCTTGCTTCTTCAAAACTTAGTCCAAACCAGGATGGAACAACATAGTTATAAGTGTGGCAATACTATCCAAAAGGTTAAAGGCAGAAAAAGGGAATGGAGGTTCAGGCCCTCCTTCTAGCACCAAAATGTTAACAATATTTTTCGTCAACACCAAAGAGGTCTATGAAAATGGACCGTGGAGAAAGCGTCAGGTTGCTAAGAATGTAACGGCTTGAGTAGGAATATTCTGATGATCCAACTGCATAGCAAAATACACACAAAAATATACTGAAAAGTAGCATAGCATGTGGAAAAAGTAAGAACACACAATTTATAGTGGTTCGAGTCAACTTGAACCTACATCCACTTTTAGGACTTTAATGATTTTATTCATGGAGGAGGATACATAAGAAATTCCCAAATTGATTTACAAGTTTGGGTTTTCTCTCTATAATAAGAGAGGAAGATTGTGGAATCAGGAGAAAAGCCATCCCTTTCTTTGAATATGACCTTAGGGTTCTTATTTATAGAGGTTTTGGACCCCCTTCTGCCGCTTCTTCTACCCGCCCTTTTTTGTCACTTTTTTGGTGTCAACTTTTTGCTCTCGTTTTTGGCTTTTGTATATTTTGTCTTTTTCTGCCTTTCTCCAGCTTCCTGTACCATTCTGGTCTCGTTTTTTTTTTTTTTTTGGCTTTCTCCTGCTTCCTACAACCCTCTGCTTTCGGTTTTATCTTTTTCTGGCTTTCTCCTGCTTCCTACAGCCTTCTGTTGTCAGTTTTGTCTTTTTCTGGCTATCTCCTGCTTTCTACAGCATTCTGCTGTCGGTTTTTTCTTTTTCTGGCTTTATCCCTTTAGTCAATAGCCTTTTGTCAACAGCCTTTCATCACGAGCCTTTCTTCAACAAACCTTCTTCAACGCCCTTTCATCAACGGCCTTTCGTCAGTGGCCTTTCGTCACCAGCCTTTTGTCACCAACCTTTCGTCAACAGCCTTTGTTAAACTTATTTTAGCAATTATTCCCAAACGATACTTCTGTTTTTTTTTTTAAAATGTGACCACTCTACGGAATGGGATACCATCATCCGAATCCAATGAAAATGGGTTTAGGTCTAAATCTCCCACCAATCAAAAGTTATAGAAGATTTCATCTTCTTCTTTTGGTGTCAACATAGCTGTATTCAAGGCTTTCTCTCTTATACTTTCTGGTATCGGAGCTTTTGCTTCTTTATATTTGGCCAGTGCAAATTTTGGTGTTAACACACACTGCAACAATGATCTGTTAACAATTCATCTAATTTAGTAAATGAATATCACATCAAAGTTTCCTCATGATTTCCTTTTAACCTTTTCGGTTTAGGGTATGTGTTCCAGGTGGAATATGAGCTTGTAATTTTACATGGAATAACCATACTTTTATACGTTGGAAGATATTGTTGGGTATAGTGATAAATTGTTGTGTTATGACATGGATAAATCTTTGTTTATTTTTCCGAAAATATTAAAATGTCTTACATTATCATGTTTAAGTATGATATCTTCATTAATGTATAGCAGAGTGGTCATTGCTTTCCTACTACCCCCACACCACTGACACCAACTACACCTCAACCACAAAATCAAATCATTGTCTCACCTCTAATCACAGACACACCAATGGCAACCCAAATGGTGGACCCTACATCGTCTAGATGGTCGAAGGTGGAAGTACATGCATTTATACAATTCAGAAGCAAGTTGGATTCAAGGTACTAAGACAACGGTGCAAAGGGTCCACTGTGGAAGGAGATATCCTGCGGAATGCATAGGCTTGGGTACAACATAAGTTCCAAGCGAGGGAAGGAGAAGTGGCAAAACATCAATAAGTACTTCAGAAAGGTAAAGGAGAGCAACAAGAAAAGGCCTGAAGAATTAAAGGATTGTCCTTACTTTAATCAGTTGGACGCCTTGTATATACGCAAGGGCTTTAGTGGTGGTGATGGCTCGGCAGGTCTAGGTTCGGATTCGAACCCATTATTGCGTTGTAAATCTACTGATGTAGGTGCAAATGGCATGATCATGAATAAGGTAAGCATACTATTCAAATCTTGTCTTGATGGAATCTGCTAATTAGCATGATTTTGTTTAATTTTATATGTCAAGCAAAAATAGGATTAGTCCAAGCCTAATAGGGTATATCACTGATAAAGGAATATTTGTGTTGTATTTGGTATTATCTGACAAAATTACAAGATTAATGGACAAACTTAAACTTTTAAAATGTTCTTGTAATACATATAATAGGTGATCTCGTACTTATTACAACAATTTATCGATTTAACAGTTTGTTGTGTTTTAAGCATGGTTTGAGAATCCGACCGAAACCACGGAATTCCGCTCATCCCGTTCCGGTTCCGGCCAGCACCGGAACGGAAATAAGGCTAAAATCTGGTTCCGGCCATGAAGAATGAAAAAGATGTTAAAAAGGAAAAGAAGCGGTAGCAATATTGATTCGATTTTGTTTTCTGCAGGCTGCATCATCAGCTCAAGCTTCTCTTTCTTTGGATTTCTCAAACCGGAGGGTTGGCGCTGCTTCTTTCTTTATTTGCCTGCTGCTCCATTTTTTGTTTTACTGCGCGTGAAAAACCAGATCTAATTTGGGGAAGATGTCCTTTTCACGGTATGAAGTGGTATTTGCTTTTGTGATATTTTGGTCACGTGTCTACTTATTTCTACAATCTTATTAACTATTACTGACACAATGAAATTTTATAACATATTTAATTGTAGTTGGTTTATTTGAATTCATCATCATATCACTTTTTCCAGAATTTGGTAAAATATTTTTTAGGATTAATTGACACAAATAATCCAAAGTTTAGTGTGTCCGCCCATTTTAATCTCAAGTTTGCGTTATTTAAAAATAATCCCAAGTTTAGAGGGTCCCTTCCCATGTTGATCCCATCTACCTGGTGACCTTTTCAGCCGGTTACCTTTCTTCTTCTCCCTCCTTCTCTTCTCTTCAAAACCTGTAGCCAAATTCTTCAGCATTCATCCATTAACTAAGTTTCAGAAAAACAAAACAAAGGCTCCGAATCAAATAACTAAGTTCCAAAAAAACAAAATCGAACATTTTTTCACTTTTTCTTGAATTAAAAGAACAAAACCTTTACCAGCTGGCTCGCAATTCAAGTCGGGTTAGATTCAAATGACATAAGCAAGAGCAGAAACAGTCACCAACCATAGAGCAAGCTCCAAAACATTTCAGAAGTAGAACTTACATAAGCAACAGAGCAAGCTCCAAAACATTTCAGAAGTAGAAATTTCAGAAGACGAACTATTGCAAACTAAAGCATATGCAAGTGTCAAACAAAACTATCAAACATAACAAACAAAATCAGGGATCACCAAAGCAGAACCCCATATGTTGCGTCATCAAGTAAAAAAACAGGCTTGTGTGTGCTCATTGATGATGCACATGTCTTAGTAGTTAAACCAATCATCCCAATGTTAACCTGAAGCTTCTCCAATACATTTGATGCAACATTTAGAGAATCAGCAGACATATGTGAATTTGACTTCCCCATCACTGATTGTTCGCATGCTAAACATAGTTTAGCCAACCATGTCCTGATTTCTACCCTTTTTCCTTCACAAATCCATATAAAACTCTTCTTACTTCTCCATACCCCAACAAAAAACAAGAAACAATTCTCAATAATGAAGGTAACACCACCAGCCTCAGTCATCACCAACATCAACTTCGAAAGAGCTGCGTCAAAATCTGTTCACTACAGTAGTTGATCGCAATCAACGAATCTGAACCAGTAGTTGAATGCAATCACGAATTATTTCCCTGCGATTGTTGTCTACCAGACCTCCTTTTTAACAATACTATCTGGAACCCATCCTCATCCACTGTAGGAAGCTTAGGCAGTATCGGATTCACTGTTGTTCATTCCTTGGGGTGCTGGAGATTGTTGCATCACCTCTAGTGGCACCGCTGTCTTATCAGGGACAGCTAGGGAGGATGGAGGCATAGGAAGAGGCAACGACTGATTTGGTGGAGGTTGAAAGGGGGTTCGAAAGGGGGAAGTTAGAAAAATACTTGTGTGTAAAAAGATTCGCAATTGATGTTTTAAGAGCCAAAGCAATGTGAAGATTCGCACTGGATTGGTGAAATTTCTAGCGGAATGAAAAAGAGGTGAAGTGGAAGAAAAAAGAAACGAATTCACAATAGATTGGGTAAAGAAGAAAACCGGCTGTACCCAGTTAACAGGATAGTGGGATGAATACGGGAAGAGACCCCCTAAACTTGGGTTTATTTTTAAATAACGCAAACTTGAGATTAACGTGGATGGACACGTTAAACTTTGGATTATTCATGTCAATTAACCCTATTTTTTAAAGTTAACTTATGGCATATAAGTTTGGTAAAGATGGGACCTTAGAAGGATTAAGTTCTTGTTCATTTTAAATAAAGAATTTTAGTAATTATTAATCTAACTATTTTTATCCCAAATGTTTCAAAATAGCGACGAATCCAGGAACACTGTTAAAAGGAAATTGCGTATTCATAATAAAGCACCAGAATTGTCAAACCGGAATTAAACCGGAAAATCCGGAAATACCGAAACGGGACCGAAATTTTAATTTTTTTATGTGACCGGAACGGAACCGGAAACCGGAATTTCGAACCTTGGTTTTAAGTACTGAAATTTGACATATGCTTTTGAAGCCGAAGGACATTGTGAAGGAATTGGCGTTTCGATCAAACGTTTCATCTAATCCAAAGAGGAACAATGAATACGACGAGGAATGAAGGTGCAGTAATCAAATTTTACAGTTCTAATTCAGTATCAAGCTAGAGTTTGGACCATTGTATAACAAGTAACAATGCCAGCTCTTGAAACTATGAAACATTTTTGAATTCAAATCATCAATTTTTCCAGCATTTTTAATATATATCTACAAGTAGGTTAGACTTTAGAGTATATATATAAGCAGTAAATAGTACTATAGCTTGTTATTTAATTTATGTGTATGATGAAATATGGTTAGAGGAAAGTTTGCAAAACTTTTGGAAAATGGGTATATGGTGAAATATTAGGTTTAATGTGGGGGAGATAAAAGGTAAATTATTCGTTGGTAGCAGACATGGTTTGTTAATGCATGCGTTTGTTAGGTGGATTTTACTTTTTATTTTATTTTTCACTTTCGTCTTTTTTCTTATTTTTGAAAAAACTGCAGCATGTGATTATTGCCTGGTGGTTTGTATCTTTTACATCCGTTGAGAAAGAATGCTTCATGGAGTGCTTAAATTAGAATATATACTAACATCTCATATCCTAGACATATTTCAAGCGTCAATCTTTTAATTTAATTACTAAACAATTAATTTAATATTGCTTACTAATTAATATTGCTAATCCATGTGGTAAAAGCGAATGTATGCGTTGTTTGCTCTGCTGTTTCAAAAGCTTCATGAAGTTTGTAGGGGGTGCATTTAACAAGCCTTTTAAATATGGCTAGATGTTTACAGAATCTCCAGTAGGAAGTCTAAAATCACCATGAAGTGAAATAATCATGAAAATCTCCACTATGACATCAAAAATTTTGTGTATTGTTTTTTGCGAGAAGTGCATGCAAGTTAGGTATCAAACCTGAATGTATTACGAGTCGTAGGTACCGCTTTCCATTGCATCACACCTGCTGATATCACCTTTTTCATTTAGATTCACACAACAAACATTTAATCATATTGTTTCAAATGTTTTATATGGATGCAATTAGATTATATGGATGGAATCAAATTTAAATAGGAATTCATGTATCAAATACAAATGCAGGAATATGCACAGCATCAGTAGCACTATTCACGGGCCTTTCCATTATCCTTGATATGATCTCCATTGGCACCCTGCTCGTGTTCTACCTGCTGGCAAACGCCCTTATCTACGGCCGCTACATCAAACTCAGTCATCTCAACCGTTCGTTCCCAACGCTAGCCTACCTCATTTCTATTGAAAATAAACTTAGTTTTTAAGGAAATGTTAATTATGTGACAAATTTTATTCTTGTATTCAGGGAAGCACAAAATAAATGGTAATAAATATTAGAGTTATCAAAATAAGATTTGAGAAGAATCTAGACTAAACAAATATGTAAAATGAAGAAAAGTCTAGAAAAAAGAAAAGTCTAGAAATTCTCTCTTATATAAATTATGATATTGCTCATTTGTATCAAGCAATATCAAGTAATCTATTAAAAATTCTTTTTTTCTCATAATCTATTCCTCTTCCTTCTCTAAATTCTAACAAAGTGGTATCAGAGCAGGTTTAATTCGTGTGCACAATGCCACACTTATCTACGTCACCCAATAAAAGGTCCACGTGTTAGGCTCATGATATGTCACACGTGCGGGGCGTGTTGAGACAAGTCCCACATTGGAGATTTTGTAAAATAAATCATGTATAACTATAATGAGTTCACCCTTCACATTGCCAATTGGTTTTGTGATAATAAGGGGATTAATAAACAACAACGTGATATCAGAGCCAGGTTGGATAATCAAGGAAGATGACACAAATTCCGTTATTGAAGAAAGATAATTATGGCACTTGGAGCATCCGCATAAAGAAGCTGCTTGAATCGCAAGACTTGTGGGATATCGTAGAAAATGGGTATGAAGAACCCGTCGATGTCACCATTTTATCCCAAACTAAAAGGGATAAATCGAAGAATTTGAAGACGACTGACTTGCAAGCATTAGTCATCATTCATCAAGGCTTGGGTGATGATATGTTCGAAAAAATAATGGATGCATCTACAAGCAAGGAAGCATGGGAGACCTTGGAGAATGACTTCATTAGAATTATTAAAATGAAGAAAATTCGATTTCAAAATCTGCAATGTAAGTTTGAGTCTTTACATATGGAATCTTCAGAATTAATTGATGATTATTTTTCTCGAGTTTTTTCTCTTGTAAATCAATTGAAAAAATATGGAGAGAAAATGGAAGATTCTACAGTTATTGAGAAAATTTTACGATCTTTAGATTCCAAATTTGACAACATAGTTGTAGAAATTGGAGATTCTAAGGATGTAAAATCCATGAATATTGGTCAACTTTTGGAGATTCTTCAAGTTTTTGAAGAAAGATTAAATAGGAAAGTTGAAGAGAAGATCAATCACGTTGAAGAAACATGTTCAGAAGATGGTGCACTGCTACTAGCTCACAAAGAAAATGAAGAAGAGGAAGGCGAGAAAAATAGCATTAAAGAAGAAATTCATGGAGCATCTAAGAATGTGGAGCGGGACATAAATAAAGTTTGCAAGGGTGTTGATGTTGACAAAGCATCCGGTGAGGAAAATATGAAGAGCACAGAAGAAAAATGTGTATTTGAAGGCGTGATTGTTGAAGAAGGAATTGGTACTGAAGATGCGAAAAAAGATAACAAGACAAAGGAGGAAAGAAGTGGGAAAGAATTGCAAAATGATATTGATGAAAGCAAAGTGAAAGTGGATGAAAGCAAAACGAAAGTGGAAGGATCCAATTATGAATTTTATGAAGATAAGAACAAAATGGTGAGCAAAGATTATAACATTCTTATTTCAGAGAACTTTACTTTCCAACTAATATTTTCTAAAATGTCAAGCAAAAGTCATATTTGGGAAGTATGCAAAGCAGTTGGATGGATAAACAATTGTAAGAATGAAATAATGAAAGAATGGAAAGATGACATATATGACTCATCCAAAGTTTATGACACCGGAATAAGATGGAAGCTAGAGCACACACTGTTTGGAACCACTTGTGTGAATGAAGGAGAACAAAATGAATGGAGCATCGTTGAAAAAATTGCATTGAAGATCTTCATACTGGGAAAGAGGAAGAAACGAAAAAAGAAAATTTTGTTAATTTCTTTAGTCCTACCAAAGCACGTAAAAAAAAAGGAATCAAAATCTTGCATCAATTTGCAAAACCAAGTTTATGGGGGATGTTGAAAATAAACTTGGTTTTTAAGGAAATGTTGATTATGAGACAAATTTTATTCTTGTATTTAGGGAAGCACAAAATAAATGGTAATAAATATTAGAGTTATCAAAATAAGATTAGAGAAGAGTGTAGACTAAACAAATATGTAAAATGAAGAAAAGTATAAAAAAAAAAGAAAAGTCTAGAAATTCTCTCTTATATAAATTATGATATCGCTCATTTGTATCAAGCAATATCAAGTAATGTATTAAAAATTCTTTTTTACTCATAATTTATTCCTCTTCCTCCTCTAAAATTCTAAAAACTTCCCTAACACTCTTCTCCATTGCCTTCTCCTTGTCCTGTACCAAACTCAACCACAAATACAACAAGTGGGCCCTGCCGCTGTTAGGTCTGGCTACCATAGAAGCATATCAATATAAAGTATGGTATATTATTTAATCCAAGGCCATGCTTTTTTAGTTTTTATTGCTGCTTTTTTCTGCCAAGTTCTATAATTTCTTATACTTCTTGCTAGTTTCAATGCATTGGCCAATATTAAATCTTTGTATTGAAGCATGTGTTATCCATATCGGTTGTTGTATTTGCCCAGATTCTCTAAATTATTTTTTTCATCACTAAATTTTATACAAATTTCTTTATTATGGCCCTGCCATAGGAAATATACAAGCTTAGTAACACATACAATATCTTGTCATCCCTGATAGCAAGATTACTTCAATATTATGTCTTTCCTCCGTCGTTATCTGTGTATTTAAATTGCAATACTCCCTTTTAAATTTGATTCAGAGAATTCCTACAAGTTTGTGGACCTCCCACAGAAAGATGTTGATCCTCAACTTCATGAACTCATCAATAAAGAAAAGTAGAGGCAATTTAACTGTCTAGAACTCATTGCTTCTGAAAATTTTACGTCATGCGCTATGATGGAAGTATCTGGGTCATCTAATTGACTCAGAATCATTCATCTTTCTTCTATAAGGGCTGTTTTTTCAAACTTGAATTATGAATTTCATAACGTGGGAAGATAGTGTCATCTTTACAGCATATTAAATTAGAGTAATCAAACGTGTGTCATGCGTATTTTATTTGATGAGCGACATCTCATTTTAGACAGTTGCAATATTTAAAAAAAAATCACACTTAGAATTTGTGGATTATGAGATGCTTGAAAAATCAGCCCAACTTTTTCGTCCAAAATTGATCATTGTTGGTGCAAGTGCATATCCCATGGATTTTGACTATCCTCGTATGAGAAAGGTATTGAGTTTTGCTTGTACAGTTAGGTATTTATTTGCGAAATTAATTTGTATCATCAATCACTAGTTTTAAACTCATATTCCAAATTATATACCTAACTTGATAATTGATGGCTCCCTCTATAGAATGTTACTATAGGGCCACAGGATGCTATCATTTTGCTTCGATTTTAATCTTTAATGAAGAACTCAGCACCATAAGCAAAGATATGTCATTATGAACATTGAATCCTATGATTTTTTATTGATAAAGTAGTATACACTGCAATTGAGTAGCAGTGGGCCATAAAGGCTTAAACTGGTTAATAATTATCTCAATCTGTTAACTACCTACATTTCTTTGTGCTTTTCTATGAGGCTATTAGGTGACACATATTAATAAAGAATGTGCATGTTTTCTTTTAAGTGGACTGCATAACAAGAAGCAATGGAGATTTGGACATCGCTAACTAATGCAATGCAACTAATAATAGTTCATTTTCTAGATCAGGAAGATTTATAGTGCATTTTGACATTACAATGCAGCGGACAATACGATGCAATTGACAACTCATCAGAGCCACATCGGACTTCACTAATGGTGTGTATGAGGTTTCAACGAACACCACCATGCTTACAATGAGACTACTTGCATTTACATCACTCAATGATGTAATGCCTTCAAAATTCTCCAAAGGTTAGTATAACACTTGCCTATATTCCTTAATTCATACCTTAGAATTGGTTTTTCATTAAACCCAAATACAAACTGAAGTGACCAAGAAAAGTTAATAATATTTGATTAAGATAAAGTTAATCAATAAATTGACCATGAATACAAATCGAGCCAAGTTCAATTCCTTAACCTAGCTTGGGGCTCAGTTCGTCGGGACTGAATCTAAAAACTGAATTTAATTCGAAAATTAGTCTGATGATTGATGGTTTTTTTTTTTTTTGCTTATGCTTTTTTTTATCATCCTGGTTTCCAAATTAAACATTGTTTTTAAATACTCAGGCTCCAATAGAAGGAGTGAAAGAGGCAAAAAGTTCAAAGCTAGTGTTGATGGTAACGAAGGAGACATTAGTTTTGTCATTTAGCCAGATTACTCATTCTTTGTAAGATTCTAGTTTTTTACTGTAGTGAAACTTGAAATTATCACAATGAACTTTGTAGAATTTTAGTATGTCCAATGTTTTTATTATGTTTAGTTAAATTTTAATTTGAAATTTAGGTTCACGTTTGTTATTGCTATAAATTTGAATTTGTATAGTTGACGAAATAATATGTGATGATAGTATAAGATGTTAAATGAGATGGTGTTCAGTTATACTAAATTTAAATTCATTTCTTGTAAGCTTCTACATATTTTGTACTAGCAAAACTTGAAGCTGTCACAATTAACTTTGTAGAATTTGATGGTTTATTAGTATGTTTGTTATCTTCTTTTTAGTTTGGTGAAATGTTAGTTTGAAATTTGGTTTAATGTTTGGTATTGCTATAAATTTGATTTGTGCAGTAGAATGAAATGGTATGATATTGTATGCTACTACAAGATGCTGAATGTGATATAGTTCAGCAGTACAAACGTTGTACACTTATAAGTGTTGGGATTTTTGCATTTATATATGTGTGAAAGGATTTGTCCTGACACTTATAACCGTTGGAACAACAAGTCATTCAAATGGTTTATAGAAAGTAGTTCTAACAGTTATAACTATTGGAACAAATTTCTGTTCTAACGGTTATAAACGTTAGAATAGAAAATTTTACTAACGGTTATAACTATTGGAACAAGTTTTGTTCTAACGGTTATAACCATTGGAATAGAAAATTTTACTAATGGTTATAACCATTGGAACAAGTACCTGTACCAACGGTTATAACAGTTAGTATAAACATTGCAACATTTACCATGCACCTTCTACCAACAGTTATAATCGTTGGAACACTCTTTTGTAACACTTATAACCATTAGAAAATGACAATTTTGGTGTTGTGTTTACAAGAACGGAAACAAGGCTAATAAGAAGTGTCGCCTTTTTAACTCATCAGAACTAACGCCTTTGAATGACACTCATGAGAATATCTATGTTGCAAAATGGAATTCTGAAGAATATGGGGGACCAAATCTGATGAGGATAAGCGATAAAGCAGCAAACTCGGGAAAGTTCTGTAGATTTCACAACCATCCTGGTCACAACACTAATGAGTGCCGACACCTGAAGAACCTCATCGAGGAATTGATCGGGGAAAATAGGCTACAGCAGTACGTAAAGAATCCACAAGCCGTGAATCCTTCAACAACTCCCTAGGGGCAGGGGGCAACAAATGATTAGTCTGGTCCAAGCAATGGAGCTCCTAGTCAAACCAATCCAAGGCTTATCATCAACTGATAACCGTTGTTGGTGCTCCAATTTCAATGGCACGAAATAAGCAATCAATATCGCCATAACATTACTTCATGCTCTATTTCCTGCTTTAGTTTATTCTTTACTTCATGTTTTACTTTCTGCTACATTCAAAACTTCTTGTAAATAGTCTATAATAATCTGTAAGTGATGCACTGAATATTAGCTCTACGACTATGAGCATATCTGTCTTAATGAATTTCTTGCTTGCAAAATTTTATGTCAAATCAAAACTTGCTCAAAAGATGATTTCATATTGCAGGCCATCTGTCGAGCGCTTGTTTCTGTAAAATTTGACGAAATATAGCGACCCCAACAACGCTAGTTCGAGTTCCAAATGTTGTAAATATCAACATGCACAAATGCAAAAATAGAAAAGAACTACCTTGAAAAGTCAATGCGAAGAGTCGCAAACATTCAGACAACGAACACGCACCATGACAAACAAACAAAAAAGTTGTAATTTCTATCGAAGGGGAACTTCCTAAGTGAGATGTTTAAGGCATTAGTTCCTAAGCTGAGATGGCATGCTAAGTCAAGCGTCCGGCAAAGGAACTGATCATTGCCCCGTTGAATGATATAACAGCTGCCCAATTCATTTGCATGGCATCTGAAATCTCAAATGTGAAGAATGGAAAATCATTTGCGTAGCATCTGAAATCCCAGATGTTAAGACTAAAAAATCATTTGCGTAGCATATGAAATCGCAGATGTGAAGAATGAAAAATCATTTGTGTAGCATCAGAAATCCCAGATGTCAAGAATGGAAAATCATTTGCGTAGCATCTGAAATCCCAGATGCAAAGAACGGAAAATCATTTGTGTAGCATCGGAAATCCCAGATATGAAGAAGGGAAAATCATTTCCAAAGCATCTGAAATCTCACATGTGTAGAATGTAAAATCATTTGTGTAGCATCTGAAATCTCAGATGTGAAGAATGGAAAATCATTTGCGTAGCATCTGAAATCCCAGATGTGAAGAATGGAAAATCATTTGCATAGCATCTGAAATCCCAGATGTGAAGAATGGAAAAGCATTTGCGTAGCATTTGAAATCTCAAATGTGAAGAATGGAAAATCATTTGCGTAGAATCTGAAATCTCAGTTGTGAAGAATGGAAAATCATTTGCGTAGCATCTAAAATCTCAGATGTGAAGAATGGAGAATCGTTTGCGTAGCATCTGAAATCTCAGATGTGAAGAATGGAGAATAATTTGTGTAGCATCTGAAATATCAGATGTGAAGAATGGAGAATCATTTGCGTATCATCTGAAATCTTAGATGTGAAGAATGGATAATCATTTACATAGCATCCGAAATCTGACACGTAAAGAATGGAAAATCGTTTGCATTGCATCTCAAATCTCAGATGTGAAGAATGGAAAATCATTTGCGTATCATCTGAAATCTTAGATCTGAAGAATGGAAAATCATTCGCGTAGCATCTGAAATCTTAGATGTAAAGAATGGAAAATTGTTTGCATAGCATCTAAAATCTCAGATGTGAAGAACGATCAGTTCACTTGCATAGCATTTGAACATCTCAGATGCGATGGGTATTGGACATTAACCAGTTCACTTGTGTAGTGTCTGAATACCCTAGACATGACAAGTGTTAGATTTTAGCCCAAACAGGGGCATGAAATTCAAAATACTTACCACAGTAAAGGATAATGACCTCTCCGTAGTAGGGGAATCCAATGGAGTCTCGGACGTCAGAAATGACCGACAAAGCAGACAAGCATTGAGTAGCGAAAGTCCTTTCCATAGTGAAGACTAATGACGACTCCCTATGCTGGGGCACAAATATCCAAGACTTATCCAAAAGGAAGTAGAAAATAAATCGCAGATACATATTTTTCAAATGTGAAAGGTCGTACACCATCAGATATGTTGTTAAAACGATGACATTTGAAATCCACAGTCGACTTTAGTCGATTCATTGGTCTTAAGCGTTAATGTGAATTCAAATTAGAGTACCATGTTTGTGCAGATAATATTCGATGGGTCAAAAACCAATAAATAAAGCTGTCATGTGCAAAAACTTTTTCCAATTTCGAATAAAGTCCATTATAATTCATTTTCTATTGATTAATTAATCCACTATCGATGTGGATGGTCAATGGCGAAGTATAAGTCCAAAATCATGCAAATGCTTGTTTTAATTACAGAACAGGTGGCATGGAGCATATAAGTTCAAAGAAAGATTTTCCATAGCAAATAAAGAGCTACAACTGAATCACAGCGTAAGTTGTATTAACATTGTTCATTTCAAAGCCAGCATTACTCGCAAACAAAAAAATACAAGATTCGAGGGGCAAATGTTAACCCCGTTAAAACGCGGCTCATAGAGTTAACATCAAGGGCTATGCATTGGTTACGGTCTAAGTGGTGAGCCATTCATGTTATCTAAGTCGTTAACATGACACGAAACTATGACGTGCAGTCAAGCCGTTAAAGCAACATGGTCCGTGCCATACCCATTCAAATCAACGGTGCGACATAAATCAATTCGTCTTCCCGATCCATGTCACCTGCTTCATTTAAGTTGTTCACAATGACATGATCCAAACCACAAATATTATTTACGACGTTAAGATGATCATGGCGTTCGTACAACTTGAACCCATGTCGAGCTTTACACCATGTTGTTGTTGTGCATTACATGCCACAGGATTATAAGAGAGAAGGCCATGTCATATGCAATGCCGTCGAGCCGCAAAACATGAGGTACAAAGCAAGTCGTTGGGCTCTTATGTAGACACGTGGCATCGTGAGGCGTTTACGGTATTGCACGAGTCTCATACGTTAAAGGCATGGATTAGTTCTCTACGTATCGAATACATATGGCTATCCCAAGTGGTTTTAACGGCATGGTATAAACATATGAACGTAAGGGTCAGTCAATTCATAAAGCATGCAATGGCAACGCGTTAAGAATGCCACGTCAACATGGAGGCTTCGGTATATGAACAATAAGTCAAGTCGTGTGCCACTGGAGGCCTCCCGTCGGAATTAGAGCATGTCGCAAATATATAGATTAAAAATATTCATGTTGGTCCCCACTTAAAATCATGTCGCACAGTAAAGCTAAGCCGCATGTCGTACTCAATAAAACCGCCATGATCATGACATTAATATCAAGCCATATCTATTAAATAATAGTAAAGCAGAAGAATTTCTAACTTTCTCCTTGATTCTCTCAATTCTCTCAGTTTACCTTAATTCTCTCAATTCTCTCAAATCTCCTTAAAACTCTAAAGATATTTTTATTAAATTAAAATAATACAATAATATTTTAATTAAATCAAAATAATACAATAATAATTACACGAATACTCTCTATTCTCCTTGATTTTCTCTAGCCTGGATATTTTATTTTCAAAATTTTATAATCTATCCCTTTAAATCTGAACCGTCATTCTTTCTTGCTCCGTTTAAGATAGGTCGTCTTCTAATTGTTTTCCACCAAAATTGTCTCTTCTTTACCGAGTAAGAACTTTGTTCTCATTCCCTTATCTGCTTGAACCCTAACTAAATAGCCGTCATTTTTGGCTCTCCCTATCTAACAAAATCTTCATCACATTTTCCCAGTTTGTTTCAGATTTGTTTTCCATTCGCCTAGGAGTAACAAGGTGGATTAACTACACACGGAAGCTTACACCACGGTGGTAAGTACTTGAGAGTTAGAGCTTTGGGCAAGTATGAAGCTACTTTTATTGTTTAAAAAATCAATTCTATATTTCTCCTTCAAATTCAAATTATTTTTCCAATCTTGACTCTTTCAGTTTTATTCTGAAACTTTTTGAATTGTGAACTTTATGACTGGAGTATATTTAAATTTGAGATATGTCGTATTGAACTAACATCGCAACATTAAAGAAATATTCAAGATTTAAATTCTCAGTACCTTTTTCAACAGTATAGAAAGTGTTGACTGTGGTTAAGAGTGGTTGCTTTATGACCTATTTGAACCATGATCTAGAAGCAAAAACGGAAAGCAAATTAATATTGAAAGTGTGAATGATGCATGAATTTTTTTGAGAAAACAAGGATGATTTCATTAACCAATAGTTTTGTGATAGCACACTCGAACAAATGTTGGATCATTAATGATGTTAATTAACGGTGGTATATCATATTTGAATGGTGAATAACATTACATCATGAAATTTGATTGTCATTATTCCCCTGATGGAGCATGCGCAAAACAATATTTTAAGTGGTTTTGACGGGTTATTATGTCCCATGTGCAAAACAAGGATGATGGTGCATGTGCAAACCCTTATTTGTTTACCTCATATGCGGGAACTCTATGCTCGGTTACAGTAACAATGGTATGAAGTATTTCATTTATATGCTATATTCTATGTTTGACTAAATTTCACCCTTAATGTATACTTGATAGCTTACATAGTTACATTCTCCACTTATTTTGGGACTTTGTTCAGGGTAAACATGGCTATTTATACACAAATTTGTTCATCCCACTTATATTAACAGAAGTATATAAGCATGACATTAGAATTATTCATGGGTAGTTTTTCTTTATTTATTTTTCAGGTTGTTGTTCCTGTTCTTGAAAAACATTCCCCAAATATACATGGAATAAAACTAATGGTTAAGCTTCAGGTGATTTTATGCAACTACATCAGAATGATTAATGTTATCAATACTTATCTACGAATAAAATTATGTAGGTTTGGTGTTTCAAATCCAAAATTCAAAAATATTGAAAATATTATGCAACTACATCAGAATGATTGTACGTTTGGTGTTTCAAAATTTAGAAAACCTATGGAAAATATTAGGTACACATATTATGTTGCTGCTTGAGGTTTATGTTTAATTCACTGCTGTTTTGACTCATTTTATATGTTGAGATTTCTAATGTTCAGATTATACTATACAGTGAATAATCTCTTGCTTCCAAGTACTATGTCTTTCACCTGCTTCCTATAAACATGTCCAGTTGTAGTCTTACCTTTTTATACTGCTTCATCAATACTTACCATATACTAATGTTATTGTCATATTGCAATCAGGAGCTATAAATAATTTCATTTTGTTTTGCAACCATGAACATTTAGTCAATTAGTACTACTATCATCCTCTTCTCTTAACAATGAATTTTTTGTGTTGGCTTGGTCTGTTCCTTATATATTAGACATAAAAATCTATAATGTATATTTTATTCCAACCCATATTTGCACAACATGATAAATAAGTATATTTTTGGAAAAATTATACCAAGTATATTGATACAAAGGATTTTCTAACCATATAACATATTTTATTTTATTTTGTTAAAATTTATAAATGGAAATTTAATTACAATTATCTTTGGTTTTGTGGAAATGAAAATTTTGAATAAGCAACTTGGTTGAATTATTTTGTAAAGAGCAGTTGGGGTTTTCTAAAACTTAGATTTGAGATGAATTTGAGTTTTCCAGTAAAATAGTGGACAAATTTTCTTTGGAAAAATTCTGAAACAAAGTTACATAAATTTTGATTCAAAAATCCATGTGTCGAATTTTAAATTTATAATCAAAATTTAAATTGTCATTGATCCATCGCTTATTTTAAATTCACTTTCCAGTTTTTAGATCTCAACATAAATATGCTATTTGCTCATTTTTCTATCTTCATGTATTTTTTTTGGGTTACAAGCAGTTTTGCTACTTATTGTACTCTTTTTTTAAGAATTTTATTTGCACTGAAATTAACTATGATTGGTGTAAAAATATTTGATTACAATTTTACATCAATGAAACCATTAAATTGACATATTATGCGAGTCAGTTTAGTTTATCATAAACTCATAATTTTCGTTTCATTAACACATAGTATGTATACTGTATAACTGAAACAAAAATTAGACAAATAATTCCTAAATGTAGTATTCTGATGTTATCATATATTAATTTTCGTTTTATTAACACATAGTATGTATACTATATAATGGAAACAAAAATTTGACAAATAATTCCTAAATGTAGTATTCTGATGTTATCATATGTATATATATATATATATGTGTGTGTGTGTGTGTGTGTGTGTGTGTGTGTGTGTATGGATATAGCCCATGCAACTACAAACATTCTCGCTTTTACATTTTATCAACCATATCAACTCATACCTCAACTAAATGCTAAAAAATATTACTTTGCAATTACCAAAATTATAAGCGTGACCCTGCTACAATAGTATAAAACTACGATTAATTAAAAAGTTTTTTTTTAATGACAACTAAAATAGAGAATAGAAGTTTACATGTAGTTACAAATATATATAAATTTATTCTCAATTTTCTTAAACTTTATTTTAACCTTCAACTCATTTCACTTAATTGGTTATGTAAATTATTAATTCAAACTATTTAAATAAATTCAATTATATAACAGACAAGAATATGATATTTATTTGTGTTAAGCCAATTCTTTATTTGAACTCATTGGCCTAGGGATACTTTGTATATCATTGGACTTGCGCTGTAATGTGCTAAAAAAAACATTGTCAAATTTTGTTAGTTTGGTTTACTTAGTTCTAAATTGAGTTTTATGTTTATATTTCTTCGTGTATTTTAGGTATCTATCGACGTCAACTTGAAACAAATATCCAAGGAGGCTACAAGGTGCAAATTTTAATTTATGTTTAATTAGTGATTGTTCCTGTAGCTGACAGTGACCCCAAGGTTTATGTCAAAGTAGAATTCTTTTTAAAGTTCCTAAATTTTATTCTAATTTCCTTATTGTTTAGACACGTCCGTGGTTATTGTCAAATGATAGCTTTTCTATCTTCCTTTCAGCACGCTACCTTCCTCTTGATGGGAAATATTGAATTTTTCACTATTGAATTTCCCGGTAAACATCCACACCATAGATTTTGAACATTGTTTCTATCATATCAATGTGTTTTGAATTTCGATCATTTGCAGCAAGTAGGTTAGATGTACCTTGATGTTATTCATTGGAAATCATGTGCTAAGACCTAAGCTAATTCTACAGAAGTTCGACCACCACTTTTTGTACAATATTTTTTTGTGTTAGCCTTTAAGGCTGCATTGAATTTGCATTTGTTGTATGCAACCGTCAATGTTGAATAATGCTTTTACTCTTTTAATTTAGGTTCGAACTTGGATGGATATGTGTTTTGTTGTATTGATACAAAATAGCATTTGAAAGGTCGCTATGAATAAAGTTGGTGTTTGGATTGAATCAGTGCTTGAATAAATTATTTCTTAAACTATTCCTCGAATGATGAGGTTTAATGAGTATGGTTTGCAAAATTTAACTACAACATGAAAGAAACTCGAATACATATGTTCGGACTTTGGAAATTGAAACTATTGCATCGTTCCATAACTTGATTGGAATCATGGCTCGAAACATTTATGTTTTGAATTTATGGTTTTAATGCATTAAGGCATTAAAAGATAAATGTAACAGCTGAATAAATTTAAGTTTTCAGTGCATTAAGACAGTGCATGATGAATGTGATAGCTGAATGAATTTAAGGCTTGAAATATTTTATGTTTAATTCAAGGCTTCATTGAATTAATGCATTATATTTTTATCTTTGAATTTAACACTTGAATTAATTTTAGAATTGATATTTAATGCTAGAATATTTTCCCAAATTATCTTTGATTTTAATGTGTGAATTAACTTTTAAGGATTGATATTTAATGCTAAAATATTAGCACATATGAAATTGCATCGTAACGAATACTTAAAAGTTTAAAATTCAATAAGGTTAAAGTCTCATAAAATTGCCAACAATTTTACTACAAATGACAGCACAGGTTCACAATGATTGGAGAAAATGACCTAATACAAATTCGGTAGTTTATTTCCTACTTTTACATCAAATATCAACCCTCCTAATTTTGATACGTTAGCTTTCCTGATTTGTATTTGTGCGTCGTTTATGACATTTACAAAACTTTTATGCTAATGAAAAAGCAACCTTCAAATGCAGGATAAAAGCCAAGCCCAGGGGAATATAGTAGTAATAATTATCATATAGTAAGTTCGAATTGAGTAATAGAAAATCCTACATAATCTTCAAATAATTTCCATGCTTCTACAATTTTTTATCTCCTTAGAAGTGTATAAATCATAAGCTATTTGAATATTTGTTTTCCCTAAGTATGCATAATATTTTTCCACTATGAATGCATCATGTTTCACCTTGAGAAAATTGATCAACTTTAACTATTTTGTTGGTCAACGATAAATTACCATGTAGGGATAATGTCCAAAAACAGGAAGATGAGTTTGGTAAATGAGTAGCTTTTCTACTTTTAATTTATGTTTGGATGCAATACAAGAATTTAATTATGAGGTCAGGTTGATGTGTTGAAAAAAAAAACGTACTTTGTCACTAATAGGTATTAAACAGCCTATTATTTTCTTATTGATAGTTAACATTTTTGTTCATACTTTTATAGGGGTCAATTGAGTCTGATTTATGCTTTTAATAAATTAATTCTATGAAGTTCTTTTCTATCTTGAACGAAAACAATTTCTGATCATGACATGTAAACTAATCATGGCCCAACTGTATGATTCATGCAGTAGTTTACCCCCAAAGTCATTCATCGGTACCAAATAAATTATGCATGTCAACGAATATTTTCAGATGCAGATGGTGTAATCCCATCTTATCGGATATTTGCTTCTTTGAATATACACACATATATTATATACATTAATGACCAATAGTCAAAAAACATATATAGAAAATTTAGGTTTAACGTACTATTCTCTCTCTCTCTCTCTCTCTTCCAATGAATTGAAAAGCTAGAAAAATAAAAAAAATACAATAATAAATAATATTGAACAATTAAAACACATCAATATAGACTACATTGGAGAAACTGTCTGGATAATTTTTGGATGCAGATACTTTTATATACACGTTAATATCCTTTTTTTCCTGAATATTGGATACTTATCTGCTACTCAGATATGGATAAAGACAAATTTTGAATTTCTCCAGTATTCATTGAAATGGTTAAGCTACATGTCTCATTTAAGTAGGTTAATATGTAATAGAGTAAAGTTTTCAAGTTATTCTTTGGCGCTCTTCTCTACTGATAGTAATTTGGTACTTTGATAATAAGTGTCACGAAGAAAGCCTTTTGTTTTAATTGATTGTGCTTATGATCTTATTAGTCTAAGAACGTACATCTCTTTTAGTGAATCTATCAGTTTTCAATGGTAGGGTAATATCATTTGAATTAATTTGGCTATTTTGATTCTTGAATATTTCTCTTCTTCTAATTACATATATGCATGTTATATTGATTAGCTCAATTAGTAGAAAGAAATAGCTGCTACATGCTTTTGTTAATTTTTTGTTCCAGAACTGTAAACCAAAAGTGGAGTCTTTTACTTCTTCATTCATACTCACGCTATAAAAAATACCGCTAGGCACAATTGTAACACCCCACCTCCACTAGGATCACTCCTTGGAATGTACTAGCTTTGGAGGGGCGTTATTGTGAAGGTAAACATGCACAGAGATATCGCAAGACAGAATATATAAAAATAAATATAAGTAAAGCAGCGGTAGCAGATAAAAACCCATCATCATCATCTCAGAAAACCGACATAGTCATGTACATAATATCAAAATGTCATGATCCAAAATACAACATAAGTCTAGATACGTGATAACAAAATACATGGTAAAACATCAGTACTAATCCCCAGAAATAAAAGATAAGCCACAGCTAGCTCAGATCCGTACATGAGCTATCCATTAAACATGTAGAACATGACATAGTAATCTCGCATAAGCATGCATAACTTAAGAAACATATAAAACATGGCATAGTGAGTTCGCATAAGCATGCATAACTTATGAAACATATAAAACATGGCATAGTGAGTTCGCATAAGCATGCATAACTTATGAAACATATGAAACATGGCATAGTGAGTTCGCATAAGCATGCATAATCAACTATACTCACATAAATCTCAACTTTCACCACATATTAACTTTAGAGTTTGTAAAGTGAAGGTAAGAGGGCTTACAAATATAAACAAGTCACAAATCCACCAAATAAGATGAAGAAGCCCTTTTAAAACCCAAAACAAAGCTTCAAATAAGAAAACCCTTTTGCAAAATCCCAAAAACACAAACTTAGCAAATCAAACTTGCAACTAAATGAAGTATGCAAGTTATTAAGCATTCATACAACATAGAAAAGGTTGTATGATCATCATATCTTCATAGGATTAAACTTTGAGGAAGGTGGAGGCTAGGGATTTTAGGTGGAGGCCATTTGAGGATTCAAATTGACATAGTTTAGTTGCTAGATTGATTAATGAGGCTTTAGGGTAGGATTAGGGGTATATTTATAGAAGATTAGAGTGTTTTTAGCCCTAGGATTAACCCTAGGTTAGTTTTGGCCCGTCAGATCTCGGATTTCTCTAGAACCAAGCCACAAGACCAAGCCCAGATCAAAGTGGCGCGCCAGGCAAAACTGCCTGCTTACCCCCTGTCGACAGGGCAGTCGACACCATAGGACCCCTGTCGACATGCCTGTCGACATGGGGGCCCTGGCGGGAATTTTCCCGCCTAACCCCGATTAGCCCTAATCCTGGTTTTTAATTTGAAATTTAAATCTGTTTTTAGCATAGAAATTTTTGAAAACTTCAATGGGCCTTAACTGGGTCATACGGACTCCGATTTTCGAAAACTCGGACTCTGTTTCGCGTATTTTTCCGAAACGAACGCAATGGCATAGCCCGTTTCCCCTGATTCAGATTTTTGAATTAAATTCTGCCTCGATTTATGTTATAACAGTTTATTGAAAATACGGGTTGTTACATTCTCCCCTCCTTAAAGGATTTCGTCCCCGAAATCTTCAAGTTAGGGAGAACATATCCTACCATCCAACATCCATCTACTCAAAACATCATCCACGAGCAACCACTGTCCTTAAAAGATTCTAGATGCTGTATGAACATATGCAAAAGTGTGTGTATATGTACTTATCTAATGCAATGATCAATGCAAAATATGTTAGTGAAATGTATCCATATGTATGCAAATCCCTAACATAATGTATAATATCTACATGCGTGCTCAATCATACATCCATATGCAACATCCATATGATTGCATACAAATTTCATCCAAGAATAAGCATAAACACTCATGCACATGCAATATGAGGAGTGTGTGAGCCGATCTAGTGCCTAATGTGTATCATGCATCCACGAGTAACCACTTGCAAACACTTGCAACCACTTGCAACCATCAAACATAACATGTTTCAAACACATGTTTCATCCAAAGGGTTTCTACCTAAGGTTCTTATGACAAGATTTGCACGATAACTAGATAAACATGGATAGCAAAGAGAAGATATACTAACAAAGAAAAGAGATTGAGAGTGTACCCTCAAAATGGAATGGATAAAGCCCACGCATCTTCTCCTCGGTTTCCCAAGTTGCGTCTTCTTCGGCTTCACCCCATTGAACTTTTACCAGCCTAACCTCACGATTCCTTAGCTTCTTGGTCTCTGTCCCCAAGATACGAATCGGAGCTCTCCTTAAAGTTGCTTCTTTCTCCACTTCCGCGTCTTCAAGAATGCTAGGTTCAACCACCTCAGCGGACTCATGTAGGCACTTTCGGAGGTGCGAGACATGGAAGACATTATGCACTCCGGACAACTTCTCGGGCAATTGCACTCTATAAGCCATCTTCCCAATTCTCTCTATGATAGGGAAGGGTCCAACAAATCTCGGTGCTAGCTTCCCAACAGCACCAAATCGGACCACATTCCGCAGAGGAGAAACCTTTACGAAAACCTTGTCCCCAACCTCAAACTCCAAATCGGATCTCCGCTTATCAGCATAGGATTTCTGCCGGTCTTGGGCCGCTTTCATCCGTCTTCTAATCAACTCGACCTTCTCGGATGTATCCCTAATCATGTCGGGTCCAAGTATAAGCTTATCCGTGGACTCCCACCAACATGTAGGTGACTTGCACGGCCTCCCATATAAAGCCTCAAATGGTGCCATCCCTATGCTTGCCTGGTAACTGTTATTATATGCAAACTCAACAAGAGGAAGATGGTCTTCCCAAGCACCACCAAAATCCAGAATGCAAAGCCTCAACAAGTCCCCAAGTACCCTATTCACCCTTTCTGTTTGGCCGTCCGTTTGTGGGTGATAGGCCGTACTCAGGTTCAACCTTGTGCCCATAGCCTCCTGCAAACTATTCCAGAACTGACTAGTGAAGATGGGGTCTCGGTCACTGACTATGCTGGAAGGGACTCCATGTAGTCGCACTATCTCACGAAGATATACTGACGCTAGTCCAGATGCGGTCCTTTTGCTCTTTACTGGGATAAAATGAGCACTCTTCGTAAGCCTATCTACAATGACCCAGATGCTCGTATTCCCTCTCCTTGACCTGGGAAGCCCATCAATAAAGTCCATAGAAATGCTCTCCCACTTCCATAGCGGGACCTCTAGCGGATGTAATAGCCCACCGGGCTTCTTCGACTCAGCTTTTACTCTCTGACAAATAACACATCTCGAGACAAACTCCGCCACATCCCTCTTCATTCCAGGCCAGAAGAAAACGCGCTTCATGTCCTTATACATCTTATCACCACCTGGATGTATAGTCATCTTGGAGCGATGTGCTTCCTCAAGAACTTTCCTCACCAAGTCTTCTACCATCGGAACACAAAGCCTTCCGTCTCTCCTCAGCCAACCCTCATCGTCTATAGAATATCGAGCAAGGTGACTAGATGTCTCCCCTCGAACCAGCTTGTCCATGATCTCAATTATCTGAGGGTCTTCCTTCTGTGAAGCCCCGACTTGATCCAGGAGGGTAGGCCTGAGCTCTAGAGATGCCAAGGAACCGGTCACTGACTCCATTGCCAAAGAGAAATCAAAGGTCGCCAAGAACTCTAAATTCTTCATCTCAACAAACAGAGGACTTAGTGTCAACCTTTTCCTACTCAACGCATCCGCTACAACATTCCCCTTGCCAGGGGTGTAGGATATGTCAAAATCATAGGAAGCCAAGAATTACATCCATCTCTGCTGCCTCAAGTTCAGATCCTTCTGCGAAAAGAGATACTTTAAAGACTTATGATCAGTATACAGCTCAAATCTCTCTCCCAGAAGGTAATGACGCCAAGCCTTGAGTGCATATACAATCGCTGCCAGCTCTAGATCATGAGTGGGATAATTCCTCTCATGCACCTTAAGTTGCCTCCCACCAAAACATATAACTCTGCCCTCTTGCATCAGAACGGCGCCCAATCCCGTGCCACAAGCATCAGTGTACACGGTAAATATCTTACCACCATCGGGTAAAGCTAGAACGGGTGCGGAGGTAAGGGCTCTTTTGAGTCTCTGAAAAGCAAGCTCACAATCCATATCCCAAGCAAAGACTAAGTTCTTCTTCGTCAACTTAGTAAGAGGAGCGGATATCTTCGTGAAGTCCTTGATGAACTTCCGGTAGAAACCCGCAAGACCCAGAAAGCTTCTCACCTCGGTTGCATTCCTTGGCGTCTTCCAATCCTGAACTGCAACCACCTTAGCGGGATCCACCGCTAAGCCTTGCTTGGATACGATATGCCCAAGAAATCTGACTTCCCTTCTCCAAAAGTGGCACTTGGAGAACTTGGCTTTTAACTGGTGTGCTCTGAGCGTGTCCATCACCTCTACTAGGTGCCTCGCATGCTCTTCCTCATCCTTGGAGAAGACCAGAATATCATCCACAAAGACCACGACAAACTTATTCAAGAACTCCCGAAACACCCTACTCATCAAATCCACAAAATACGCGGGTGCATTCGTCAAACCGAATGGCATAACAAGCCATTCAAAGAATCCGTCTGGAGTTCTGAATGCAGTCTTATCTATGCTATCTTCAGCCACTCTGAGTTGATGGAAACCCGTAGCAAGATCAAGCTAAGAGAAAACAGAAGCACCAACAAGCTGATCAAAGAGATCATCGATCCTCGGTAACGGGTGTCTGTTCTTCTTAGTCAGCTTATTCAATTCTCTATAATCCACACAGAGCCGAAGAGAACCATCTGCCTTAGTTGCAAACACCACAGGCGCTCCCCATTCGGATATACTTCTTCTGATGAAGTTCTTCTCAAGCAATTCTTTCACTTTCTTGCTCAGCTCCCGTCTCTCACGCGGAGCCATATGCCGAACGGGCAAAGAAACAGGCTTAGCATTATCTACCAGATAGATGCGAAAATCAATCTCTCGTTTAGGGGGCAACCCCTTAACTTCTTCAAAAACGTCCGGATAATCTCGGACCACCCTTACAGACTGAAGGGCCTCCTCTGATGAGTCGAGAGATTCTAGATAACACAACATGACGGGATTCTTCGGATTGCATGTAATCTCTAAGGTGTTGCCCAGGCGAGTCACAAGCCTTACAACCCTATGCTCACAATCCAGGATGGCTCCATATCTGGACAGCCAATCCATGCCCAAGATCAATCCGTATCCCCTGAAACCAAGAACATACGCACTACACAAGAACTCTACGCTGAGTATAGAGATCCTCAGATCCTCACATATCATAGATAGATGAGCAGAACCCCCAATGGGATTCGAAACACAAACGGGATCATCCACTAAGCTAGTACTAAGGTGCAAGCTATCAACAAGATCGGATGAAATAAAGCTATGTGAAGCACCAGAATCAAACAAGGTACGCACTGGAAGATCAGAGATATAAACAAGGTTCTCAACAGAAACACTACCTCGCTCGGGAACTGAAACGGCATTGAGAGCATGAACTTGCCCTCCTGAAGGTCCAGCCTGTCCTTTCTTCTTTGGGCATTCTTTGCTGAAGTGCCCAGTCTCTCCACAAGAAAAGCATCCACCACTAAGCTTCCTTTTCTTCTTCCTGCAATCCTTAGCAAAATGCCCAGCTATGCCACAGTAATTGCACTTTCCCTTGCCTTTGTTGTTGTTGTTCCCCTTCTTGTTCTTGCCCTGATTCCCCTGGCTGCTTTGACCACCTTGGTTGCCTTTGCCTTGAGAATCAGCCTTCTTTGCTTGAGTATCACTCGACTTGACTTCTTTCTTTCCATCTCCCTGAAGCAGAGCCGTATTGACCAAACTCTCAAAAGTAGCTCCATGCGGAATATGTGACATCGCCAAGCCCTGTAGCGGCTCATTCAACCCTCTGGCAAATCGAAGAGCCTTCTTCTCCGGGGTGTTTACCATATCCAAACCAAAACGGGCCAGCTGATTAAACTTGTTCACATACTCCTTGACAGACATATCACCTTGCTTTAATGCAATGAACTTCTCCATTTGTAAATTCGCCTCAGCTGAAGATAAAAACTTGGTCACAAATCTAGCCCTCAAGTCGGCCCAAGTCTCAACGGGCCTCGTCCCATTGGTGACCTCCCACCAATAGGTCGCCTCATCCTTCAAAAGCCATACTGTCAATAAGATCTTCCTCTCGTCATCAATTCCAAAGATAGCAAACAGGTCCTCCGTGTCTTTCAGCCAATTCCTAGCTTCAACAAAAGATTCCGTGCCTAGGAAATTCTTGCCTCCCATTGCCTTGAAGTCTTTACAAACCTTCGTAAACTCAATCTGAGGATGCTGAGGGGGAGGAGGAGGAAGAGGAGCCTCAGCAACGGGAGGGGGAGGAACATTAGCAACGGGAGGGGGAATATTAACTGCTGGAGGAGGGGGAGCAGGAACCACCGGAGGAGGGATATTAGGGATAGGATTCTCAACTACAGGAGGAGGAGTGGGAGTAGGGTTGGCGGGACCAGCTGCCGCCCTAGCTTCTAGAAGTCTCCTATACCAGAGTGGTACGTTCACTCCATCTGGGATGTCAAGATTCTCAGCCATACTGAAACGAAAGATAAGATAAGATCAGGTCAAGAGAACGAGAGATAACGCTGATGGCTTTTGGGGATTAGCCTTAAAATAATCTAGACTTTATTTTGGAAAATACTTAGTAGGTTTCTTGAAAATAGTTTTTCAAAAAGGGTTTTTTTTTTTTTTCAAACGTTTTGTTCAATCTTGTTAACCTTGTGCTCTGATACCAAATGTAACACCCCACCTCCACTAGGATCACTCCTTGGAATGTACTAGCTTTGGAGGGGCGTTATTGTGAAGGTAAACATGCACAGAGATATCGCAAGACAGAATATATAAAAATAAATATAAGTAAAGCAGCGGTAGCAGATAAAAACCCATCATCATCATCTCAGAAAACCGACATAGTCATGTACATAATATCAAAATGTCATGATCCAAAATACAACATAAGTCTAGCTACGTGATAACAAAATACATGGTAAAACATCAGTACTAATCCCCAGAAATAAAAGATAAGCCACAGCTAGCTCAGATCCGTACATGAGCTATCCAACAAGCAAGCCAAAGATCCACTAAGCAGATGTAGCCCCTCCCTGAGAACCTGTGGGGGGGGGGGAAACGGAAGAAAAGAAGCGAAAGAAAACAGGTCAGTCAAAAAGACTGGTAAGCCCTACTACGATCAATCTATAAACTAATAAAGTTAACAGCATGATGGAAACTGAGGTAAACATACTGGCAATAGATAAAGGTAACATCACATAGATGAGATTAAACTTTGCACCACAGTGTACTAGCAAACCCACAAAACAGATCTTGATCCCTTAGCCCAAACTTTGGCCCAATAACATGAAGTGACCTTAATATAAGGTCCAGCCCAACGGTCTAGTCGATCGGCTCCCTATAAACCTAACACGTCAAGTGTTGTTGTCCATACGGCCCACATGGATGTAGTCAGACTGTGCTGGGTCCACCTTCGGGTGTATCAAGCCCTAAGGTGTCAACCCCAGACACCTAAGCAATAATGCACAGTCTAAGCCTACTGGTACCCGTGCCTCGAGTTTGTCCAACATCGGACTACGTGCACGTCCGTAGCCCGCCGGACCCGCACCGCTGTACCACTCAGCCGTCGCTTTGGTCGCTTACATCAGTCCAGTAATCGTGCCCCGCCCTAACCTAGCTGTAGGGTTGTAGTGATACCAAACTGGGATTACTGCTGGAACAGACCACGTTGCTAGGGTTTCTAAGAGGGTTAAGTGTGGTTTTAACCCCTCACTAATCATGGATTAAATTAGTTAAGTGTAACCACTTAACCCCATCTAATCCTCGCATCCCCATTATTGGTTAAGTATTAGTGGGCCATGACTTAACCCTAATCATGAGGCATTAATTACTTAACGCACCCAACCTCTCACATTAGACATCCGTGGTTACCTGGGAAGATTTACACCACGTCTAGGTCTAACCTCGGGTCTTATGGTGCAACATGACCAACTACCCACATTAGACCCCACGTTGTGGTTACCTGGGAAGATTTACACCACAACTAGGTCTAACCTCGAGTTAGCCATATCATGTTATCTAATGTCATGTCGACTTTAAAACATATTTACAAGTTAACATATACTTGGGTAGACCTAACTTAATAGGTAAATTCCCAAGGGGTAGACCTAACTTAATAGGTAAATTCCAAATCTTTTAGTTTCATGTATTTTTAAGTTTACCCAAACCCTCCCAACGTCATTATCTCGCTTACATATTCGTCATAACGTATAAGGGTATAAAAGGTAACTTGGCATAACATACATGATGAACTTCACATATCATGATAAACATGCATACATGTTAAACTTGCAAATCATGTCATAGTGAACTCGCATAAACATGCATAGCTTATTAAATATGCATAACATGGTAAGGTGAACTTGCATAGTCATGCATAACCCATTAAACTTGCATAACATGGTAAGGTGAACTTGCATAAACATGCATAACCCATAAAACATGTATAACATGGTAAGGTGAACTTGCATAAGCATGCATAATCCATTAAACATGTAGAACATGGCATAGTAATCTCGCATAAGCATGCATAACTTAAGAAACATATAAAACATGGCATAGTGAGTTCGCATAAGCATGCATAACTTATGAAACATATGAAACATGGCATAGTGAGTTCGCATAAGCATGCATAATCAACTATACTCACATAAATCTCAACTTTCACCACATATTAACTTTAGAGTTTGTAAAGTGAAGGTAAGAGGGCTTACAAATATAAACAAGTCACAAATCCACCAAATAAGATGAAGAAGCCCTTTTAAAACCCAAAACAAAGCTTCAAATAAGAAAACCCTTTTGCAAAATCCCAAAAACACAAACTTAGCAAATCAAACTTGCAACTAAATGAAGTATGCAAGTTATTAAGCATTCATACAACATAGAAAAGGTTGTATGATCATCATATCTTCATAGGATTAAACTTTGAGGAAGGTGGAGGCTAGGGATTTTAGGTGGAGGCCATTTGAGGATTCAAATTGACATAGTTTAGTTGCTAGATTGATTAATGAGGCTTTAGGGTAGGATTAGGGGTATATTTATAGAAGATTAGAGTGTTTTTAGCCCTAGGATTAACCCTAGGTTAGTTTTGGCCCGTCAGATCTCGGATTTCTCTAGAACCAAGCCACAAGACCAAGCCCAGATCAAAGTGGCGCGCCAGGCAAAACTGCCTGCTTACCCCCTGTCGACAGGGCTGTCGACAGGGCAGTCGACACCATAGGACCCCTGTCGACATGCCTGTAGACATGGGGGCCCTGGCGGGAATTTTCCCGCCTAACCCCGATTAGCCCTAATCCTGGTTTTTAATTTGAAATTTAAATCTGTTTTTAGCATAGAAATTTCTGAAAACTTCAATGGGCCTTAACTGGGTCATACGGACTCCGATTTTCGAAAACTCGGACTCTATTTCGCGTATTTTTCCGAGACGAACGTAATGGCATAGCCCGTTTCCCCTGATTCAGATTTTTGAATTAAAGTCTGCCTCGATTTATGTTATAACAGTTTATTGAAAATACGGGTTGTTACAACAATTGTCTTAAACTATGATACATTACATTACATTCTTTGCTTCTTTTCTCAACCGATTTGTTATAGATCTATTTTACATGTCAAGGTAGTATTTTTGTAAGTAAAATATTCCAGTTATATTGTTTAGACCTTTTCTTACATGGTATATTGAAACAAGTTCAATGCTAAATCCATGTGCGGGCTTTTAGTTAGAGAAGAGCTTTCAGATTATTACATTTCCGTGATGAGCCTACATCATGCAGGAAGAGTGAATGATAATTAATCAAATGATATGCATCATTTACCCTTTGGACTACTGTTATTTTTCGTCAAAATACGGTGAATATTGAGTATATGTTGTAATCGAATAGCAATGTTTGAAATCATCGATTAGAATGTGCTTTTAACTTTTTCAGATTTTTTAAATCCAATATGAGTTATGAAATTTAAGTTCAATTTCTGAAAAAAATGAATTTAAGTTCAAGTTTAGCTCATCACTTAATCTATTAGTATTATATGTATTTTGTGAATGAATTTCATATTAGCATTTGGGATGTTGGTGTTAATTTTCATGGACTTTGGCTTTAACAAGTTTTGTGCAGTTCAACACTAGATCATAAGTCATATTATGATTTAGTATGTAAGAATAGGAAGTTTTGGATTTAACTTTTGTTTAGCATTTAAGTTAGTGCCAATATATTTGTTTTTACTTATACCGCAAATTCATTTGTTTCCTTTGTCGTTTGATGTAAATGAGATTAGCTTTAAAATAACTTAATTTTGTGTTTATGTGAAACAATATAAAGCTATATTTAAGTTATAAAGATATATTCATTTAGCTTTCCGATTATTTTCATATATTTATAATAACATCAATCGATTAAAATAATTTTGAAATTACTTTTTTTTTTCTTTCAATGTTAAGGGCTATTTACTATTGTTTAATTAATTTTGTAATGATGAGAAAATTAAAGTGAAACTCATGTTGACAAAATGCGATGTGTAAGTCACATAAAACAACAATAACAAGTCTAATTTCTTATTCATTTTGTAATTTAAATTTAAATGCATGTATTTAAAATGGTAAAATATATTTATCATGCATTACATGATCTACATTTAACTTAAAATACAAATATTTAAACCACAATTATCTATAAAACTCACACCCACTTTCTCCTGTGATTTACGTTTCAATCAATATATATATATAAATTAATTATGCAATGTTAAGTTTAAAATAATAGGATAAATGTAATTCGGTTGTTTATTAGTTCTATCACTAATGACAATACGAAAATTTCATTAATATGCATCGTATCTATATCAAAATATGATAAAAACTCATTTTAATTAATCTAAAACACATTAGTCACACGACATGCCGTATAACATAAATAATAAGGAATTTTTATAGAAAAGACTCTTTAAATTTTGAAATACACAGATTTTCTTTCTTTAAAACATGAGAAACACTATTACTTTTAATTCTATCCAGTCTACAAATTATTGCAGTAGAAACAGAAAATATTTTTACATTTGTCAAAAAAAGCACTTTAGCAAAGAAAATTCAAATAAATTTGTTTGTAAAAACGGGAGATTAAGTAAAAATTTAACTTTTAAGATAAATCAAAAAATAATAGCGAAAAAATATCAAAATAAGTATCAATAAATTTGTCGTGTGTTACAAAATTAAGTTTTTTTAATAGCGAAAATCTTAATTTTAAAATTCGTACAACCTATTATCGAACTACCATAGTTCTCTTCTAATATTTTATATTTGACTTCATACATTAGAGTTAATCAAAAATCTTAAAACTATAATTAAACTTAGTAAACTATTAGTTGTTGATGTGTCAAATAAATCAGAAAAATATGGAAATTTTAATATTTTCAAAATATCATATTTACAAAAAAAGATATAAAATTCATTTGGATATACAAATACATCAGTTACTTAACATAATTACATACGAAAAAAATGATTACAAATTTAATTGATGATTCATCTATATTAATACGGTGATGCATTACATTTTAAATTTTTTATTTTAACTAAAAGTGTTTACATTTTGAAATTTCTAGGGTTGCTTACAAAACCACCTCAATGTCACATAATTTTGTATATTTACATTAATATATTTTTTATTAACCATGTAATCTTAGTTTTATTATATTAGATTAAATTTAATTAATAAATATTTATTAATTCGTCTAATAAATCTGTATATGTAATAGTTTCAATTTGTATGTCACATTCATATTAAAAAAAGCAGTTAAATAGAGATTTCATTTAAATATAAAAATATATAATTCAGATATATAAATATTTTTCATAAATAACATTAGAAAAAATAATTTATTATTCATTTATCTCGATAAATTTATCTACACTTTTGAATTATGTTTTTAACTTTAAATATCGATATTTTGATGTTTCAATAGTTATGTACAATCTCATCGACTGTTTCTTTATCTTTCATGTTTAGATCCACGTACTTAAACCACCTACGAAATCTCAAATTTAAAATATTTTAATAATCTCTATATATCAATCGTATATCTATAAACACATAATAATACAAACAAAAATGAAAAATTTGTGTTTAACTATATATGTATATATGTATACACACACACACATACATACATATATCACATGCATATATTTATTTACATAAACAATAATAACAAAGTTAATTTTTAAATTAACTGTAATCATTTATGTAAATAAACATTAAATTTATCATACACAATGTCAAGAAGTTTTATTTTTAACTTCATATAACTCCACATTAAAATCCCTGCAGTCCTTTTACAAAATCTTTCTCAGTCTATTCATATTATTTACCCTCAACTCACTATACTTTAACTAGTTACATATTTTCATATTTAACATATATAAAATGAGTAAGTTAAATAATATTTGTTAATTCATCTGAAAAATTATAATGTGTCAATTTCGACAAAAATACTTGCTCATAATAGCAAAAACAATAAAATTGTTGTTTTACTTCAAAAAAATATAAGTTACATAACAATAATGTATATTACATTTATTCTGCCAATTTTATTGTGTGTTGTATAATAAAGTTTCAAGAATTAAAAATGTAAAATTTATATTTTATAATATTATCATGTGCAATGCACGGATTACACACTCGTATCACTGAAAACAATCCATGAGACAGCGAGACTAAGCATATAAACATAGGATCATGTGGCTTTATGAAAAAGGTTATGGAGTGCCAGCTGTACCCTTTTGAGACCACCAGCGCGTGCAGAAAGTGTGTAGCTGTGCATGATATATTAAATCTAAATGGATGGACACACGAAGACCACAACCGGTTGGAACCCTATGCTACCATATCGTTCAAACGTTGTCATGCCGCAGAAAGTATGCCGCAAAGGATCATGTTGTTTTCCAGCTGTATAATAGCTGTAAAGTACTATTTCTAGCTGTGCACACATATTTACAAGTGTGATTACCCTTAAAACACTTCTATAAATACCCCACTACACCATACTTGAAGGGGACCGAAAATTCTACCCCGAAGGGCCACCAAACCATTTCTTCAACACTTCAAGCTCCATTCCAAAGCTCCATCAATGACTTCTCATGATCAATCAACATCTCTCCAACATCAAGTGGATATAATCTTCTCCAATCACCATTAATTCTCTCTCTTGAGTTCAATTTATCTACTCCAGTCTCCGTTAATCTTCTCTAAAGCCTAGATCTAATGCTAAATCATTATGGAATCCATGAAGATCGTTCAATTTCTAAAGTGATCAAAGATTTATACATCCCCCATCACAAATCAAGAGATCTCACCAAATCCTTTGCAAATTCAAGTGAAATTCAGATCATAAAAGGAGAGAAAAGAGAGAGATGAACAATTTGAGTGAATTCATGTATTTTGTGAACTCGAGTATGGTAATGAGAAGTAATTTCACCATGGACATAGATCTAAATTAACCGAACCACTCTAAAAATTCCTTATTCTTCATTTTCTCTCTCTTTATTTTGTGATTGTGGCCTCATTTTTCTAAATCTAACCATTTAGTGAAGTGCTCTAGTAGCACCTTTAGTGTTGTAGACCAATTTTGGTTTCAATAGTAACATTGGGATCTTAAGGGAAATAAATGTGATAATAAATTATTAAATTCAAAAAGGTTTCAGATAGTTAAATAAGAATTAAACATTCGTAACTCAAATTCATAGGCCACTAACGTATTGGAGTCCAGTGATACAGTTAGGGATGAAGCTAGGAAATCCACAAGAAGGGGGCTTTCACCAATGGTGATAATAAGGCAATTGAAAGCTAGTGACCCATTAGTTATTTTAACCAATAAACATGAACTAATGGTTGTTACACCTGTGGCAACAGGTATAGTTATTGCACTTTGCCAAAACTGAATAGAAATGTATCTGTTGGCTGTTGGGAATTTGTACGCATATTTTTATTGAACAAATTATAATTGAATATGCATTTCCATTGCAACATTTAACAAGCATTAAAGAAATGCAAAAATGAGTATGGTACTCAATTGAATGATGAAAGGGAGAGGAAATTTTGCATGGAACTGTTTATGCCAAGTGGTGCGTGAATCTCCATGTGCAAGTGTATGCGCTGACATAGATCCGTATGAAGTAAATGATTATGCATGCATGCAGCATATCTTATCATCATATGTGTTGTCAGGATCATATTACCCTTTGCTTCGTTTCTATTTGCTTATATATGGTGAATACGAGTTTGTTCACACCCAAAAAAGGGGTGTGAACAAAACTTTCACCTCTGATTGGTGGAAATCAGGGAGACCCATATGGACCCCCCTGATTTCCACCCATCAGAGGTGGAAGTTTTGTTGACATCCCTTTTTGGGTGTCAACAAAATTGCACTCATACATGGTGGGCTATATTAATTAGCTTCATCTCAGCTTAAGAATAATCAAAATAATCATTACAAACATCATCGATGTTACATAATGCTTTTATATTTCATCTAGGTTACTTGGTACGTTATAAGATTAAATATCATTTTCAATATTTTCTAAAATACATAAACTAAATTATGCTCACTCACACTACATGTTCCCGAACAAGCCTAAAATCACTTAAATATTCAACTATATGCACATAATTGTATTATCGTACAAACAATAAACTTGCAATACATAGGTTAATAACAAGAATTAGGGCTCAATAAACTACATTACACAAACAACAAGGCAATACAAACATGTAAATTAAAAACCTAACACTAAATTAATAAATGTAATTAAAGAGGGGATTAGAGTTTATACCTTTTTTCAGAGGAGATTAACAAGCTGGGGAGGGAGGTATCTAGGTGTTTGAGAGGCTAAGGAAGGACGGAGTGGCTGTGGGTGGTGGATTTTGCGAATTTGATTTGTAGAAGATATAAGAGAGAAAACCAAACTGGAAAAAAGAAGTAGGTTCTGTCATTTTGTTCGCGATTTAGCAAAGGCTACCAATGACCGCCAATAGAATTATACCAATGATGTCAGCATGCCATTGGCGGCCATTACTGGCTGTTGCCCCCTCCGTTTGTATATGATGTTTGTTTAGTAGTATAAGGTGTACGGTTATAAAGCTTATCCAATTAAGACTGTAAGAAAGCACTAAAAGACAAAAAAAAATTGAGGAAATGCACACAAAGTTTGAGAACCAGAAAACAGAACAATTCAAGATTGAGGCAAAGAGAGAGCAAGCTAAAAGCCTAAGACTCGAGGAAGAACAGTTATGATATTATGTGGTTTTTGTATGGGTATTATGGCAATGGATGTAAATGTGTTTCGATATAGAATAATATTTGTTAACAAAGAATTAATATCAAGAGACTGCGACTCGTTCACAAACTCTACTCGGTCGAGCACCACCGGTCGCGCGCTTCAACTAACACACTGATCGGTCAAGCAGAGCCCATTTTGGTCGGTCAGCAATAGCAACATGTCAAAGGTTGTTCATCCGTGCTGATCGATCACTTCGGCAATTGAGTCATTCAGATCATTGTAGAGCGGGTGGAACACAAAGGCTTGGTCGAGCACAAAGGCTTGGCCAAACGCGGAGGCTCGGTCGTGCATTTGCGGTCGAGCAATTTCGGCACATAAATAAAAACCATCAAGTGGTCAGTCACTAATAAGGTACGGGCAATACACTTGACGATCGAGCTTAAGAAAGTTGAACACAAATTGGCTCAAGCACTCATTCATCAGTTGAATATGGCTCGCACGGCTTTCGTGTCAACATGTCGTTCGCGTGTATTAAGAACAGCATGTCGTGTGCGCAGCATCAAGTCATGTCGTCTTGCAGCATTAAACCATATCGTGGTAACACTTGTAGGCCCAAGTCATTGATACCACTTAGGTTAAGCCGTGCACAACACAGTCAGCTCATTCATATATATCAAGAGATCTGGACCAAGCAGCATATATACAAGTGAGATAGTGGAATGATAAAGTCCACGTCCGAACTTATGAATTAACCATGTGGTACCAAAAAACCATGCATTATATAAATTATAAGACATTTCATTCCAAGTAGCCATATATAAACATGCAAACGATGAGTCCCTCGCTCCAATGAATAACGTTATTTTGTGCTCAATGAAACATGTCCACGTCAGCAAAAGTGGTAAGTCTATGTTGATACTCATGCTGCATAATATAAAGCACATCTTCTCGGTTGAACATGTCTTGCCACGTGGGATCTTTATGCAAGGTCGAGCAGCTTCTCACGGAGGGACCAAGCATATCTGTTTAACAATGGTCGAGCAACACTTTACATGAGGGTCGTCCACGGTCTGATACTATGGATCATCACAAGTATTACATGAAGTAGTTATGTATAAATAAGGCAATGACATATTTTTTTTCCCATTTTCGCACAGCAGCTTATTAAAAGTGAATGGCATTCTCGTGATATTTGTTCCCATATTTGGAACTATGAATGAGTAGCCTTCCACGTGGACTTATACCAACTATATATTAGATGGGACCAGCATTTTAATAAAAAGAGGTCGGCCACATGATTTGTTAAAGGGTCGCTCGTACATCCGCTCGAAGGGCTGTGTACAGCTGGTTCCAGTTGTCCAGTTGCAGTTTCATAAATATATCTATGTGTGATCCCTACCCTGAGCATCATATTTACAATTTTGCCATCATCTTCAAACTTTACTTATAAATAGCCCACTTCACAACCATTCAAAGGACTGATTCATGCCACCCCGAAGGCTGTCATTTCGATTTTCCACCGTCATTAAGCTCCATTAATGGTTTCCAAAGATCACTCCATCTTCCTCCATCATCAAGAGGATTTCATATTCTCCAAACATCATTAATTCTCACTCAAGTTCAATTCAAGTGATCTCCAATCGCCATTACTCTTCTTTTAAGCTCGGATCTAACACTAATTTTATGATGGAACCAAGGAAGATCATCTAATCACGAGATCTAGTCTATTCCTTCCCGAATTCAAGTGAGATGTAAAGTGGAAAGAGAGTAAAAAGTGGAAAATCATTATAAAGAGAGTGAACAAGTGATATAAGGGAGATGTATGAGACGATGCACTTTGTAAATTAATTTATGATAACGAAAATCACTTACAAAGTGGACGTAGATCTATTTCAGATCGAACCACTATAAAATTCTTGTGTTTTTTTTTTTTATTTTCTTTTATTTTTCGTGGCTGCATTTTCTACTATTTATCATTTGGTGAAGTACGGTTTACATACCTTTGGTGTTTGGACCAATTTTGGTTTAAACATTTGATGCCCGCCGTAGGGCCGTATTCGTGCTTCCTTCTCACACTTATCTCAAGCTGAAGAGTCTTGCATTGAAGTTCTAAACCACCTCCTTCTCTGAAATCGTGGCTAAATCTAAGAAAGCTATAAGCAAAACCTTTGGAGGAAACAATAATGCTGCTAGTGAGACTACACCACTTAATAATCGTTTCGAAATTGGCGAAAACTCGATGGGTGGAGCCGGTGTGACTAAGAATGAATTGAGCGCCGTTATTGCCAACATGAACCAACGAATGGTTGCTTCTACTAAAGCTGTGATGGAGAAACTTGATGCCATCCTTAATGCTCGACCAAATCCAACCCCTTTGAGGGTCCATGTTAATCTCGAACAAAATGGTAATTCGTTTGTTTCAGATCTTAACTGCAACAACAACATGGAAGACAATAATGATTGGTTGAGTGACAAGGACGAATCTAACGTCGAAGACTCGAAGCTAAAAATCATTCCGAGATGAAAGCTAGAAGGGTTACTAGTCCCGTCACAGGGACACCTCCTCGTCGAGAAAGTAAAGGACCTAAGCTCTCTAATTAAGACCACATGCCTAGACGAACAATTGGTAAAGAGCTCAGCTTTACGAAGCGTCGTAATACTGAAGAATACATATCAGATAAGGTCGAGCAAATCATGAAGAAATATCAGTCTGACAATGGAAATGAAAGAGAATGGGTCTTCTCTCCTGATAGGGCTCCGCTCACCGAAAGCCGCTCACCGAAAGAATCCTTGAAGTAGAGTGTCCAAAGAAGTTCAATCCTCCAACTTTGCTTCCGCATATGAGTGCGGCAAAGGTGACTAATGAGATGAGATGCACATACTTTCTTTTCTACTTAGAAGGTGTTGTGCCATTATGGTTCACAAAGCTGCCACCTAAGTCCATAGACCGATTCTCTGACCTAACCAAAAAGTTCAAGGAGTGGTTCCACTGGTATGCTACTAAAGCCAAGGATGCTATAACACTCTTAGCAATGAAGCAAAATCCAGACGAATCCGTCAAAGCTTTTCTCAGTCGATTCAATGTTGCCATGTCTGAAGTAAGGAATCCAGAACCTCGCATAATCCTCATGGGTTTACTCGACGCTACAGACAAAACAAGCGAATTCAGGAGACGGATAAAGATGACGGAAGCGAATACGCTTGAAAAGTTCTATAAGAAAGCAGAGGAGTACATGAGAGTGGACGATAGTCCTATACCTCTTCAGATCATTTGTGGTAGTCAACTTCTTGAAGCGCCCAAAAATGTTGCTATTCAATGTAATCAACAGAAAACTCAGGGGTAGAAGCGAGCCAATGACGGAAATGGCAACAAAGCTAATAAGAATTATCGCCTACATGACTCGTCTGAGCTAAGTCCACTAAATGACACTCCTGAGAACATCTACTCTGCCACAAAGGATCGTCCAATGAAGATTGATGATCATCTAGCCAATTTTAGGATGTTCTGCCGGTTTCATAATCAGCCGGGCCACAATATCAATGAATGTAGGTATCTGAAATCATTAATTAAAGAGCTGATTATAAAGAATCACCTACAACAATATGTGAAGAATACCCAAGAGGCAAATCCTTCTGCAGCTTCCTAAGGGCAAGGGGCTTTAAATGACCAACCGGTCCAAGCAACAGAGCTCCTTCTCAAACTAATCTAAGGCCGATAATCAACTGACGACTGTTAATGATGATCTAATACCTGTGGCTCAGATTAAGCGATCTCCTTTGCCTTTACTTTACTTCTTGTTATGTTCTACTTTCTTGTACAAAGTCTGTAATGTTTTACATGATTTTACCTAACAATAGCTTTATGAATGAAATCTTACCTGCATATATAAATCCCTGACTTGCAAAATATACATGAAAATTGGCTAACATACTATTTTACATTACATGTTATCCAATGAGCATTTTATCTCTCAAAGCCTGACAAAGTAAGACAATCTCGACAAACACCAATTCAAATGTCAAGTGCTATAACCATCGATATGCATAGTGCGAGGAGTAAGAGCGCCACTTTGAAGATTGAATAAGAGAAGTCCCAATGAGTCAACAGCAAAAAGGGAAGCAAACAGCCACGGATCCGAAATCTCCAGGGTCGTTGGGATTCGTTGCGCGAAACGAAGCATGATATTTCACTATAAGTGAAACGAAGCGTGGGAGTTCGTAGCGCGAAGCGATGCAACCCTCCAAGGTCGCGGGAATTCGTTGCGCGAAACGAAGCGCGGGAGTTCACTATAAGTGAAACGAAGCATGGGAGTTTGTGGCGCGAAGCGATGCAACCCTCCAAGGTCGCGGGAATTCGATGTGCGAGGCGAAGCGCGAGAGTTCAGTATAAGTGAAGCGAAGCATGAGAATTCGTGGCGCGAAGCGATGCAACCCTCCAAGATCGCGGGAATTCTTTGCGTGAAGCGAAGCGCGGGAGTTCACTATAAGAGAAATGAAGCGTTAGTGCAACAAAACACCCTATTACAATGCTCTTGTTACAACGGGCATTAGCTGCCCGTTGTAATAGAAAGCTGCTACAATGGTCATTTCTAGGCCGTTGCAATAAATATTTTGTATAATGCCCTTTTTACCACAAGCAAGTTCTGTTTGTTGTAATAGAGGTTTATTACAACGGTCATTTCAGGACCGTTGTAATTGATATCAATTTTACAACACTTACAAAATGTCTGTTGTAATAGACGCCTATTTTACAACGGACAAAAAATGGCTCTTGTAAAATGTGCCAATTTTACAACAGGTAATTCCCGTTATAATCGATGTCAATTTTACAACGGTCATAAAATACTCATTTTAACCGATATTAATTTTACAATGATCATAAAATGCCCATTGTAATAAATGTCTATTACCAATTTTCGACAATCATTAATTAATAATTACAATACTTTCTTAAAATCAATATTAATTATTTTTTATTATTCAATAATTAATCATTAATAAAATTATATTAGTCAATGTTACAAATTACAATATATAATATTGTATTACTAATTACTAATCATTGATAATATTATATTATTTATCAATATTTAATAATTAATCTTTAATAATATTGTACTAATCATTTATAACTTATAATAATTAATGATAATAAATAAATAATCGCTAACTACTAATTATTATATATAATTAGTATTCCAGCTGGCTTAACTTTACTTTCCAATTATTAGTAAGTAATATCGAGTAATTAATATTAAATATATAATAGTTTATGATTAACAATAAATATTAATAATTTTTTATTAATAATATTACCATAAAAAATTAAAAATTAACGTTGAAAATTTAAAATCAATAATGCATACATATTAATTGTTAACAGTTAATAATTAACATTAAATTATAATTGATAAATATTAATTAACATTTAATAATTAATTTTTACTAGTTAATAATTACGATTTAATCTTTAATTTTCAGGATTTTAGTTTTAAGCCAATGTGTGTTGGTTTGAGCATTAAGCGAGTGTTGTGTAAGAGTTATAGTGATCGTTTGCGTCATTGGTAGAAATTATGCAAGTGATATTAATTTTGTAAGTGATATTACTGATTATCAATTAGTTTTCACTATTAAATGTTTTAGCGTTTTTTCTATGAAACGACACTTTTGTAGAATGAATAATTATGCTTGTGGTTATTTTAAGAAAATTTGTATACATTTTATTAACTTTCAGAATTTGTTTTCAAAAATTTTAAAAGTCATTTTAAAAAGAAGGGCAATAGCAAACGCTAGAAGACACAATAAGGCCCAACTTGAAAATTAAATGAAAAGAACGTCGTAGGACTTAATTAATGCCCAAATCCTATTAGTTACGTTTGAGAAGAATATAAACCCTAGCTTTCATTCAACAGCCGCCTCCAACTATTCTCCAACTAATATAGCTTTGCCAAAAATTTCCCATACTTTAAAATCCAGACATTAGTCATGCCCGCCGAACCTCAGAGAAATCCGTACAGAAAAACAGTGCTCTCTCCTAATCTAAAATGATAAGTAATGTCTCCTGAATTGATTTTAGGGAGCTCTTCCTAGCAAGGAGTGGTTGAGAGGGGTGGGGCCCAAATTGATTTTAGCGAGCACTTTCCAGGTACCGACGGCTGTGAGGGAGCAATGGGAAGGAACAGCGTCGTTTGTGTATGTTGGAGACCTACCGGAACGCGTCCGATGAGGGTTTGGGGGGAGGGGGGGTCATGGTCGCAAGTCGGATTTCGGTCAATTTCCCTTTTCTCGGTATCTAATTTTAAATTAAGTTTAGACCCATACTAAGTTAAGACACATTTGAAACTTGCTTGCTTAAATCAGCTAAGTCTGATTCTAGTATGCCGCAAAACACACATCTAAATAGATCAAAATTTATTAAATATCACTAAAATAAAACAACATAGTATTACCTTATTGTTTCATTGTAAGTCCAAATACCAGCTTTATTCGTTAACGAGCATACATATTCTGTATTTTGAACATTGTTCTATTTGCAAGTTATATATCACACTGAACATAATATCATTTGTAGCGGTCTCTGATTGAGTTTGTCATCCAATTTGGAAATGATGATGAAAAGGATTATTCGCGAATGAGTACTTGAATGCAACAAATGACAGTTGGTCTTCCTCAATGCATGTTACGGCGTTTATGCAAAACAATTTTTTTTACTAATGTAATTATTTTATACATAATAGGAATACATCCAAATGAAGCTTTTGAAATGTCTAAAATAACCCTCACCTTTCTCTTATGTACTAAGGATAATTTCGACAATTTGATTTTCCACGTTCATATAATAACGCAGAAGTCTCCTCTCCACTTTCTTATTTCATCAACCATCTCTTTTCTCTTTGAATGCTGTGTTAAATTACTTCATTGATCCACCCCCAAAACTATAGTAAATTATTCCATAATCAAGCATGTGTTACTGCTTTGACTTTTAGCGAAAAAGGGAGAAATGGAAGATGCGTCCCTTTAAAATTACGTTGAGCTCGAGTTTAATTTTTTTAATTTCTTTTTCTCACATTTCCATCTGCAACCATAACCATAATTCATCTATTTCCTTCCTTCACTCTCCGACTGTAGATCTCAATATCTTTCTCTTCGCCTAACAAAGTCCCTACCATTTTACGATAAAAAGGCAACTAATTGCTTCTACCGTGGCATCAATCAATTTAACGTAATGAACCCCTATAGCTGCTACCATCTTAGTGAAATTTTATTTAAATAGGTAAGGAATGTCTAAAAGATGCAAATCTATCAAGGTACAAAAGCGTTTGAAACTGGGAAGAAATAGAAGCGCCTATAATAATTTGGCTTGCAAATTCAACTTCGTAAGGGGGAGAACATGCCACTCGAGAGGTAAATTTATAATTTCCATTTCCTTTTCTATGCTAATTCATTTTTTTATTTCCAGTAAAGATGCCATCTTCAAACATCCAGCAGTCCTTAATAATAATTTTGTTTTTTAAATAATTTTGCTTAGTTTTTGTAATTAACTTTGGCAATTACTAACAAATTCATATTAAGAGCATGAAATACATTCAACGGTCATTTTTGTACTGGAAAAGCTCAATAGTAATCTATTAGCTAAAATAGAAAAAGGTAACTTGACTTTGATACTGTGCACTAATTAATAAACCTATTGTGCATTATATATATCCATCTATTTGCTAAACCATTGATTTATGACATAACCAGAGTTAGAAACATGAAAGCCTCCTTCAAGTAGGTTAGGTGGAGAAATTTAGGTGTAAATGAATCGAACTAAATCAATTTTATCTGTTGTACAGATTTAAGGTTCTTCATTTTTCTTTTCGGTCTATGTGGCATATATTACTAGGTTTAATATTGCTACTCAGGCACAAAATTACGTATGTTAGTTCACTTGCTGCTTTTCTTACGATTTATATATAGATAAACTTTGTTAATTTAAATAAATCGGACTAAGTTAGTAGTTAGATAAACAATTATGGTACCAACCTCAGGTTAGTTTCATATGTACTGTATTTTGGTATGGAGCTATCTTCTCCATTTCGATGTGTCTGTGTAAGCTAACGACATGTCTATTATTGTCCATACCTATGTCACATTGTATCCAGGTTTTTTTTTCTTTACTAAGCATTTTTTTAATCATCTGCTCAGTTTGTGAAATTTAGTTATGGTGAGAAGAGATCACATATTCATGTCAAATGGTTATTATTGTGCAAATTTTGTTTGAATGTTATCGATAATTCCAATTTTCTTTAAAGTTGCTCGTATATTAATACGTCTGATAGATTTTACCAAACAATCGAAAACTCACACAAAATTGTAAACCAATTATGTAAAAGAATATTGACTTTGTGCATGTCATCATTTTATGTCATTGGTATTTGTTTCTGCACATATGACTTGGAGTCTTTATGTTCATTGTGTACCTTGCTTCTTAACGAATTATAACTTTATTTGCTTATTGATCATTTCAAAGCAAACAACAAGCTTGACTTTTTCTCTGTAATCTGATTTCTCCTATAGTGCTTAACAACTAGGTCCCAAAAGAATTACCTACAATAATAGTTACTACTTTAATTCTTCTGGTCATCATAATAAGCTTTACAAATTACAACTATCTACTTCTCCTGAACAAAAGCATTTTTGTTTGCTCTTTTATTCTGTCATGTGATGTTTTTAATATTGGAATTGATTTTTGATTATTGTAAAATTTAAGATAAAAAATGTTGAGAGAATTTAGATTCTATTGTTTAATTATGTGTCGTACTGATATCAAATTGTCTTACTTATGGACATGCAAAGCTTACAATTTTCTAATGCAGGTATAGTTAAGCAAATCTGTATAATTTAGTAAATGTTTACATTAAGCATCCTGTTTAAGTTTCAATTATTATTTTTGTATATGCTCAAATTTTTCACTCATTTATACTTAACATATTCGCCTCATCCCTTGATTTATTTTAGATTAAAGAAGTACCCTCTTCTCTTTTCTTGATTCAAAAGTAATTACATGGTCACTTTATATGATGCAAGCATAATTTTTCGTAAATGTAATTTTTTGACCCACTATGATCTGTATTTAATTCATAACTAAAAATTACTCAGATATTTAATTAGAAATTTAGTACTCCCATATTTTTGGCATCTTAAGTACTTTATTTGTTTCAATATATGCTAATTCATTCAACTTTTGTTTTGATGTTTATTTTGACTCTCGCATTAGTTTGAACTTTTAAAGTTTACATTTCAATGAAATTAGTTATTAAAGCTATCAGCAAATGCATAAAAATTATTGGTTTAAAAAAATGTACATGTTCAAAAGCATGAAAATTGACCATAAAAGCTCAGACATTGTTATTTAATATTTACATATGCACACACTTTATTCGATTTTTATACATTATTCGAGCAAATTCTAATTTGGTCATTTTGTGTAGATAAGCCATCGCGACAAAGAAGTCTTATAAATACACATTTAAACCGGGTATAACTACAGGCCAATTCTATGAATGTTAAGTTCAGCGCATAACTAGTTATTTATTTTGGAGATAATTTTGCAATTCATGGATGCTATTATTGGCTTTACTACAACTTAGTATTCATGGATGCATAATTTTCCGATGATGCGGATATACCATACACCTTATGACATCTAACCAGGTTTATCATGTTCAGGTCAAGCCGTGTCACAACTTTTTCCTGCATTCTACCTTAGGGTTCAGTCAGCATTTATATTTGTCTTTTGATTCAATCATCTTGAAATGTCTTTAGTGTTTTCATTAATGGCGCATGAACTATACGAAGTAATTTCCACAACATGTGCTCTCTCTTGCAACGTGAACTTTGAACAACCAAATAACTATCCACCATCTCGTTATTGCTTCTGTTCAAGCAATTCATATAAGGACTACTCTGATACAGATGTTTTAGCGCTTAAACAGTGAATTGATAGTTGACAAATGGAAGGTTGGATTGAGTTCGAAGACGGAAAATATTTATCATCACATGGATAAGAGGATTGAGTTTTCTTCCATTATCGGCCAATTTTATGGATTTGAATCGTGGGGAGAGCAATGAAACGAGGAGTGGAGGGATGGATTTGAAGCCTTCAGTGGAGGAGCTGTTACTGGTGGTTCTCCATACCATAATATAGAATCTTTTATTGCAGAAATATTAATTTCTTACTATGGGCCACATAGGGGTGGTTCAATGATACTAAAACAAAAATTTTGCGGAAGGACTGTAGTTGTTGGGTTTTAACGCTTTTCAGTTTTTCATTTGTTTGTTATTTATATATCATGGTTTATTTATATGCATGCTAGGATTATGGAAATTTTTATATTAGCACGAATTGTCGTAGAGAAAAAAAACCTTTGTATGAATTAATACACAATATGCAGAACAAACTACATGGAGCACTACATTATTTCAAGAAACATTATGTACTCTATCAACTAAAACGATTTTATAAATAGTCCTAAATATTTCACCTGGAATGGATTATCTACATTCACAAAGAGTAATTCACATAGGCTTGAAATCTCATAGTTTACTACTTAATAACGAAATAAGAGTCAAAGTTGCTGACTTCTGGCAATTATTGGCTTGAAACTTTGTGTAAGACTTTGAAAGGAAACAAGGGAACTTATACATGAGTGGCCTGATATCAACTGAATTGATGTGAATAGTTTTCTAGTTGTTTTATGGGAATTCATTAATGCTTCTATTGCTTTTCAGGGAATGAATTCTATTCAAATTGCTTGTGCTTCTTCTGAGAAGGTGTGGTTTATGTTTCTTCATTTATTTAGAAAGTGTTTACTCTTGGTAACTATATTTGGCAACCAAAAGAAAAGGTTTTCTTTCTTCTATTCAAACTAGTTGTTTATTAGGAAAGTTAACACGTGAAAAACAAGTTTACCCAAGCATTCCTTGGTTTATTAAAAAGTTTAGTTGGTACTTATACATGAAATCATGTATAACACTAGAATTCTTTTACTTTTTTACATCATGTTTTTTTTTCTCTATTTTGAAAAGCAAAATCTCACCTAAATGCTATGCTAGTGAACCCTACACTACAAGAATAATATGAATTTCCGACGCCTGCCAGCCGTCGGCAGCCGTCGAAAATCAATGCAAGCCATCGGAAATAACCATCGCAATTTAAGGCGTCGATAAATAGAGTTTTCGATGGCTACTGACAGAAACCGTCGTTGCAATTTCCTATGGCTTGTAGTGGATGGTAACGGTTTCCGACGGCTTCTGATGGCCGTCGCTAGTCGTCGGAAACCGTTGCATATGTTGACCATTAAACTTTCCCAAGCCATCGGAAACCGTTAGCTATATTTGGACCGATAGGTCGTCCCAAGCCGTCGGAAGCCTTCGCAAAACCTGGGTATTTTTTTTTGTATTATAGGTGCTATTTACCTTTCCAACACAAATTTATCTCAATTCACCCATTCAGACTATCAGTCTATAATTCTAGCATAACATTTCATACACAAATCATGAAAACCACACCATTTGAACCAAAAAATCATGAAAACCAAAAAAACCATATAAAGCATTGCAAGTCTACCATTACAACAACATATAATACATCAAGTCTAGTACATCAACCCACCACATCAAGTCTACCGTCAAAATACAGGCAAAATGTCAAACCAAAGTCATACACCCATCCCAAAGTCGTAGCTACCTAGTCATATATGTACATGCCCAACTAAAAAACATACCTATCCATCACTGATCCTGATCATCATCATCTGCAGAACCAGCTAATGAGGGGAAGCACCCATAATATTGTGCAAACTCCACTGGGCATCGATCAAGAAGCTGAGTCATCTCAATAGCTTGGCGGCGATTCTGGTCCTCAAGCTTTGTCACCCTAGTTCTCAACTCCTCAATCTCTGCGGCGTCTATAGCAGCTCTAGTACGTCTGCCTTGTGCCTGCTGACTGGTGGACTGTAACAATTATTTAAAAATCTTTTAATCATGTACAATTATTTTAGTAACATGTAATTTGTAAAAGTTATATTATTTCTAAACTAAAAATTAAATTAAAGTAAAAACGCTTTACTACTTGATTTCCGAATCCATAACGTCTATTCCGCGTCACTGGATTCATCACTGAACGAAAGATTCTGTCCTCCTCGTTAGTAGTAAGATGCTCACGACCAATCTCAGCTAGACGCATCTGACGGTGCTCCATAAACTTCTCCTGTAAGACCAAATAAGAATGTATATAAAATTAATATAATGATATGTTGTTTTATAGTAATTTAACAATTATTACATAAACTTCTACATAAAATGAAATCCTACGTGACTCTTCCTAGATTTCTCATCATGCCATGTGTATGTGATGTTCCCGTTTGAGTCGACATGCTCGATGACAAGCGTACGGGCGAACACGTCCATATACGTGACTAGACCCTCCCCCTGAGCCTCCTGAGTTTGATTATTACACACCATTATTACTATATAAGTCGCATTTTTTAAAAAAAATTACCAACTCTCGTCGATACTGCTGAAATGACTTGAGTCCTCCTCGATGAGTGACTGGATTTTTATTTCTATTTGCACTGTTTCTTTCTGCCTCCGCCTATACATTTAAAATTTGATAATTATTAACTAAATATTTTTATATTTTGAAAAAAAAAATTCGTACATAACCTTCGCTGTATCACTCCCCCAATATCCCAGAAATCCACTCCAAATGGTATCTCCCATCCATGGAGATTTTTTCATTCTTTTCTTCATTGTTGATATAGCATCTTTATAATTTTTTCTCATTTTCTGCATCCAGTATGTCCGAGCCAGGGCTAAATCATGCATCTGTATATCCACCTCGGCCTGTATTTCAGGTTAAACAAACATTACTAGTAAAATATCTACAGTATCTCAGCGATTAAAAGAAATTAAAATGCAAAAACTATATAAGAAAATACTTACGAGCACATCCTGCCAAATGACCTTCTGTATGTGAGGCAGGATCAAATCCCACTTAGGCAACTATCTAGTTATCTTAGCCTTATATGCTGCTCTCGAAGCATCCAAAATAACCTTCGAAGGCTGAAGGTCGAAAATCCTGCGTTAATTGTGATAAACATAAGTATACAGTATAAAATAATTAACATGCTAAGTAAAGTTTAATTTTTACCCAGTACTCGTAGGGACAAAGGACACGACTGGACGCACAGTGGTTTGCGATCCAAAACCCTTGCCTGAAGAATTTCCTCTAGATGACATACCTGTCACATACAAATCATTTCAAAAAATGTAAGCTAACTTACACAAACGATATAAGCTGCTAAATAAGTGACATTAAAGATGTAAAAAATGATATAAATGAGAAATTGTTTATACCTGTATTTGATTGGGTCTAATATTCCAAGAAGTAACATTCTACACTCCAGATTTAAGATAAATAAATAGAAAAAACTGCATATGACATAAAAGATGTAAAAAACAATCATAACATTCAAAGATTTAATAGAGTTACATGAATTGCAAAATAAGCTGGGGTTTACTCCATAAATACGTTACAACTAGAAAGATAGCACTCATCATCTACATCAATCATCTTCTTCAGATTCAGGTTCAGCCTCAGATTCTATAATATCGTCCTCCATGCTTTCAAACGCATCTACCAAAGCATTTGTCTCATCGACCAGAGGTCCAAAATCTGCATGATCGTCTTCAATTATTATTTCATTGTTCTGTTCAAGTTCTGCCTGATAGGCTCCTTCATTTGGAATATTCTTCCCGTAGAACGTAAATCTTGCCTTTGTTTTAAAAACTGTCAACCAAACTGCTTTATCTCTTTTTAGAGATGGGTAAGGAGCGTAATAAACTTGTAATGCTTGTTTGGCTAGTACAAAAGGATTATACTTGTAATAGTGCGATGTATGCTTTATTTCAATCAAATTATAATCCTTATGTACATTAATCCCAGAACCCAGAACACTGCTAAACCATTCGGATTTAAATAGAAACACCTCCTCCCGGGTAGTGAGAAATATTTTAGTTGCAAAATTTGTGTTAAAACGCCATAAAAATCATTAATGTGATTTTCAGGATCGTCACTGCCTTTAACGAATACACCAATATTGTTCGTTAATTTTTCAGCACTATATTCTTTTGTGTTAAATTCATATCCATTAACAAAATATATTGGATATGACTTGACCAATCTTTTTGGTCTCGGTGCAAGATGTTTCAACCCTTCATCAACAACACAATTTTTGGGTTCATAAACATAATTTGTAAACCAAGCAGATAATTCTTTACTGATATTTCCGTTTGGATGTTCACGTTCATAAACGCTGTAAATAGAAATAGAGTTTTACATTAGATTATACACATGCAAAAATGTAGAAATGAAAAAAGCATTAACTGATATTTCAGATTACCTAACAAATGGTGCAACTTTAGCACAATTTAGAGAAGAATATAAGTGTGAGGTACATGAAGATCTTTATCATTTAGTCATACGTCAACACATTTCCCAAAAGGTTGACCATGTTGTCTAAAAATAGGCTAAATTGTTTGAGACGATATTTATTCGTCTCCTTCGTCGTTTCGAGGAATACTTTCAAATGATATATTCACATGATCACTGAAATAATGAGAGAAAAAGAACGAAGCTTCTTCTTCGATGTAAGATTTACATATTGAGCCTTCAACTCGTGCTTTTTGTCTCACTTTTTTCTTCAAATGATTCAAATACCCATGCAAAATTAATTTACATTATTTCATAGTTTTAAATGCAATTAAATTATTGGTTAACATGTTTATATTTACCTCTCAAATGGATATATACATCCATATTGGACGGGACCTCGATATCGTGCTTCAGTTGGAAGGTGAATGGGTAAATGCTCCATTACATTAAAAAAACCTGGCAAGAATATTTTCTTCAATTTGCAAAGCAATATTGGAATGTCTACTTCAAATTTACGTAAATGTTCCACATTCAAAGTAGTCGAACAAAGCTCTTTGTAAAACAAACTAAGCTCCGTTATCACCTTCCAAACCTTTAATGGCAGTAGTTCTTTGAACATAACAAGAAATAAATGCTCCATCATAATATGACAATCGTGACATTTCATTCCACCCAATTTACCATTTTTGAAGTCAACACATATACGTAGGTTTGATGAAATCCCATTAGGAAAACTTAATCCTTCAACCCATTTTAACACAACTTTAACCTGATTGTTATCTAATTCATAACATGCTTTTGGTTTTTTATGTTTGCATAATTCTTCTATATCGCGCCTTGATTTCAAATCATCTTTAGTTTCCCCTTTAACATTCAAAATTGTGTTAAAGACATTATCAAATACATTTTTCTCATTGTGCATCACATCAATAATATGATGAAGTAGAAGATTTTTCCAATTCGGCAACTCCCAAAAAATAGACTGTTACACCAATTGTGATAGATCGATTTGCCATCAATTTATGTTTGAACTCCAGTTCCATATATCTTTGAATGATTTTCAACCATTTCATATATTTCTTCGCTAGACCATAGTGTTGGAGGTTGTCTAGTTTCTACTCTATTAACCAAAAAGTTTATCTTGTCTACTCTAAAAGGATGGTTTACATGGAGAAAACATCGATGGCAGTCAAACCATGAAATTTTGTTACCATGCGGTAAGGAAAACGCTCGTGTATCTTCCATGCAATATGGACATGATAGACGATCAACAGTACTCCATCCTGAAAGCATTGCACAGGCAGGAAAATCACTTATAGTCCACAATAAAGAAGCAAACATACGAAAATTTTTCTTCTTTGAAACATCGTATGTTTCTACTCCTTCATTCCACAATGTTTTCAATTCTTCAATTAGCAGTTGTAAATAAACATCAATTCCTTATGCTGGATCGTTGGGGCCAGGAACAACAACAGTAAGAAACATATATTGCATTTTCATATACATCAATGGAGGTAAATTACAAGGTGTGATAATAATGAGCCATTATGATTATTTCAAACCAAATTGAGAAAATAGTGAAAAACCATCAGCACATAATCCTGATCTGACATTACGACTCTCCACTGCAAAATTTGGATAAGTTTTATCGAAATACTTCCATGCTTCCCCGTCGGCCGGATGGGTCAACGTACCTTCTTCTTCTGATCTCACCTTACGCCATCTCATATGAGATGCAGTTACAGGAGATGCATACAATATTTGAAGCCTCAGAGTAATGGGTAAGTAATGCATACGTTTGGATGGAACTTCCTTTCCCTTCTTCTTTATTGGTTTATATCTTTCTTCATTACGTATTTTACAATTTCTAAGATTTACGTCATCTTTCCAAAACAACATGCATCCTTTTAAATATGTGTCTATTTTTTTATAAGGTAAACCAAATGCCGACATAATTTTTTTTAACTTCGTAGTGATTTTCACACATTAAATTATCCGGCGGCATATGCCTTTTTGCAGCTTGTACAATAGCTGTGAACCCAGCTTCAATGATGTTGTATTTCGACTTCATCGCAATATATTCTGTGATTAACGATGGCTGAGTGCCGCTTTTACAACCATCCAAATATTTTTCTTAGCATTATCCAACAAATCATAAATTTTTTAGCTTCAATATTTGTTTCTTCATCATCTCCATCATCGTTGTCAACTGCACTCATAGGAAACATCGATCGTGCTGCGTCCTCAACCATATTTTCAATACGGGGCGTACTAATATTTTCATCAACAACACTTTCTACCTCAGTTTCTACAGGAGTATTCGATACAACTTCTCCATGAAGATCCCAAAAATAATACTCGGGTATGAATCCGTTTTTGCACAAATGGTCTTTCACAACATCAGGTAACAAATATTTCAAATGTCTACACTTGCTACATGGACAACGAATTTCAGGATCGCTTCCGTTATTACTCAAAGCGAATTCAACAAAGACATTTATACCATTATAGAAATATTCTTTTATTGAACCTCTCTGTCCACTTCTTTGGTACATCCAACTCCTCCGATCAACAAAATAATCAACCATTTTTCCTATTTGACAAATTTAGGCATAGGTTCAAAAATCAATATTTATTTTCAAGAATTTAAATTCGAAAAAAAACTTATTTTTAATTATGGTCATAAAACGCATGTATATATAACGGCTGAAAGCAAAAAACATTTTCATCAAGCTAAAAAAAAAAATTCTAATTTGGCACTTTTTTTAATTGCAATTCTTTTACATGGTCAGGTATCCTACTTCCCATTATAAACAGAATAAACATTTACAATTGTATACTACTCTGTCTCAAACGATTCAACAAAATTTCGGTAGCATTTCCCTTTTGTTTCTTGCATTTGCACACATGTACGCATGAAACAAAAAGAAAAATTGAACCGAAATTTTGTGAATCTTTTGAAACGAAGTAGTATACAAAATGTAAATGCTTACTGCATTTATAACTTATCCATTACAAGGACAAATCCAACAAATATTGTACCAGATGAATATAAATAGTCGTTTTTTATTTTGATAAAAACAACTATTTATATAACGATCATGTACAACACTCGTCAAACGGGGCCGAAAACACTCTACGGGATATTAGTCAATGAAATGTGCGCATTTTACTATAAAAGTATGTTTCACTGCAACACAAAAATATTTTTTTTATCACATCTGCTTGACATTTCAATCGACTTAAAGCTAATACTATTATCGTCGATTCAATAGGTACAACTAGAATTTAGACTCATGCTTTTTAGCGCATACGTCAAAATTTGCACAACGTACTTTTCCTAGTTCATCCATTCATTTTTTTCGTATGCCAACTAACACATACAAGAATGACAAGCGCACAACAGCGCACATGTACACAAATATCCGAAATTATACGATGGAAAAAACCAAGCTAAATTGAAACACGTACACAAACATACATACACACGCACATACATTTTTAATTTGATCCATGAATACACTAAAATCATCACTTCGTATCTAACCATTATTATGACCCTGCTACAACAACCTATCCAAAACATGCCTATTTTTCTATGTAACATACATAAATACCCAAATATTGAACATAAAATTTTCAATTTCAGTGTAGCACATGAAATACACATATAATATGCTGATATAACATACTACAACACCATAGGAACCAATTGCAATCAACAATTAACCCTAATTTTCTTATTTAGAAAAAATTAGGTTTAGGTAAAAATTGAAATTTTAAGCAAGAAACGAGATTATACCTCAAATTACTCTTGCTGGAGGCTTGAGTGGAAGTTAGGGATGATCAGAAGGGGAAAATTTGGTGTTTGGAGGCTAGAAATCGCGGATTGGGGGATTGAGGGTTTTAGAAATCGTGTTGAAGCAAATAGAAGGAGGGAGGAAACGAGGCTGAATTGTTCTCGGGTGGAACAAAACGCGATTATAATCGACGGTTTCCGAGCAATCTTAATGCCTAAAATTCTTACACTGTAAATACACTTAATAGTGATAAGCTGTGTTCCTGAATGAACATATAAATTGATCAATATTCATCTGTTAGACTTCCTATTAAGAACATTATAAATACATGTATAAGGACATGAAATTAAGCCAAAGACTAGGCTGCATTATAAGTCCAGTTACAGATGGCATAGATGTAGCAATGCTGGTTAATTTCATGTGCTACTAGACTTCCTATTAAGAACATTATAAATACATGTATACGGACATGAAATTAAGCCAAAGACTAGGCTGCATTATAAGTCCAGTTACTAATGGCATAGATGTAACAATGCTGGTTAATTTCATGTGCTCCTAAATATAAATATATGAGAACAGCGTCTTCATTTAAATAATCAACAAATAATAAGTTAAACATGTGTCGCTAACATTGGAATTTTCCAAATTATAACAATATATGAGCATAAATTTAATTTTGAGTATATTTTGTAGTTTTATTCTACCTTAAAACTGCTACTTACAAAGACTTACTGTGGCGCTATATACGTACTGATGAAGAAATTGGTGAAGTTGTAGGTCATTATGCTTGGTTGCATGTGATCGACATTCAGTAGCAATTCTCCTGGTGGAAACCGCGACTTTACCAAGTAGAGCTGATTTATCTTTCTTTTGCATAGGTAATTTTTAATGCCGTAAGCAAACGTGAGATTTTAGTACAGGTAATTCTTCAAATTGGAAATTATGTTCCATCTTTTGCTCCCTTCTCATTTTTGTTATCTTCTCTTCTCATTTTTCTCTAGCAAGAAACATAATTTCATTTTAGTACATGTGTAACAACCCGTATTTTTATAACATGTTATAACTATAAACCAAGGCAGAATTAATTTTTAAAATGAGAATCAAGGGAAATGGGTTACGTCATTGCGTTCGTCTCGAAATTATGCTTGGAAACGAGTCCGAGTTCTCGAAAATCGGAGTTCGTATGACCATTTTATAACCCTCCGAAGTTATCAGAAAATTTCAAGTTCAAAGCAGCTCAGAATTCGAATTCAAATTTCGAATTCAAACCACAAACAGACTGGGCGGGAAATTTCCCGCCCAGGACCAGGTCGACCTATGGGTCGACCATAGTGTCGACCTTCTCAGGACCAGGTCGACCATAGTGTCGACTTGGGTGTCGACCTGGGGGTCGACCTGGTGGCCGAGCCCACTTTTGAAGCTGGATTCACTTTGATGTTTCTGGCCTCGTTTCTGTCTACATTCGTTGACCTGACCCTATATAAACAGCCCCTAACACTAGTCTCTCTACACAAAATTCTCTCTGACCTTATGCTACTCTAATTCTGGTTGAAAAGTTAGAGAAAGGGACCACTTCTTTTACGTCGAAACTATGTTAAGAGAATTGCTGATTTGGGGATTTCTGTTAGGACTTGACTAAGCATATAAAGATTCAACATCGACTTTCTTTTTCTAATTCTCGAACCACGATCTGTAAGCCCCAGTTACTTTTAGATTTAAACTGTAAATGCAATATGAATATGTTGTTAATTGAAATTGGACCTGTGTATGATGACGGTTTTACATCCATTCTTGTTCATCTTGGATCTTGACTTTTGGATGTATTACTATGACATTAATTTGGGGCCTATTCATATTGTAAATCAAAAAGAAAACTCCCTCATATTATCATGCCTGCAATGTTGAAACTGCTATTAGTCCCAAGTTTATGACTATCACCTTATGTCAATCGTTACCATGACTATACTATCACCTTATGACAACTGTTATCTTGACTAGTACCTTATTTTGCTAGATTTGGAATCTTTATGTTTGAGGCTGGTATTCCATATGCCAGTAATGTTATAATCATTTATCTCAAGTCATACCATGCTATGCTAGTAATCACATTTGCCACCTTATACCCGTCCCTTTTTATGTTATTCCCTAATTAGATTTATTTGTATCGATTCGAGTTTATGTGCGATGGGAATACGATTTGGGTAGATTAGGTAAAATATGAATTGGCTTTGAACATGAACGTTATTATAACTTGAACCTATATATGGACAAGAACTTGACATGAAATTTACATGAAACCTGACATGAAAACTCGACATGAATTTTGACATGAAAACTTGAACATGGGCATGACACTTAGATAAACTTGAAAATGGCCAACTCGAGGTTGGGTTGAGTTTGCAGTGTAAATCTACCCGAAACCGCCCGGCAAATCCAGTGACTGCGAACAATAGGATCCAATGTGGGTAGTTAGTCATATCGCACGTAAAACCCAAGGTTAGACTTTGTTGTGGTGTAAATCTGCCTGGAACCACCCGGCAAATCCAGTGACCACAACAATTAGTCTAATGTGAGAGGTTGGGGTGCATTAATGAATTAATGCCACATGATAGGGTTAAGTCATGAAACACTTGAATATACTTAACCAACTTGACACGATGATTTGATAGGGTTAAGTCATGAGCCACTCGAACACACTTAACCAACTTGATACATGATCTGGATAGGGTTAAGTCACGAATTTGAATGACAACACTTAACTCATTAGAAACCCTAGTTATGCGGTCCTTTTCAGCAGTAACCCACATAGATGTATCACGATACCTTGGGACTAGGCAGGGTAGGGCACGGTTACTGGGCTGATTGTAAGCGACCAGAACGATGGCTGAGTAGGTGCGCCATTGTAGGTTCAGGCGGACTATGGTCATGCACGTAGTCCGGAGTTGAAAAAGCAGGCATTGGGCACCCGTAGGTTTACACTGTGCGTGCTTGATTCGTGTCGATGGTTGGCACCATAGGGCTTGATACCCCCTATGGTGGACCTAGCATATGTGACTACATTTCAGGATAGGGACGTATGACATAGACACATGACGAGCTAGAACTTGTAGGGAGCCGATCGATTAATAGATCGTACCGTGGGACCCCGTAATGGGTCACTTCATGATACTGGGCCTAGGGATCATTCCATGATTAATACTTGACGTAGGCTAGAACACTAGTACAGTTGGTGCAGCGAACCTTGAATATGCGATGCTAGACTTGACTTATCTTGTCATCTTAATTATCATATCAGTCCTGTTATCATCCTTATGTTTAATTCCAATTTTCGCATGTCATGTTACCTTTACTAGTTTTTATACTGAAAGTCACTAGGGCTTACCATTCTTATGACTGACCCTTTTTCTTTCGCCTCTTTTTTTTCGTTTCCCCCCCCAGGTTCTCAGGGTGGAAACACTAGCTCTTTGCTTGGATTTAGCTTGCTTTCTGACAGCTCATGCACGGTTTGGTCTTGAGCTATGCTATGGCTGCATCTGCTATTTATGGGGAATAATTTACTTTTGTTATCTTAAGTTTATGCTTCTATATTTGGAACTTGATGTAATGGAATAATTTGTACTTTGGATATATGGGGTTTTGACTCCTTTCTTGAAAGTAATAAAAATTTGGTTTTAATTTCTACTGCTGCTTTATTTATGTTCTGCCTTGCGATATCTCTGTGTATGTTTACCTAGATAATACTCCACCAAAACTAGTGCATTCCCTTTGAGAGTGACCCTAGCGGAGGTGGGGTACTACATTTGGTACCAGAGCAGAAGGTTACCAGGCTGGGCAAAAGTTTTAAAAACCTTCTGAAACTATTTTCAAAACCATTTATAAAGAAGCATTTTTCAAGAAAAGTTTTATGTTTAAAAAGGCTATTCCCCAAAAGCCATTAGCACTTTTATAACACCCTGTATTTTTGTTAACACTAATGTTAGTAATTAATAAAAAATGTGTAAAGGGGAGATGTATCTAATGTGCATACAAATTTATTGATAAATGTGTAAAGGGGAGATGTATCTAATGTCCATACAAATTTAATAATAAATGTGTAAAGGGGGGATGTATCTAATGTGCATACAAATTTAATAATAAATGTTAATAATGTAAATTAAGAAAGTAATTGTGAACATAATTGGTTTCTCTTTAGAATGGATGGCTTTGATTAACCTTGGCTTCATCGACGGCTCAAATTAACTAACAATCCTATATAAACAGCCCCCTAGTCCCCTTCTCTTTGCACCATTCTTCTCTAACCTTATGCTGCACAAATTCTTGATGGACATGGCTTCTTCTTCTTCCTCTAAATCTAAATAAATAGATTAAAATAAAATATAAATCAAGACGAGGATATCCTGCTCAAGTCTTTCAAGAGAAGATTCAAGACAAGTTAGGGTTCAGGTAAAGATTCAACGGCTTCAAGCAACGCTATCTTTCTATCTTTTCTAGATCCAATCAATGTCAGTCGGTTACTTTTTAGATTTGAACACCTTTTCTATTTGTGACATGAAATTAAAAGAATATAAGAAATATGCCTTATCAATTCATTGAATCTGTGCTTGTTTATGACTTTGGATCTGATTCTTGATTATGGCCTAGAACACATTGTGACTAAATTGCCAATGCTTAAGATTATGACTATGGAACTGTGGCCTTTGAAACCATAAGCCTTTGACTATGAACATAAGCCTTTGACTATGAACATAAACCTTTGACTAGGAGAATAAACAATGCCTATGACTATGACAAGGACAATAGTGGATAATTACCTATGATTCATGAACATGATATTATTGCCTAGGATTATGACTGTGAGATTGGATCTAAACTTGATTATCAATTCAGTTTATTCTTAATTATCCTTGGATCCTGATTATGGGAATTTATCTATTAAGATAGATCTACCCATGTACTTGAACCTATGTTATTTGTTCAACCCTTTTTATGTCATAATATTATCAGACCTATAGGCCTTCGATGCTTTAATCAATTTATTCAGTGTAATTTGTTAGATCTGTGATTAGTGAGTTATCATCTTCTGCCAGTCGTTATGTCTATCTTTTCATGGCATTTTGGTTCATTCCCTTTTTATCCAAGAATCTAGATTTATCTATATTCTAGGATGAAATCACGATTACACGAACGATGGGAATACGATTTGGGCAAATCATAAATTTGACTTAAATATGGTTGTAAACTTGGAAATTGGCATAATGTGGAACATTAACATAATTATGATTGACATAATTTAGAACATGTATTATGGCATGTTTATTAGAACGCAAATTTGAAAATTTGACATGAATTATGGAATATGTAATTTGACATATTAAATTTAGTATTGGCAAGTAAGCAAAGTTTACGGCGTAAACGGTAAACTAGAATAATAATTCCAGTCTTGCCATAAACTGTAAATTAGGATGTTAAATCTGAATTGGGTCAATTAAAGTTAATTTGGCATAATAAGTATATTAGCACAAATTTTGGATTTAGTCATAATTGTGAGTAATTGTCATGTTTAGAATAATCATGGTTAGTGACACTTAATTTGGTATAATTTACATACCAAAAACTATAAATATGATATATAGGGAAAATGGGCCATAATAATAAATGTTGACAATGTACATTAATAGAGTAATAATGGAATAAGTAAATTAGGGGAAATTTACTTATAGAATTTATCCTAAATGAGAAAAGTAAATTTAGACAATACGAACATGCTTAACCCGAGGTTGGATTGAGTTGTGATGTAAACCTGCCCGGACCCGCCCGGCTGTCCTGTGATCATAACAATACCTATCTGATGTGGGAGGTTAAGGCATTGAGCCTGATAAAGGCCCGAGGTTAGACTGAGTTGTGGCGTAAGACTGCCCGGAACCAACCGGCATACCGGCAGCCACAACAATACCTGTCTAATGTGACTGGCTGGTGCTTTAATAAGACAATTAAAGTTAAGCTAGAATGGGAGGGTTAAGTCCATAAGAACACTTAACCAACTTAACTCAGTTAAGCTATAATGGGAGGGTTAAGTCCATAGGAACACTTAACCAACTTAACACAGTTAAGTTAGAACGATAGGGTTAAGTTAACTAGAACACTTAACCGACTTAACATGGTAACAAGACAAGATTTGTAGGGGTTAAGTAACTAAGAAAAACACTTAGCCAATTTAATATGTTAACCAGACTAGAAAGTAGGGGTTAAGTAAATTCAATACACTTAGCCAATTTAACATGTTAATTAGACTAGAGGTTGGGGATAAGTAAAGTTAATACACTTATCCAATTTAACATTCTAACTAGACTAGAGGTTGGGGTTAAGTAAATTTAATACACTTAGCCAATTTAATATGTTAGCTGGACTAGACCGTAGGGTTAAGTAAGCTTGAACACTTAACCATCAAAGTGTGATAATTGAATAGGGTTAAGTTAAAAACATGAAAGGACAATACTTAACCATTAGAACATGATATTCAAACCAAAGTTAGGGTTAAGTTAACTAAGGGAACACTTAACCGTTATAACATGTTAGTTAAAACAGATAGGCAAGGTTAAGTTAAAAAGGAACACTTAACCAATATAACATGAATGGGTAGGGTTAAGTAAATACTTAACCAATATAACTTGATGCTGGTAGGGTTAAGTCAACGTGAATTACTGGTAACACTTAACCAGTTTAACATGACAAATGAATAGGTTAAGTTAACTTGTATCGACTAATGACACTTAACCAATCCAACTTGACGAGAAAGAGAACTAAGTAGTAAACCTTAGTTAAAAGGACTAAGTGTTAAACCTTAGTTAAGAAAACGATGATTCAGGAAACTAAGTGGTAAACCTTAGTTAGGAAAACTAAGTAGTAATTCTTAGTATAACACGAGGAGGAGCGAACGTCCATCTGATCTTAAAGAAGGCTCCAACGAATTGGGTTACGAAGCCCGAGGCTTCGAAGGGACGTGAGGGTACTCTTGGTATCCCTCTGTGAGGCTGATGATCCTCCTGGGCTCACAGATGTTAAGGACTGTGTTAGGAGAACCAAGGGTATTCCTTGGTTGCAATTTAAGGCAACCTAAAGACTAGGGTGGACCAACGTGATTCGGCGAGACCAGTAGCCCTGTGATAGTAACTCGTCGTCTACCTACCATCTTGAGTAAGTCGAGATACGTAAAGCGGAAAGGCGGAGAACTCCAAAAGATCATATACTTGCTATCTAGTTATGGGTGAGGATGGCCATAAGACAGTGGGGCATAGAGGGCCTGCGTATAGTTCTCAATTTTTCAAGGGTGGCCTTTCATTAGTTGAGGGAAGGGTCAGGTGGGACCATAGCCACTGGAAAAAAAGACCTTAGTATCTGCATCGGCAGATATGTGAAAGCTCCTGACCGAGTTCCGTGTTTCTAGAATAGCCCTGCCACGGGACTTGGGTCGCACATTTCAGGACATGTGCATCTAGACAGCGATAAACGATCCGCGACACATACGTGGGGAAAATCTAGGAACATATACCACTCTAGGTAGTGCGTCCTAGACTAGCGGCATCGTTCGATAGGTAGCGTAATCTCTAGTTGGACCTAGGTGGCATAAACCCTGAATCTGTGAAGCATTAGATAAGCCGCGTAAACCCGAGTGGAATCTAGGAAGCACTTTGATATAAAACCCTAGATTTGATCTAGGTAATAAATAATAAATGTACGCCTAAAGGCAACCACAATTACTGGGATTGGGATCGCGTTATCATTTTAGACAGATTACTAGTTGGGACACTAGATAGGTGGTGCAAAGACATAGAAACCATAATAACAGGTTAATAGCGAAGCGGGGAAAGTATTAAAGCATATCCAGTTTATCTTGTCCTAGAATATCTTGTGTTAATCTTATACTATCTTGTTGGCCCTATCATCATGGTATTGTCTTGTATTCAGTTAATTCATGTCGTTTTGTTTTTCCTTATTCACATGCTAGAAGTAGCTGAACTTACCAGACTTTATGTCTGACCCAGTTTTCTTTCGTCTTCTTTTCTTCCGTTCCCCCCCCCAGGTTGTTAAGGAGGGAATAGTATAGCTCAGGTTAGATTGGACCGTCACTCTTCCCTGGCTCGAAGATTCTTTGACAAAGTGCTTTGGACTCTCTTTTTCTGCGGCTATGGCTGGCTTATGCTACATTAGGGAATATAAGTGTTATTTTATGCTTCTTTATTTTGTAAGACAGATGACACTCTGATATTGGAAAATAATTGTTGTACAAACTATTTTATGAATAAAGTAAAGTTTTATTTTCCGCTGTTTTAATTTTATCTGTCTTGTAATTTATCTGCATCTTTTACCCTAAATGCTCCATAGAACTTAGTGCATTCCCTTTGTGAGTGACACTAAAGGATGTGGGGTGTTACACGTGGTATCAGAGCTAAAGGTTACCGGATCAGATAAAAGATTTGAAAAAAATTATTATTTTCGAACAGTTTTAAAAGAAGCATTTTCAAAAGAAAAGTTTTGTTTTAAAGGCATATTCCCCAAAAGCCATACGCATTATCTTCTGATTCTCTGTTCGAATTCTTTGTCCCCTTCTTTCTTGAGTCTCTGGGGCTCCTGGCTTTCTGGGAGGTAACCTCATCGAAGGGCGAAGTAGTGCCCGACTTCCATCTATAACCGTAGTAGTTTCACCTGCGGCTAGTTTTCTTTCAAGCTTAGTAGGGTTTTCTGTACGATGGAGGCAGCTTTCGAGAGATTTGTCAACATGATTACACACGAAAGAGGATGAGGAGTTTTGCTAAGGAGCACAACCCAAGGATGAGGAATTCATGGATGTAGACTTGGCTCACGAAGGAGGAAGGGATTATAAAACCTAAGTCAAGAGGAAGTATCTTAACTATGGCAGAATAGGGCATATAATTAAGAACAAAGGACAAGATTTTCAGAAGGGAAAGTACATGCTTTCACCACTAAGCATACCTAGGAGAAAGGTAGTAAAGTTCTGTTGGAAGAGTCTAGCTTTTCTGTTTGTACTCTTTCTTTTGGTTTTAGCACTTCGCATTTGTTCATATTTGCTTCCATAGTTGAGTCTTCCATAGTTAAGTCTCTGGACCTTAGTACTTGTATAGTAAAAGATCCCAACTAGTGCTCAAGTGTTTGGTTGTTTTTGCTTAGATCATTTCACGTAGATCGTCCAAATTCAGAGGAGACATTCCTCGAGTGCTTGTCTGATATTGGTTTAGGCCTTTGGGGCTTATACTTGAGGGATGTCGAGTTCGACTAGGATGGTTTGCTTGAGAGATGAATAGTTGTGGCAAGCGCTCTATATAGAGAAGGACTAACCTTAAGGGAGGTAAAAAGTACGTAGTGACCTTTTGACCCTCATAGTTACGGCATGATGGATAAGCTAAGAGGAGAGACCTCTGATCTTCCTAGTATATACATTCAGTATCATGGTTGACATTTGTTTATTTTGGAAATGGAGGTCAAGAAACTTCACAATCGTGAAGTTGAATCTGTTAAGGTACAGTTGAGTAAAGCTCAAGAAGACGTGATACGGGAGATTGAAGATAAGGCATACGCGCCTCATACCCTTTTTCTTAAGGGTACATCCTTGATTCCTTTTTTTAGGAATTCTATGCATACTAATTTCTAGCTTTTAAGGTATATCCTCTAACACGTATCATCGATCCTTAGGTAGAAACCTTTTTGGATGTAAACATGTATTTGAAACATGTTATGGTTGATGGTTGCGAATGGTTGCTACTGGTTGCTCGTGAATGCATATACACACGTATTAGGCAGTAGATCAGCTCAGACGCCTTCATATTTCATTTACATATATGTATTTGTTTATGAATTGAACTTAATGTGTTATCATATGGATGTCGCATTTGAGTGAATGATTGTGCACTCATATAAAAATAATATGTATCATTAGGATTTGCATACATATTGGAAACATGGAACTGACATGATTTGCATTAATGAGGTCAACTGAATCAGTAGACCGCCTGATTTTGCATTAGATAAAGACATGTACACACACTATGCGTATGAACATACAAGCATTAGAAGTCTTTAAGGACAATGGACGCCTGTGTTTGATGGTTGAGTAGATGGATGATTGGATGGTAGGATTTACATTCTTCTTGACTTGAACATTTCGGGGTCGAAATCCTTTAAGGAGGGGAGAATGTAACACCCCGTATTTCTGTTAACACTAAAGTTACTAATTTAATAATAAATGTGTAAAGGGGAGATGTATCTAATGTGCATACAAATTTAATAATAAATGTGTAAAGGGGAGATGTATCTAATGTGCATACAAATTTAATAATAAATGTGTAAATGGGAGATGTATCTAATGTGCATACAAATTTAATAATAAATGTTAATAATGTGCATTAAGAAAGTAATTGTGAACATAATTGGCTTCTCTTTAGAACTGATGGCTTTGATTAACCTTGGCTTCATCGACGACTCAAATTAACTTGCAATCCTATATAAACAACCCCATAGTCTCCTTCTCTTTGCACCATTCTTCTCTAACCTTATGCCGCACAAATTCTTGATGGACATGGCTTCTTCTTCTTCCTCTAAATCTAAATAAATATATTAAAATAAAATATAAATCAAGATGAGGATATCCTGCTCAAGTCTTTCAAGAGAAGATTCAAAACAAGTTAGGATTCAAGTAAAGATTCAACGGCTTCAAGCAACGCTATCTTTCTATTTTTTCTAGATCCAATCAATGTAAGTCGGTTACTTTTAAGATTTGAACGCCTTTTCTATTTGTGACATGAAATTAAAAGAATATATGAAATATGCCTTATCATTTCATTGAATCTGTGCTTGTTGATGACTTTGGATCTGATTCTTGATTATGGCCAAGAACACATTGTGACTAAATTGCCAATGCTTAAGATTATGACAATGGAACTATGGCCTTTGAAACCATAAGCCTTTTACTATGAACATAAGCTTTTGACTATGAACATAAGCCTTTGACTAGGAGCATAAACCAATGCGTATGACTATGACAAGGACAATAGTGGATAATTACCTATGATTCATGAACATGATATTATTGCCTAGGATTATGACTGTGAGATTGGATCTAAACTTGATTATCAATTCAGTTTATTCTTAATTATCCTTGGATCTTGATTATGGAAATTTATCTATTAAGTTAGATCTACCCATATACTTGAACCTATGTTATTTGTTCAACCCTTTTTATGCCATAATATTATCAGATCTATAGGCCTTCGATGCTTTAATCAATTTATTCAGTGTAATTTGTTAGATCTGTGATTAGTGAATTATCATCTTCTGCTTGTCATTATGTCTATCTTTTCATGGCATTTTGGTTCATTCCCTTTTTGTCCACGAATCTAGATTTATCTATAATCTAGGATGAAATCACGATTACACGAACGATGGGAATACGATTTGGGCAAATCATAAATTTGACTTAAACATGGTTGTAAACTTGGAAATTGGCATAATGTGGAACATTAACATAATTATGATTGACATAATTTAGAACATGTATTATGGCATGTTTATTAGAACGCAAATTTGAAAATTTGACTTGAATTATGGAATATGTAATTTGACATATTAAATTTAGTATTGGCGAGTAAGCTTAGTTTTAGGCGTAAACGGTAAACTAGAATAATAATTCTAGTCTTGCCATAAACTGTAAATTAGGATGTTAAATCAGAATTGGGTCAATTAAAGTTAATTTGGCATAATAAGTATATTAGCACAAATTTTGAATTTAGTCATAATTGTGAGTAATTGTCATGTTTAGAATAATCATGGTTAGTGACATTTAATTTGGTATAATTTACATACCAAAAACTATAAATATGACATATAGGGGAAATGGGCCATAATAATAAATGTTGACAATGTACATTAAAAGAGTAATAATGGAATAAGTAAATTAGGGAAAATTTACTTATAGAATTTATCCTAAATGAGAAAAGTAAATTTAGACAATATGAACATGCTTAACCCGAGGTTGGATTGAGTTGTGATGTAAACCTGCCCGGACCCGCCCGGCTGTCCAGTGATCACAACAATACCTATCCAATGTGGGAGGTTAAGGCATTGAGCTCGATAAAGGCCCGAGGTTAGACTGAGTTGTGGAGTAAGACTGCCCGGAACCAACCGGCATACCGGCAGCCACAACAATACCTATCTAATGTGAGTGGCTGGTGCTTTAATAAGACAATTAAAGTTAAGCTAGAATGGGAGGGTTAAGTCCATAAGAACACTTAACCAACTTAACACAGTTAAGCTAGAATGGGAGGGTTAAGTCCATAGGAACACTTAACCAACTTAACACAGTTAAGTTAGAATGATAGGGTTAAGTTAACTAGAACACTTAACCAACTTAACATGGTAACAAGACAAGATTTGTAGGGGTTAAGTAACTAAGAAAAACACTTAGCCAATTTAATATGTTAACCAGACTAGAAAGTGGGGGTTAAGTAAATTCAATACACTTAGCCAGTTTAACATGTTAACTAGACTAGAGGTTGGGGATAAGTAAAGTTAATACACTTAGCCAATTTAACATGCTAACTAGACTAGAGGTTGGGGTTAAGTAAATTTAATACACTTAGCCAATTTAATATGTTAGGTGGACTAGACCGTAAGGTTAAGTAAGCTTGAATACTTAACCATCAGAGTGTGATAAATGAATATGGTTAAGTTAGAAACATGAAAGGACAATACTTAACCATTAAAACATGTTAATCAAACCAATGTTAGGGTTGAGTTAACTAAGGGAACACTTAACCGTTATAACATGTTAGTTAAAACAGATAGGCAAGGTTAAGTTAAAAAGGAACACTTAACCAACACAAGATGAATGGGTAGGGTTAAGTAAATACTTAACCAATATAACTTGATTCTGGTAGGGTTAAATCAACGTGAATTACTAGTAACATTTAACCAGTTTAACATGACAAATGAATAGGTTAAGTTAACTTGTATTGACTAATGACACTTAACCAATCCAACTTGACGAGAAAGAGAACTATGTAGTAAACCTTAGTTAAAAGGACTAAGTGGTAAACCTTAGTTAAGAAAGCGATGATTCAGGAAACTAAGTGGTAAACCTTAGTTAGGAAAACTAAGTAGTAATTCTTAGTATAACACGAGGAGGAGCGAACGTCCATCTGATCTTAAAGAAGGCTCCAACGAATTGGGTTACGAAGCCCGAGGCTTCGAGGGGACATGAGGGTACTCTTGGTATCCCTCTGTGAGGCTGCAGATGATCCTCCTGGGCACACAGAGCTTAAGGTCTGCGTTAGGAGAACCAAGGGTATGCCTTGGTTGTAATTTAAGGCAACCTAAAGACTAGGGTGGACCAGCGTGATTCGGCGAGACCAGTAGCCCTGTGATAGCAACTCGTCGTCTACCTACCATCTTGAGTCAGTCGAGATACGTAAAGCGGAAAGGAGGAGAACTCCAAAAGACCATATACTTGCTATCTAGTTATGGGTGAGGATGGCCATAAGACAGTGGGGGCACAGGGGGCCTGCGTATAGTTCTCAATTTTTCAAGGGTGGCCTTTCGTTAGTTGAGGGAGGGGTCAGGTGGGACCATAGCCACTGGAAAAACAGACCTTAGCATCTGCATCGGCAGATATCTGAAAGCTCCCGACCGAGTTCCGTGTTTCTAGAATAGCCCTGCCACGGGACTCAGGTCGCACATTTCAGGACATGTGCATCTAGACAGCGATAAACGATTCGCGACACATACGTGGGGAAAGTCTAGAAAGATATACCACTCTAGGTATTGCGTCCTAGACTAGGGGCATCGTTCGACAGGTAGCGTAATCCCTAGTTGGACCTAGGTGGCATAAACCCTGAATCTGTGAAGCATTAGATAAGCCGCGTAAACCCGAGTGGAATCTAGGAAGCACTTTGATATAAAACCCTAGATTAGATCTAGGTAGTAAATAATAAATGTACGCCTAAAGGCAACCACAATTACTGGGATTGGGACCGCGTTATCATTTTAGACAGATTACTAGTTGGGACACTAGATAGGTGGTGCAGAGACATAGAAACCATAATAACAGGTTAATAGCGAAGCGGAGAAAGTATTAAAGCATATCCAGTTTATCTTTTCTTAGCATATCTTGTATTAATCTTATCCTATCTTGTTGGCCCTATCATCATGGTATTGTCTTGTATTCAGTTAATTCATGTCGTTTTGTTTTTCCTTGTTCACATGCTAGAAGTAACCGAACTTATCAGACTTTATGTCTGACCCAGTTTTCTTTTGTCTTCTTTTCTTCCGTTTCCCCCCCATGTAGTTAAGGAGGGAATAGTATAACTTAGGTTAGATTTGACCGTCACTCTTCCCAAGCTCGAAGATTCTTTGACAAAGTGCTTTGGACTCTCTTTTTCTGCTGCTATGGCTGGCTTATGCTACATTGGGGAATATAAATGTTATTTTATGCTTCTTTATTTTGTAAGACAGATGATACTCTGATATTGGAAAACAATTGTTGTACAAACTATTTTATGAATAAAGTAAAGTTTTATTTTCCGCTGTTTTAATTTTGTCTGTCTTGTAATTTATCTGCATCTTTTACCCTAAATGCTCCACAGAACTTAGTGCATTCTCTTTGTGAGTGACACTAAAGGATGTGGGGTGTTACAACTTTCCTTTGTTTCCTCATTTGGATCTTTTTCTTTTCGTTTTTCAGCATGTCTGATCTTAACCTTCCTGAGGGAATACCCGTACCTGGATGGTTCCGAAGGTACTTAGAAGCTAGGGCCAACGACGCGGGCTCGGCTGACATCCCTTCTCCTCCTCCCCCAGTGGCTGCGGTTCCTCCTCCTCCTGGTATCGCCTTTGCCAAAATATGCAAAGACTTTAAAGCAATGGGCGACAAGAACTTCGTTGGAACTGAAACCTTTGTTGAGGCGCGAAACTGGCTAAAGGAGACGGAAGACATGTTTATTATCTTTGATGTGGAGGACCATAGGAAAGTTCAGTTGGCAGCATGGTTGTTGAAAGAGGAAGCTGCATTTTGGTGGGAAGTCACCAACGCTGCCAGGCCAGTTGAGACTTGGGCAGACTTTAGAGAGAGGTTTGGGCTTAAATTCTTATCGTCAGTAGAAGAGAACCTTCAGATGGAGAGGTTCCTAGCACTTAAGAAAGGTGACATGTCTGTTAGGGAGTACGTGAATAAGTCTAATCAGCTTTCTCGGTTCGATTTGGACTTGGTTAACACGGCCCAGAAAAAGGCTGTACGCTTTGCACGAGTATTAAACGAGCCACTACACAGTTTGGCCATAACTCATATACCCATGGGGGCGACCTTTGAAAGCTTGGTGGATATGGCTCTACTTTATGAGGAAGACAATAATAGCAAGAAGGAGGTTAAGCTTAATGAGACTCAGAATAAGAAAGCCGACTTCAAGAAGGGGGGCAACAAGAATAACAAGAATAATAAGAGCAACAACAAACCACTTGAGACGAGGAAGTGCAACTTTTGTGGTATTACTGGACAACTAGCTAAAGACTGTAGAAAGAAGAAAAGGAAGTTGGGTGAATGTTTTCATTGTGGAGATACTGGACACATCAGCAAGGATTGCCCTAAGAAGCAATGGCAGGGGCAAGGGCAGACCCAGAGAGCAGGAGCTTCTGGAGGGCAGTTGCATGCTCTCAACACCACTTCCGCTCTTGACCGATGTAGTAATATTTCTGTAGAAAGCCTTGTTTACATTTCTGACTTTCCTGTTCGAACCTTATTTGACTCTGGCGCATCGCATACTTTTATTTCTTCTGATATTGTTGAAAATCTGCACCTAAGTACTAGTCTGGTTGAGGATCCCGTTGTAGTTTCAAATCCAATTGTGGGCTCTGCCCATCTATCTATGATTTGTGAGGATTTGAGGATCTCTATCTTAAGCGTAGAATTCACGTGTAATGCTTATGTTCTCGGATTTATGGGATATGGTTTGATCCTAGGTATGGATTGGCTGACCACTTATGGAGCCGTTCTTGATTGTGAACGAAGGGTAGTGAGGCTCATGACTCGCCTCGGTAATACCCTTGAAATTTCTTGTAACCTTAAGGGTCCGATCATGCTGTGTTATCTTGAATCTCTTGACTCGTCCGTCGATAATTTGAAGTCTGTAAGAGTGGTCCGTGAATATCCAGATGTCTTTGATGAGGTGATAGGGTTACCTCCTAAACGCGAGATAGACTTCCGAATTTATCTTGTTGATAATGCCAAACCAGTTTCATTGCCCGTTAGGCACATGGCCCCGTGAGAAAGAAGGGAGCTCAGTAAACAAGTTAACGAGTTGCTTGAGAAAAATTTCATAAGGCAAAGCATTTCTGAATGGGGTGCTCCGGTGGTATTCGCTACTAAGGTGGATGGATTGCTTCGTCTGTGCGTAGATTATCGTGAGTTAAACAATCTAACTAAGAAAAATAGGCACCCACTACCAAGAATCGACGATTTGTTTGACCAGCTTGTGGGAGCATCTGTTTTCTCTCAACTCAATCTAGCCACAGGATTCCATCATCTTAGAGTGGCTAAGGATAGCATTGACAAAACTGCGTTTAGAACTCCCGATGGTTTCTTCGAATGGCTCGTCATGCTGTTTGGGTTAACGAATGCACCCGCGTACTTTGTAGATTTGATGAGTATGGTGTTTTGGTAGTTCCTTAACAAGTTTGTGGTAGTTTTCGTGGATAATATTTTGATCTTCTCAAAAGATGAAGAAGAGAATGCTAGACATCTCAAGGAAGTCATGGAAACACTTAGAGCACACTAGTTAAAGGCAAAGTTCTCCAAGTGCCATTTTTGGAGGAAGGAAGTTCGGTTCCTTGGACATGTAGTTTCTAAGCAAGGCATAGCCGTGGACCCCGCAAAGGTAGTTGCGGGACATGACAGGAAAATTCCTAAGAATGCAACGGAGGAGAGGAGCTTTCTCGGTTTGGCGGGCTACTAAATGAAGTTCATTAAGGACTTCGCTAAGATTTCAGCCCCTCTTACTAAGTTAACAAAGAAGAACCTAGCTTTTGCATGGGACAAAGAGTGTGACATTGCTTTTCAGAGACTTAAGAGAGCCCTCACCGCAGCTCTAGTTTTGGCATTACCTGACGGAGGCAAGGTGTTTACGGTGTACACAGATGCGTGCGGCACAGAATTAGGCGTTGTCCTAATGCAAGATGGAAGAGTAATATGGGTCAGATAACTTAAGGTTCATGAGAAGAACTATCCCACGCATGACTTGGAGTTGGCCACGATCGTTTTTGCACTTAAATCTTGGCGCCATTATCTTCTTGGGGAGAAGTTCGAGCTGTATACCGACCACAAATCGCTTAAATACCTCTTCTCACAGAAAGATTTGAATCTGAGACAACAGCGGTGGATGGAATTCTTGGCATCATACGACTTCGATATAGCTTATACCCCTGGCAAGGGTAACGTGGTGGCGGACGCGCTAAGTAGAAAAAGGTTGATTTTGAGCCCCTTGTTTGTTGAAAGGAAAAGCCTTGAGTTTATAGCAACCTTTGATTTTACACCTGCTGTTGAGTCATTGACTGCTACGTTAGCATCTCTTGAGTTAAGACCAACACTTCTAGACCAAGTAAGGACTTCACAAAAGGAAGACCCACAGATAGTTGAAATCATGGACAAGCTGATTAGTGGTGAAACGTCAAGTCACCTCGGTAGGTATGCCATAGATGACAAGGCGTGGCTAAGGCGTGATGGAAGGCTATGCGTCCCACAAGTGGGAGACTTAGTAAGGAAAGTTCTCGAAGAGGCGCATCACTAGAAGATGACCATACGTCCTGTAGGGGATAAGATGTACAGGGATATGAAACGCATTTTCTTTTGGTCTGGAATGAAGAAGGACGTGGTAGAGTTCGTTTCGAAGTGCATGGTGTGCCAACAAGTAAAGGCCGAGTCGAAGAAGCCTGGTGGGCTATTACATCCTTTGGAGGTTCCGCAATGGAAGTGGGAGAGTATCTCGATGGATTTCGTGGATGGACTGCCTAGGTTAAGGAAGGGAAATACTAGCATATGGGTCATAGTTGATAGACTCACGAAAAGTGCTCACTTCATTCCGGTTAAAAGCAAGAGGACCGCATCATGGCTAGCGTTTATTTACTTTCGAGAGATAGTACAGTTGCATGGAGTTCCTTCTAGTATAGTTAGTGATAGTGACCCGATTTTCACTAGCCAGTTTTGGAATAGTCTGCAAGAAGCCATGGGTACACGACTGATTTAAGCACGGCTTATCACCCGCAGACGGATGGACAAACCGAAAGGGTAAATAGAGTACTAGAGGATCTCCTGAGGCTATGCGTTCTTGACTTTGGTTGTACTTGGGAAGACCATCTTCCTCTCGTGGAGTTTGCATATAATAACAGTTACCAAGCTAGCATCGGAATAGCACCATTCGAAGCCCTGTATGGAAGACCGTGCAAGTCGCCAACTTGTTGGTGGGAGACAACAGACAGGCTTATACTGGGGCCCGACATGATAAGGGACACTTCTGAGAAGGTTGAGTTGATACGAAGACGGATGAAAACGGCCCAAGATAGATAGAAATCTTATGCGGACAAGAGAAGGACAGACCTAGAGTTCGAAGTCGGAGATATGGTCTTTATAAAAGTTTCTCCGTTACGCAATGTAGTTCGTTTTGGAGCAGTTGGAAAGCTAGCACCAAGGTTCGTAGGACTGTTCCCTATCACTGAGAGGATTGGACGGATGGCCTATAAGGTAGATTTACCCGATAAGCTGACTGGAGTACACAATGTCTTTCACATCTCGCATCTCAGGAAGTGCTTGCATGAGTCAGCTGAAGTGGTTCAGCCAAGCATCCTTGAAGACGTAGAAGTGGAAAAAGAAGCAACATTGAGGCGAGTTCCAATTCGTATCTTAGGAACGGAGACTAAGAAGCTAAGGAATCGAGAAGTCAAGCTAGTTAAAGTACAGTGGAGTGAGGCCCAAGAAGACGCAACTTGGGAAACCGAAGAGAAGATACACGCGCTTTACCCATTTCTTTTTTAGGGTACATTCTCGATCTCTTTTCCTACAAACTTGAAAACCTTTTCGTAGCATGCTTCTACTACCTACGTTTGTCTTGTTATCTTCTTGATCTTATCTTGAGAACCTTAGGTAGAACCATATGGATGTAAACATGTGATTGAAACATGTTATGGTTGATGGTTGCAAATGATTGCAAGTGTTTGCAAGTGGTTGCCAGTGGATGCATGACACACATTAGGCACTAGATCGGCACAGTCACATTTTCATGTTGCATATGCATGAGTGCTTATACCTGTACATGGATGGAACTTGTTATGCTATCACTTGGATGTTGCATATGAATGAACGTTATGTGCACTCATGTAGAGATTATAAATTATGTTAGGAATCTGCATACATGTTGGATTCATTACACTAACATATTTTGCATTAAGGAGGTTTACTGAATCAGTAACCGCCTGATCTTCTGCATTAGATAAGTACATATACACACACTTTCTGCATATGTTCATACAGCACTAGAAACCTTTTAAGGACAATGGTTGCTTTTGGATGATGATTTGAGTAGATGGATGATGGATGGTATGACACATCATACCCAACTTAGAGATTTCGGGGATGAAATCCTTTAGGGGGGAGAATGTAACAACCCGTATAACCAAGGCAGAATTAATTTTTAAAATGAGAATCAAGGGAAACGGGTTACTCCATTGCGTTCTTCTCGAAATTCTACTTGGAAACGAGTCCGAGTTTTCGAAAATCGGAGTCCGTATGACCAAGTTATGACCCTCCGAAGTTATCAGAAAATTTCAAGTTCAAAACAGCTCAAAATTCGAATTTCGAATTCAAACCACAGAACAGACTGGGCAGGAAATTTCCAGCCCAGGACCAGGTCGACCTGGGGGTCGACCATAGTGTCGACCTGTCCAGGACCAGGTCGACCATAGAGTCGACCTGGGTGTCGACCTGGGGGTCGACCTGGTGGCCGAGATCACTTTTGAAGCTGGATTCACTCTGATGTTTCTGGCCTCGTTTCTGTTTACATTCGTTGACCTGACCCTATATAAACAGCCCCTAACACTAGTCTCTCTAAACAAAATTCTCTCTGACCTTATGCTGCTCTAATTCTGGTTGAAAAGTTAGAGAAAGGGACTACTTCTTCTACGTCGAAACTACGTTAAGAGAATTGCTGATTTGGGGATTTCTGTTAGGTCATGACTAAGCATATAAAGATTCAACATCGACTTTATTTTTCTAATTCTCGAACCACGATCTGTAAGCCCAAGTTACTTTTAGATTTAAACTGTAAATTCAATATGAATATGTTGTTAATTGAAATTGGACCTGTGTATGATGACTGGTTTACATCCATTCTTTTTCATCTTGGATCTTGACTTTTGGATGTATTACTATGACATTGATTTGAGGCCTATTCATATTGTAAATCAAAAATAAAAACCCCTCGTATTATCATGCCTGCAATGTTGAAACTGCTATTAGTCCCAAGTTTATGACTATCACCTTATGTCAATCGTTACCATGACTATACTATCACCTTATGACAACTGTTATCTTGACTAGTACCTTATTTTGCTAGATTTGGAATCTTTATGTTTGTGGCCGATATTCCATATGCCAGTAATGTTATAATGATTTATCTCAAGTCATACCATGCTATGCTAGTAATCAATTTTGCCACCTTATACCCATCCCTTTTTATGTTATTCCCCAATTAGATTTATTTGTATCGATTCGAGTTTTTGTGCGATGGGAATACGATTTGGGTAGATTAGGTAAAATATGAATTGGCTTTAAGCATGAACGTTATTATAACTTGAACCTATATATGGACAAGAACTTGACATGAAATTTACATGAAACCTGACATGAAAACTCGACATGAATTTTGACATGAAAACTTGAACATGGGCATGACACTTAGATAAACTTGAAAATGGCCAACTCGAGGTTGGGTTGAGTTTGCAGTGTAAATCTGCCTGAAACCGCCCGGCAAATCCAGTGACTGCAAACAATAGGATCCAATGTGGGTAATTGGTCATATCGCACGTAAAACCCGAGGTTAGACTATGTTGTGGTGTAAATCTGCCCGGAACCGCCCGGCAAATCCAATGACCACAACAATTAGTCTAGTCTGAGAGGTTGGGGTGCATTAATGAATTAATGCCACATGATAGGGTTAAGTCATGAACCACTTGAATATACTTAACCAACTTGACACGATGATTTGACAGGCTTAAGTTATGAACCACTCGAACTCACTTAACCAACTTGATACATGATATGGATAGGGTTAAGTCACGAATTTGATTGACAACACTTAACCCATTAGAAACCCAAGTTACGCGGTCTTTTTTAGCAGTAACCCACTAAGATGTATCACGATACCATGGGACTAGGCAGGGTGGGGCACGATTACTGGGCTGATTGTAAGCGACCAGAACGACGGATGAGTAGGTGCGCCATTGTAGGTTCAGGCGTACTATGGTCGTGCACGTAGTCCGGAGTTGAAAAAGCAGGCATTGGGCACCCGTAGGTTTACACTGTGCGTGCTTGATTCGTGTCGATGGTTGGCACCATAGGGCCGGATACACCCTATAGTGGACCTAACACAGGTGACAACATTTCAGGATAGGGTCGTATGACACAGACACATGACGAGCTAAACTTGTAGGGAGCCGATCGATTAATAGATCGTACCTTGGGACCCCATAGTGGGTCACTTCATGATACTGGGCCTAGGGATCATTCCATGATTAATACTTGACATGGGTTAGAATACTAGTACAGTTGGTGCAACGAACCTTGAATATGCGAAGCTAGACTTGACTTATCTTGTTATCTTAATTATCATATCAGTCCTGTTATCATCCTTATGTTTAATTCCAATTTTCGCATGTCATGCTACCTTTACTAGTTTTTATACTGAAAGTCACTAGGGCTTACTAGTCTTATGACTGACCCTTTTTCTTTCGCCTCTTTTTCTTTCGTTTTCCTCCCAGGTTATCAGGGAGGAAACACTAGCTCTTAGCTCGGATTTAGCTTGCTTTCTAACAGCTCATGTACGGTTTGGTCTTGAGCTATGCTATGGCTGCTTCTGCTATTTATGGGGAATAATTTACTTTTGTTATCTTAAGTTTATGCTTCTTTATTTGGAACTTGATGTAATGGAATAATTTGTACTTTGGATATATGGGGTTTTGACTCTTTTCTTGAAAGTAATAAAAATTTGATTTTAATTTCTACCTCTGCTTTATTATGTTCTGCCTTGTGATATCTCTGTGTATGTTTACCTAGATAATACTCCACCAAAACTAGTGCATTCCCTTTGAGAGTGACACTAGCGGAGGTGGGGTACTACAACACGCAACTTCTAGTAGACGGAGTGACAAAAATAAAATCTGACGGTAACTAGTAAAAATGTATGTTATTATTTTTATCATAGTTCAAACTTTCAAAGCATAACCAGTTGAAGTAAAATCATCGAACGTCATATTCATGTTAGTATTAACATTAACTGAATTAATCAAGCCAGCAAAATTTAAGGTATGTTCAATTTTGTTTCCTCATGGTACTGCATTTATCAGTATAAAATTATTATAAACATTTGTGAAGATAGAATGCTAATTATGTTCTTATTTTGGCTTACAATTTTTATGCCTTAATACATGTACATATACAGGTTTATGTTTTAAAATCTGACCAAGAATCCAACTGGAATCAATCAAGTTCAAACAGAACTGAATAAAAGTAGATATTTTGATCTTCAGTAATTAGGGATGTTCTCTTTCTTTGTGATGTAGATGCCAGGTTAATTGCTAGTTAAAGAGGATGTTCTAATGTTTATATCTTGTATAAACTCTGAAGCAAGAAGCCGAAGACTGAAACTATAGTGAGAGTATGAGTGACCGTGTACATGTATATGAGTGAATAAGTGTGCAGTGAGGATTCAATGTATATGAGTAAACTGTAGTGAGTAAGTGTATGTACAAGTGATTGTGTAAATAGAGAGGAAACACTATGTGTACTATTTGAAAGTGTAATAAATACTAATTTGAAGAAATATTTGTATAAAAATAATTTTTGAATTAAATATTCAATTCTTGTAAATACTATTAATATTATGTGTAATATTCAAATCCATTGCAACTTTCTGCATTTTACAACAGGCTTGATTGTTACTATAGAAGTTATTACAACGGTCAATATATGTTGCAAAAAATATTACAATGGGTTAGTGTTCTATTGAAGGAACATACAATACAACATAAGACCGTCGTAAAAAGTCTGTTACAGCCGTCTGTTGCCACGTTCGTTGCCCAGTGTAAAAGATGACATATTACAACATGGCCTAATACAGCGGGCGGGCTGGCTGCTGTAAAAGCCCTATTACAACGGGCATTGCCTGTTGTAATAGATCTGTTTTGTTGTAGTGCATGGAAGTTCGTGGCGCGAACCGATGCAACCCTCCAAGGTCGCGGGAATTCGTTGCACGAAACGAAGCACGGGAGTTCACTATAGGTGAAACGGAGCATGGCAGTTCGTGGCGTGAAGCGATGCAACCCTCCAAGTTCGCGGAAATTCATTGCGCAAAATGAAGTGCGGGAGTTCACTATAAGTGAAACGAAGCTGGGAATTCGTGGCGCGAAGCGATGCAACCCTCCTAGGTCACGGGAATTCGTTGCACGAAACGAAGCGCATGAGTTCATTATAAGTGAAACGAAGCGTGGGAGTTCATAGCGCGAAGCGACGCAACCCTCCAAGGTCGCGGGAATTCGTTGCGTAAAACGAAGCGTGGGAGTTCACTATAAGTGAAACGAAATGTGGGAGTTCGTGGCACGAAATGATGCAACCCTCCAAAGTAGCAGGAATTCGTTGCGCAAAACGAAGCGCAGGAGTACACTATAAGTGAAACGAAGCATTGAAGTTCGTGGCGCGAAGCAATGCAACCCTCCAAGGTCGCAGGAATTCGTTACGCGAAATGAAGCGTGGGTGTTCGCTATAAGTGAAACTAAGCGCGGGAATTCGTGGCGCTAAGCGATGCAACCCTCTAAGATCGCGGTAATTTGGTGCGTCAAACAAAGCGCAGGAGTTCACTACAAGTGAAAAATCGTGGGAGTTCGTGACACAAAGCAATGCAACCTTATCTAAAACTTGCTGGAATTCAGATTGTGAAACGATGTGACAACCAAAAATCCTTTCCATACAGAAAGTAACTTCTCCACAAGAGAAATTAACAGTGCTCAAGAAACTTTTTATTGTTGATTCAGTCGACAGGAGAAGACGGACGTTGAATTATAAACGTCCTCCTTATAGTAGGCACATCCAATGGAGTCTTAGATGTTAGAACTGATCCGCAAAATAGACAAACATTGAGCTATAAAAATTCTTCCCACAGTGGGGACTAAAAGACCTCCCCGAGTAGGGGCACAGAATCCAAAGTCCTCCCAGATAGGGGAACAAATATCCACGACTTCTCCAAAAGGAAGCAGAAGATGAATCACAGATACATATTTCACAAATTTGAAATGTAATACCTCATCATATAAGTCATTGAAACACTGACATTTGAAATCCACATTCAGCTTTTATCGATTGGCTAATTTTGAATGCCAATGCGAATTCGAAATAAAATGTTCTGTTTTCGCAGATAATATTCAACATATTATAAACCGTTGAATAAAACAAGTTTGTATAAAGCATTTCATTCAATGGAAATTCACCATAAGTAAGTTTTTAACTGACTAATCTGTTGTCGATGTGGGCAGTCGATAACAAAATATTAGCCCGGAAATGTGCAATGTTTTTGCTGTGGCAAAACAGGTTATAGCAGTGAAAAAAGGAACAACCATTATTTGGTTTAGAAAGTGTGCTTTGTTTCAGTAACACTCAAAGGCTAAACGAGTTCATAAAACAAGTAATTTAGCATAGATTGGCCATGACCTTTTCAATGAGAATTAAGTATGCCCAACCTATCGCAAATTTCACCTGTTCTATACACTCGAGCTCGAATTAAATCTGGGATATTCACACTCTAGCACGACAATGTCGACAAAAAATTCTGAAATCGAAACAAAAGCATCTGTTAGCACGACAAGATTTGTGTAACAGAGCATTTCAGAAATGAATTGGAGTTTGAGTCATTACCAACAAGCTTTTAGGTGTTTTATTAGACATGGATCAGAATGCAAGTTCCATAGCAGACCAAACAAGCAAAGTATATCAATAACAATGTTCATTCCGAAGCCTGCATTTTTCACGAATAAAAATACAAGCTTCAAGGGGCAAATGTTAACCCCATTATTATAACGCAATTCAAAGAATTAATGTCAAGAGACTGCTACTTGTTCACAAACTCCACACGATCGAGCACCACCGGTCGCGCCCTCCAACTAACACACTAATCGGTCGAGCAGAGACCATTTTGGTCGATCGAGCAATAGCATCACGTCAAAGGTTATTCATCCGTACTAATCGATCACTTCGGCAATTGAGCCGTTCAGATCATTGTAGAGCGGTTTGAACAAAAGGGCTCGGTTGAGCACAAAGGCTTAGCCAAACGCAGAGGCTTGGTGGTGCATTTCTGGTCGTGCGATGTATGCACATAAATAAAAACCATCAAGTGGTCAGTCACTAATAAGGTATGGGCAATACAATGGACGGTCGAGCGTAAGAAAGTTGAACACAAATTGGCTTAAGCACTCGTTCATCAGTTGAATATGGCTCACACAATTTTCGTGTCAACATGTCGGTCTTGTGTACTAAGAACAGCAAGTCGTGTACGCGGCATTAAGTCATGTCGTGTTGCGACATTAAACCATGTCGTGGTTACACTTGTATGCCGAAGTCGTTGACACCACTTAGGTTAAGTCATGCACAATATGGTCAACTTCTTCATATATATCAAGAGATCTGGATCAAGCAGCATATTTACTGGTGAGATAGTGGAATGATAAAGTCCGCATCCAAACTTATGAATTAACCATGTGTTTAAATAAATAAGACATTTCATTCCAAGTATTCATATATAAACATGTAAGCATTGAGTCACTCGCTCCAATGAATAACATTATTTTGTGCTCAAGGAAACAGGTCCGCGTTAGCAAAAGTGATAAGTATATGTTGATATTCATGTTGCATAATATAAAGCATATCTGCTCAGCTGAACATGTCTTGCCACGTGGGATCTTAATGTAAGGTCGAGCAGCTTCTTATGGAGGCGTCGAGCATCTCTGTTTAACAATGGTCGAGCAGCACTTTACATGAGGGTTGTACATGGTTAGATACTATGGATCATCACCAGTGTTACATGAAATTGTTATATATAAACACAGCAATGGCAATTTGTGTAATTTTTGTTCCCATTTTCGCATAGTAACTTATTAAAAGTGAATGCATTCTCGTTATTTTTGTGCCCATATCGTATGGCTGCTCGAAGTCACTCGCACATAATTGGAGAGGTCGCTCACACATAATTGGAGAGGTCGATCACTCATAATTAAAGAGGGGTCGGTCATGCGTATGGAGAGCAATTCTTCTGTGTCCAACACCCATGTCCCGCGTGTATCCACCAATCAAATTTTCTCATTTCCACTTTTTTGCATTTAAGTCCATGGAAAATTAAGGGATTTAACTGCAAAAAGCGAAAATCAGGGGGTTGTGATTTGCTGGGGACATGGGACACATAAAAAACAGGGACATAAGAATTGGTGTGATGCGTATGATGAAAGCTGTGTACAGCTGGTTCCAGCTGTCCAATGGCGATTTTGTAAATATATCTATGTGCGACTTCTAACCTGCACGCCATATTTACAGCATTGCCATCGCCTCCAAACTTCACCTATAAATACCACACTGCACAATCATTCAAGGGACTGATCTAAGTCACCCGAAGGGCTGTCATTTCGGTTTTTCACCATCCTCAAGCTCTATTAATGGCTTCCTAAGCTCACTACATCTTCCTCTAATGTCAAGTGGATCTCATTTTCTCCAAACACCATTAGTCCTCACTCAAGTTCAATCCAACTGATCTCCAACCGCCATTACTCCTCTTTAAAGCTTGGATATAACACTAATTTCATGATGGAATCAAGGAAGATCATCTAAACACGAGATCTAGTCCACTCCTTCTGAATTCAAGTGAGATCTAAAGCGAAAAGAGAGTAAAAAGTGGAAAATCATTATAAAGAGAGTGAACAAGTGATATAAGCAAGATGTATGAGACGATGCACTTTGTAAATTTCTTAATGATAACAAAAATCACTTTCAAAGTGGACGTAAATCTATTTTAGATCAAACGACTATAAAGTTCTTGTGTTTTTTTTTATTTTTATTTTTCATGGCTCCATTTTCTACTACTTACCATTCGGTGAACTACGATTTACATACCTTTGGTGTTTGGACCAATTTTGGTTTCTCAAATAATATCATTCTGTCCTTAGGTCCACTCTCTTAGACCTATCTTTGGTGTTGATGAAAAATATCGTTAACACGTGGCACTGCATTTGTTTAGAGGCAAGCAAATAATTAAATTTAGTTCAACTGATGTTAAAGGCTTTTTTTTTTCATGACATCTTTTATAATGTGACAGGGTGAAATGTTGGATGAAGCATCATTACAACACAAAAATATACGAAGTTTCTATTTACATGGGCGCTGAATATATGTCATATTTCAGCTGAACTGAGCATTGTCCCATTTGCATTTATCTAATGTCAATATAATATTATTTTTACCCATAATGGACGAAAGTGAGAATAAAGGATGGAAATATGGTCAATGTTCATATCTTCTTTGCAGGTTAGAAAGACTAATGTCAGAGATGGATGAAGCACAACAACAGACTTGTTCGAGGTAACTTCCTTAAATATTTATAGTATATGCAATAAATTTGCTATTTGGCATTAATTTTGTGGACAAATTTGTTATCTGTAGTGATTAGGAACGTACTAATGCAATCTTCCTTCAAATTTATCTTCTTCCATATTTGTAAGGATTAGGAAAGCCAAAGTGATTGATGGTTCTATACACAAACACATGATCTCTCATATATGTGCATATATGTTTACAGATGAAAACTCTTCTAGAACTGCTTGTTGTTTAACAATAATTTTTTTCTTTTATTTCAAGGATATGGATTGATCATGGATTAAAGATATTGATGACACATTAAGAATCTCCCAGTGAAAGACATTTTAGTAGCAATATAAAACTTGAGGAAGAAGGCAACGTTTTCGTATGTTGTAATAGAACTTTGTGCTTTTATGTATAAATATTTTTGGTGGCAATAAATTATTTTGTTTCAAATGAAAGAAATGTGAATTTCTCTTGTTAATAGTTCTTATCGTTGAAAGTTATGAATTATTTTATTTATAGCAATAATGACGGAAGAGTCTGAGTAACAATAGCCAGATGAAATGTTCATGTAAGCTGAAATACGTTGCTAGTCCTTTAACAATTGTAAAATATTACCGATAAAAATACTTTGAATAAAAAAGATTTTTTCGCAAATCCCTTGCTAAACAACAAGGGTTTATCGACCGACATCTATAAATAATAATTACTAAAAAATATTTATTCGTCGCTCAACATCGGTAAATAAACTTTTTTTTGGCAAAGCCGACGGGGTTGAGTGGACTCCTACCATTTTTATTGATATGCTAAGACGAATACTAGTTAACAACGAAGGAAAGAACAAAAAGAAGACAGAGAATACAAGCATATCAACGCTAATCTAAGGAGAAGAACACATCTATACAATACTATTAAAGATGAGTTGTTTTTTGGTAGCTCTCAAGCCTCCTCCAATTTCTATAAGGATTGCATTTGGGAAGGACATGTGGAATGTTTAGTGAACAGTCCCGGCCTTCACCAAATAACGTTTCTGCGATTCTCTCTCCTTTCGTGTCCTCATCTAATTTTTTATTCCCCACACGAGTTTTCATGGTCGATTTGCAACCACGACCTTCATGGTTATTTCTTCCCTTCCATATCGGTTTCGCTCTCCTGGCTTCCCATTGGCTAATTCGCTGAGGGCCTGTTGTTTGCGCCGTGGTCTCTGAAAACCCTAGGCTTTGTCCATCATCAATTCATCGGCGGTTAGCACTTTTTCCTACCTTTTTTCAGTTCAATCCTAAGTCTTGCAATGTTCATCGCGTTTAGGTAAATTTCTACTATCACTTTTCAGCATGCCCCATTCAGTTATTTGTTTGGCATACAGTTGTGAATCTTCGATCATTATAATGATTTTTTCGTCGAGAAGCTCCATAGCTATCTAGGTGTGTAAGCCTACATCACTACACCAGAAATGGCCTTTCGTAGCGTAGTAAAAACGCTACTAAAACCTGTTGTAGTGTTTCGATAAACGCTACGACACGACATGCAACTAAAAGTCCAAAAGTATTAGTTGTGATTTGGTAAATGCAACCAAAAATGAACATATTGTAGCGTTTCAAAAACCCGACAAATTTTATTTTTTTTAGCAACGTCCTAAAAATGCAACCAAATTGGTGCTTGCATGCTTCTTTTTTGAAATTTCTGTAGCAATTTTGAAATGCTACTATAACCTATTGATTGATGTACAGTAAATTTTAATTGTAGCTTATTTACTGTTAATGCTTTGTATTATTTCCAACAATCATTTATATATAATAATAATATTAAAACAAATAATCAATCACGTAATTATCATTTTCAAACCAACATCGATAATCACTATATTCTAATAATTAAAAAACACATTAATTGCATAATCAAGTATAATATCCATAATCATTTCAATAATAGCATTTTTACAAAATAAGTAAATCCGCATACCACAACCATTTACAAACAAGTCAACACAACAAATACGAACAAAATATTATAATACATAATAGTTAGTCTTGTTCATGGTTTAATTATCGTCAATTCTTTGATGCGGTTGTTCTTCACTTCAAAAATACCACTTACCTGAACACAAATACAATAATCAACGGTTACATACAAGTATAACATGTGGAAACATCAAAAAAAAAACAGAAAAATTAAGAAATTATAATCATTTACACAGGAACAAAGAAACATTTGTTAGCAGCCATTTATAAAAACTTAAAATAGAAGCCACAACTTAATCAAATATAATCACGTAAGAAGTATGATAAAGCTAAAGCATCCACAAAAGACGACAATCTATTCAAATTCTTGACGCCATAGAGTAGATTTTGACAATCAAATGAACCAATAGCAATGTAAGGTTCGTCCAGCTACATGGAATGGACAATATCATCCCGTACCCGACAAAAAAAATAGTGAAAGATAAAGTGAAATCTGAAATTACAATTTAAAGTTTATAAGATTAAAAGACATCAAAAAATTAAAGCTTTTTCATGCCTCACATTTCATACATCTACATCTTATAATAAAATGATTTTGTCATTATGAATGCAGGAGTACAAAAACAAATATGAAGATGTATACTTTTTAGTGGAAGTAGCAGTACAAGCCACGAAAGGGAAATATAACAGAACTTCACGTAGCATATGGAGCTGTTTGTATTCCTTCCTGAAAAAAAGAAAAGAAAAAATATAATAACACTGGAAGTGATTAATTTGCAGAGACACTACCGGTTAGAACTGTAGCTTTGTGCACAGTTTACAGCTAAACTGTTCCTGTACAAGGAATAAAAAAATCACTACTGCATTTGCATATATAAAGATATCATCAACTACATTAGTATACCATCATATTCATGTCTTACTGAACTTTCAACCTCTCTGAAAGGGTACTTGTGTTAATAGCCTAGCAAAATATACCCTAACGCTCTGACTTAATAGGCAGCCAAAAAAAAAAAAAAAAAAAATCAATCGATCTTACGCATGATATCATTAATCATAAGCTACATTAAAATGAATAGCGTGTAACAATGTTTCTCTCTATTCATGATGGCATCCGTTGTGTGATATAGGAGAATTTTATTAATAAAGACAGTGATTAAATTACTCAAACAACTATTCATTTATGCACTAGTTATACATTCAATATGGCATGCTACAGCTCCTCGTCGGAAATGGAAGGAGAGGGGTGGAATCCAATGGAGAGATGGCATTGATCTAATATTTTAGATCACATATTGTTGATGGAATGATATGCATACAAAAATTAAGACAAATGTCCAATAAACATATAGACGCATCAAAAAATATAAGTTTGATACAGATTCGTGAAGATGACAGTCTAATGAAGGCATATCTATGTCGACAAATCAATATATGGCCTTTATTGATGGTTTATTCTTAACGTGCACTAACTCTTCGTCTCAACAGGGCATGACCTCTGGAATATTTAAAATGGTTTGCTTCTTGAAATGGCCTCAACCAGACCTTCATGCAATGGCGATTTTTGATCATTGCATTATTTTATCAACTTTATATTACAATATGATGCCCAAGGGAATTTGGTTATCTGGGCATGCTTAAAGCTACTACTGTTTATCCTTCTTTTTGAGAGCTTCCTATATCGCAAAAACGGTGGCTAATAAATGGGCAATACAATTATAATGATCCACCAGGTGTGCTATCTAGTAGGCATATAGGTGCCCCATCAACCCACTAACAGATCAGAGTTCTATAGATGTTAACCTTTCTGCATTAACCAAGTGACAAACGAATAACGAACAAGCTTTTTGTTTTTATTTTTATTTTTGGGACATAAAAAGAAAAAGAAAAAGAACCTGAAATCATGACCCATTTTGATATGCAGTGAGCTTCATCAACAGCCAATAAGGAAATATCCAGATTTAGCAAGTTAGTCCAAAACCTTCAATATGAAGTACTTTGTCACTTGATCGAGAATTGCAGTCGAAGACTCAAAAAACATGGAAATACAGAAATGTTTAGAAGAAATATTAAAGACTGGGCACAAATCAGTTGCCCACCATTATATATGTTTAATTTATATAAGACATGAAAACAACATAAGAATAAGACCACAGAAATAAAAGTTTAGGTGGTGTTAGTATCCCAATCCCCCATAGCCCTTTATCAAGGGTAAGCATTACAGGCTCGCCCTTCTCTTTCAATGATTTGTTGTTTTAAACGAACCTGTGGAGGTTATTATCAGCAAAATAAGTGATCACAATTTCAGCCGTGCATGTAAATGTTGCTGAATAGTATGAAATCTATCCAAGATAATTACAAAAATCGATATTTACATCAGATGCATATCTGGTTCATCCACTGAGTTCAGGACTGAAGTGCAAAACACGTTCTACTGGCAGTTGCTTTCTTCACAAAGAATTGTTTTGTTGACATATATATCAATATGGCATATGCAAGTTATCCAAGGCTACGTTTGAAAGCCTGGGCACTTGAAAGAAAACACTACTTTGTCTACTAGAATCGATTTAATCAAAACTAGCACAGTCAAAATGTAGCACTAAGGAAGACCTTAAAGAAGCAAAAACCAATGTGTAATTAACAGCCTAACGCTTGTTGTCCAGATGTAAAATGAGTTTTTCAAGGTAGCAGTAGCATGCAACAGAGTTATTTGTTGTAGAGTAGCACCACAGCAATTGCATGTGCAGTTACTGCCAAAGTGAGAACACTGAACAAACACTTCATATTGATGATGGTGCATGTTTCCATGATTCAACAGGCTGATGTAGAAATCAGCATTAGAATCTGATTTCAGTACTGGTTAGCCCAGATTTTCAGTGACTCTTTTGGGGAGTGAAGCTTCCGAATCTTGTGGCTCTGGCCTGATTTTGTCAGGAGGTGGGTACGGATAGCACATAGCTCAATCCACTTTACTATCATATTCTAAACTTTGTTCTAGAATTATTTAATACAACATCGTAGATCACAGGGTACTGGTTTATGAATACACTCTTTGTGAGTCGTTACTAGAGTACATGTCAGGTAAGAACAGGAAAATTTTCGCTTAATTTCCATAACTATTGGAGTTGCCATCGGTAAATCTAACAATATTGGTAACCACTGAATTCAATTTTTATAACTTAGAAAGTATTAAGTCGAGTTAGTAGTGTTAAAGATGCAGATTCATGAATTACTTAATAGTTTTGGCACAGCTCATCTCCATAGAGCTAATTGATGGCAGTTTTATGCAGTAATTTTGAGTATTGGGCTTTGTAATCCGAACGGTTCAAATTTGTGACCCGAAGCAGTGATGTAAAAAGCAATTTAAATGATGAACAATGTGTTGATGAATAACAACAAGAATTTTTTTTCACAGTGAGTTTCAAAACCAGTCTCATTCAGGGTTAAATCTCTTAGCTTGACTAACTTGAAAACTCATCAATTGCTACTTGCAATTGCTATATTTTTATGGTGCTAGCTTCAAGAATGAACATAGTGTGTGTGTGTGTGTATATATATATATATATATATATATATATATATATATATATATATATATCAATATGAAAAACACAAATTCAAATAAATTCATATCTGAAAAATTGATGACTTTCGATGCGTAGGAAATGTCGAGAGAGTACTGTTCGGTTCGAACGGTATGTTGTAATGAAGTAATTAAACGGATACCTATTGCCAACTTTCAGCTGTGAAACCAACCATTGACTTGTCAAAGACAAAATGGGTGGCATTGCCTAACAAAATATAGCCCAAAATTTTAAGCGATAGCAGCAAAGAAAACTAACATAAGTAACATTACACAAGCAAAAGAGTACCGGCAGCATCATAGAAAGTAAACAATTAATTTGACTTAAAATTACAACAAAAAGTACCAGCAGGGTCCTTCTATAAATCACAATTTCTACATATTTGTATGGTAACTTCAAAAAAAAAAAAAATTATATATATAATCATTTTGTCAAATAAAAATATGGAGAAGTTGATAAAATTTGACTTTATATTATGGAAAATTTGAAATTGAAGTTATTGCTGCAATGTTAACTTGACTCCCTAAAGCAGCAAAAAGTGCATCTCCTTGACTTCGTGCAACCTACTCATTGTCACTTCGTCTCTTCTTCCAGGATTGTGCAATGCTTTTAATTCCAGATGTATTTGAGCTAATTTACTGAACTAGCATGTTTCAAAGAATCAGAAGACGAAACTATAGATTTGGGGAACCAAAGCCAGCAAATGCAGATTCTGAAGTCAGTGTGCAGTGTGTATTCAAATATATGGTGAATTGCAGAAGTTTAACCAATATATATTTTCAATAAAAAGTGAATAAATTTGCAGTGAAGACAAGGAGCAAGCAAATTTAAGCACCTAAACTCGCAAACAAACAAAGGAATATCACAACAAATGATTGCTTAAATGATCTATTCAAAAATACAGTACCATACACTCATGAATCTAAGTTTATAATATATGAATGTTTGGATTTGAACATGTGATCTTAACTTGAAAACATAATCTTAAATTTTCTGTCGGAAAGGTTGAAAATTAAACCGTTGAATAAGCAACACAGAATGACTGGCAAGCTATTAGAGATGACCTAAGTAATAAAAAATCATTAAAAATGAAAATTAAGTACTAAAAATACAATAGCTACGAACTTAAAACTATGTTCATTCAAAGTCTATTAAAGCATCTATTCACAACATACAAGATTTAAACACCTGTGGCTGAAAAGAAAATTGCAACACTGGATTAAGAAGCGGATCACTGGTCCTATTAAATTATTAAAGCAGGAGTACACTTGGTATCAAACAATCCAAGATAATACCATAATATTTTGTCAATTATGAGAAAAGATGAAAGAATTGGTTTACCTACTTGAGCTATATTTAGTGAATATTCAATGAAGTTGGAGCTCCAGCAATCTTATAGCGGCTACGCAGGCGTTCAATGCTCTTTTTAACCGATTGTATAAGATTGGAAATCCTTACTTTCACCACTTCAAAACCAAATATATAGTTAGGCATTTGAAGTACGAAAGATTGTCTCATTTAATCCATGGCAGTAAATATAAAAAATATATTCAGTTAGTACTAAATGTGGTGGTCCTATGTCACTCATTAAATTTATAACATCAGTAATATAATATATAACTAGGATATACACAAGAAGTTGATGCTTGAACTTCCGAGATTATCTTTGCGTAAGGCTCCTAGAAGTAATACTGTGCATTAAAATAAAATATAAATTTGAACTTGAACAATAACAATGACTACACTTATGTAAATGTGATGATACACATAACTTCATGACTTTAGAATTCTTATTTATTTTATCAAATATCTTTTTTATAGTCTCCCTTCACTTGTTCTGTTAGTTGCATGCACACTTGTGTCAGCATCTGAATTTCAATTGAAAGCCAACAAGTAGTTAAAACATGGAACGTAGTTGCTACCGGCCTACCGATGACATTTTAGAAAATATGAAAAATGAAGCGAGCTTTTTGATTACTTCATGCAACTATGCAAGTGCTTTATAAGCTCAGAATTAAGAGGTAAACAATATATTCCATTTTGTTGATTGTGTTGCTACTATGGTATTGCAAACATAAGTGAGTTGCAAATAATACCCAATTAGCAGTAATTTATCAAATTGATGTAATTTAGCCCAAGGTAACCAAAAAGAAATACAAATCATTGCAAATTTGTACTTGAACCTCTCCTCTCTAGCCCAAGGGAAGTCAAAAAGAAACATAAAGTAGTAAAAAAAGGAAGAGAATGCTGATAAATTTGACTGACCGACCACTGAGGAAAAAAAAATTATGGTACTTTGATCTCACGGAAAAAATAACTTAAAAAAAGAAAAATCCATGATAGATTTTACAAGATATTTCCTCATCATCAACTTGAATGATAATAGTAAAAAATAGTAATTAGGGTTCTTCTAGTGCCGGCAAAATTAGTTAAAAAAAAATAAAAATACCACAACCAAATTAGGGTTCTTGTGATTACCTTGATTTGTTGATTTAGGACTTGAGAACAAATCTCAAGGAAGTAAGTGACACCAGATTGAAGGAAGAGTGGATCCACGAAGTAAAGGAGAGCAGATAGACACAAGGAAGTAGCGTGAGAGGAGTAAATTCGCAATATGAACGAGAGGAATTTTCTAAATAAGGGCAGGAACGAAAGGATTAGGTTTAGGGATGGATAAACGTGACTGAGGATTCACCATTAAGTGGGAAGGGGGTAAAATTTGGTGGCACCGCATAAAATAAAATAAAATAGAGAAAGTGTGCTGCTATTCACACCCGCCATTTAGACTACTGGCCAACTATACTAAAGGCTACCTCTTTTTTGTGCCTCTCTACTTCTTTACACCACCTAAATTATTCAATTTCTAATCGGCTACCACCTCTGCCTTTAATCTTCATCATTCCAACAAAAAAAAAGCATCTTCGTCCTGAATTTTCTCCATTGCTCTGCAAGCTTGAAGATTTCCCTAAATTATCAACGCAATTTCAAGCGTCCAATCAGCTGATTAACACCATCAAATCGCTCTACAACAGCATTCAACTTTTTCCCTATTGTTTTATACCATCGAATCAGCGCGTTCTGTTAATCAAATACCTGAAATCGCATCGTTTATCAAAAAATATATTAACATACTTCTAGTTTGATATGAATAATAATGATTGTAAATTAAATACAAATTACATACTTCATTAGTTGTAAAATGATCTGTCAAATCAACTTTTGTGTCTTCAACGGCATTTGACTGATCATCTTGTGGCCTATTGTTATCTTCCACATAGTTATCAAGTTTATTGTAAATCACATTATCTTCCTACAACAATCAAATAAAAATAATTAAAATGAATTTTTTTTGTAAATTTTGACATATAAATTGTTGTTGTATGAAGAAAACCCTAAAATTCAATAACTTACAATGTCATTCTCTGTTACAACATCATCGAAATTAATGCCTTCCAAACTTGAAGTAGAGAGAAGGGTGAAACAAAGCTCCTACAAAAATTAATACAAAACCCTTAAAAAAAAGTTCTATAACAACAGAATAGATTATGCAGTATGATATACAAACCTAACTTTTTTCTGTCTTTATCTTCCATCCTCTACTCAGCAAAAAAAAATATTTTTTTTCTTATGGTTTAGGCTTTGATATCTGAGAATTTACGTTGTTTAAGAAGAGAAAAGAGGAGAAGAGACAGAACGGCTGTTATTGACTGAATGAAAAGAAATAAAATGGTGGTAGGAAGTAGATCAAAAATTATACAATCTATTAATTTTTTTAAAGGTGGCCAGTAGTCTAAATGGGGATGTGAATAGCAGCACACTAGAGAAAAAGAAGAGTGTATTAGGCAAAAGGACAAACTTATTTTAAAATTAATTCTCTGGGCCGCAACTTTTGATAATTGGGCTGAAGGACCCGCGGAATAAAATTAGAAAATAAAGCAAACCCGCTAAATCGATTTAGCATTTTCCTCTTTCCACATTCTATCATTTCATTTCTTCAGTTGTTCAAAGTCAGTTAGGGTTTCGTCGAGAAAAAACAATTCGAAATTGAATTCAAATTCAATCGTCTAATGGAAAGTCGTCGTTTAAGGTCATCGTCATCAGAGAAATATCCAAATTCGCCACCGAAAAAAGAAGTTAGGGCTTCGTCGAAACTATCACTATCAGCGATAAAGGCTAGAAAGACGATGGCGAAGGAGAAGGAAAAACGAGATCAGGTATAAGAATATTTTGACAAAATGAAACTTAATTACTTAAATTGAGTGTGTATAGTTAATGTAGCTGTAGTTATAAATTATGTACATGTTAATTGGGGAAAACGAACAGAAATATATTATAAAATGCTAGATTACTTTAGGATTGATGTGTAGTGCATAATATGCCACTTTAATTTATCTGTATTTGGTGCTGAAAGTACTACGTTACCCTAGCATTACGGCATATTACCAGGCCCTTAACTAGTGAATGAAAATGCTAAATTCACCTGTCATTACATGGCACGACCGAGCCGTTAACCGACATATGTAAATGACAGGTTGACCTAGCACTATAGCGAGTGGCCGAAACCTTTACAAGTTTACAAAAATGCTAGGTTAACCTGTCATTGCATGGCACGACCGAGCCGTCAACCGACATATGTACATGACAGGTTGACCTAGCACTATAGCGAGTGGCTGAAACCTTTACAAGTTTACAAAAGTGCTAGGTTAACCTGTCATTACATGGCACGACCGAGCCGTCAACCGACATATGTAAATGACAGGTTGACCTAGCACTATAGCGAGTGGCCGAAACATTTACAAGTTTACAAAAGTGCTAGGTTAACCTGTCATTACATAGCACGACCGAGCCGTCTACCGACATATGTAAATGACAGGTTGACCTAGCACTATAGTGAGTGGCCGAAACCTTTACAAGTTTACAAAAGTGCTAGGTTAACCTGTCATTACATGGCACGACCGAGCCGTCAACCGACATATGTACATGACAGGTTGACCTAGCACTATAGAGAGTGGCCGAAACCTTTACAAGTTTACAAAAGTGCTAGGTTAACCTGTCATTACATGGCACAACCGAGCCGTCAACCGACATATGTAAATGACAGGTTAACCTAGCACTACAGCGAGTGGCCGAAACCTTTACAAGTTTACAAAAGTGCTAGGTTAACCTGTCATTACATGGCACGACTGAGCCGTCAACCGACATATGTAAATGACAGGTTGACCTAGCACTATAGCGAGTGGCCGAAACCTTTACAAGTTTACAAAAGTGCTAGGTTAACCTGTCATTACATGGCACGACCGAGCCGTCAACCGATTCAGCACCTAGTAGGGATTGTTTAACCGGGCGGGTACCCATGATACGTAAAAGACATTCAGACACAAGGCCTAATCGGGTACCTATGACATGTAAAAAGCTTCCGGACGAAAGGCCTAATCGGGTCGTTCAGCAACGATTCTGCACCCAGTATGGATTGCTTAACCGAGCGGGTACAATGACACGTAAAACACATCCGCACCCAAGGCCTAATCAGGTACCTATGACACGTAAAAGACTTCTAAATGCAAGGCTTAATCAGGTACTCCAACAATGATTCTACACCCAGTAGGGATTGTTTAACCGAGCGGGTACGCATGACACGTAAAACACATTTAGACACAAGGCCTAATCGGGTACCTATAACACATAAAAAGCTTCCGAAAGCATGGCCTAATCGGGTCGTTCAGCAACGATTCTGCACCCAGTAGGGATTGTTTAACCGAGCGGATACCCATGATACATAAAAGACATTCAGACACAAGGCCTAATCGGGTACCTATGACATGTAAAAAGCTTCCGGAAGAAAGGCCTAATCGGGTCGTTCAGCAACGATTCTGCACCTAGTATGGATTGCTTAACCGAGCGGGTACAATGACACGTAAAACACATCCGCACCCAAGGCCTAATCGGGTACCTATGGCATGTAAAAATCTTCTGAACACAAGTCCTAATCGGGTACTCCAGCAATGATTCTGCACCCAGTAGGGATTTTTTAACCAAGAATGTACCCATGACACGTAAACGATATTTAGACACAAGGCCTAATCGGGTACCTATGACACATAAAATGCTTCCGAACGCAAGGCCTAATCGGGTCGTTCAGCAACAATTCTGCACCCAGTAGGGATTGATTAACCGAGCGGGTACCCATGATACGTAAAAAACATTCAGACATAAGGCCTAATCGGGTACCTATGACATGTAAAAAGCTTCTAGATGCAAGGCCTAATCGAGTACTCCAGCAACGATTTTGCACCCAGTAGGGATTGTTTATCCAAGCGGGTAACCATGACACGTAAACGACATTTAAACATAAGGCCTAATCGGGTACCTATGACACATAAAAAGCTTCTGAACACAAGGCCTAATCGGGTCGTTCAGCAACGATTCTGCACCCAGTAGGGATTGTTTAACCGAGCGGGTACCCATGATACGTAAAAGACATTCAGACACAAGGCCTAATCGGGTACCTATGACATGTAAAAAACTTCCGGACGAAAGGCCTAATCGGGTCGTTCAGCAACGATTCTGCACCAGTATGGATTGCTTAACCTAGCGAGTACTCATGATACGTAAAACATATTCAAACATAAGGCCTAATCGGGTACCTATGAAACGTAAAAGACTTTTGGATGCAATACTTAATCGGGTACTCCAGCAATGATTCTGGACCTAGTAGGGATTATTTAACCAAACAGATACAATGACACGTAAAACACATCCTGACACAAGTCCTAATCAGATACCTGTGACACGTAAAAGTCTTCTGGATGCATAGTTATAATGTACATAATTGTATGCTTTAGCTTCAATTACCATAATATAATTGTTTTAGAAATTAACTATATTTCAAAAATTAATTAGCAGAAAATGCTATATTGAAATAGCATACGGCATTACCCAAATAACACATAAAGTAGCATCACATAGTTTATTATTACACAACTACTAATCAAATAGGTCAATCAGTTTAACATCATACAAAACAAAACACTAAATCAATATAGCATTAGTCTGTAGAATTAATGTAGAAAATAGCTGGTAAAAACATGCCACAAACAACAAACATAACTATGCATGCTTTACAAATAAAATACATAAAACAAAATAAATGAAAGCAAACACATAAATGTGGCATTAGTCTTTATAAATGATATAGAAAATAGCAGATAAAAAAATACCAACAATCACAAACACAACAGTGCATATTTTACATAAAATATGCAAAAAAAAAAGCAACCACATAAGTTTCACAAATACAAGTTAAATTTATATTAATAAAGTTACCTAACCACTTTTACTTTATACAGCTAATAATCTAATCAGCCAATTACTTTTACAATATACACAACAAAATGCTAAATTAATATAGCATTATACTGTTTAATTGATGTAAATAATAACAAGTGATAAAATGCCAGCAACCACAGACACAGCACTTCATAATTTAAAAAAAAAAACACAAAACATAAAATGAAAGCAGAAATACAAGTTAGATTTATATCAAGAATAACAACTCAACATGTCCCAATAACCAATAAAAAGTAACAACAACATACTAAGTATATAGTAATGTATCCAATGGAAAAAAAACTGAAAAATAAAATTCAAATTTAAATCTTCTTTGAAGCTTGACAATTCCTCTTGTTATGTCCAACTTGATCACACTTGCTGCATTTATTCCGCTTAATCTGAGAATAAGAAAAGCCACCATGTCTTTTAGTACAAGGTCTTCCAGCACCTCGAATTTCTTTAGGCGGTCTAATTACAATTTCATCTTCAGTAACAATTGGCTTACTGATAGTTGGAATTGGATTAATAGCATGTGTATAACTAGCTCTAAAAGCATTAGCTGTAAAATAATATTCCACAAATTCATATACCGATAGCCTTGATTTATTCATACACTTAACAGCATGTGCACATGGAAAACCGGTAACTTTCCACTGATTACAACTACACAATCTTTTTTCAAGATCAACATGATGTGAAATAGGAGATCTAACTTCAAAAATATTTTCATTAGACCTATATGCATTCCATCCAAACCCATCTTTAACTAACTTTGACAATCGTTGCTCCATGACTGGACATAAAACAGTAGTCCACTTATGGCATTCTTCCCTTCGCTTTGCCATTTGTTCCATTACTTTCACTCGAATTCCATCTAGACAAGAGGTAATCGGCATAAACCTATCATCCACAATCCAAGAGTTAAAGCTCTCAGCCACATTAGAAGAATATTCTCCATACATTCTACCTTGAAAAAACAAATCTGCCCAATGTTCTAAAGGTTTATCTTTAAGGAAGTTGATTGCGGCATCACCTCCAATTTCTTTAAATTTTAACATATAACGTTCAAAATCTGATAGATTGGAAGCTCGAGTTATAAGTTTAAACAAATCAACAATTGATGTATCACCCTTGCAAGCTTTAACCACTGAACCAATATTTTGCTCCATATGAAATGTGCAATAACTATGAAAAGAAGATGGAAACACTTTCGGAACACCTAAGAGCAAACCCCATTGACGATCAGACATAAAAATTAATTCACGATCTTCATGAAGCATCTCTTTAAGATTCTCTAAAAACCAAGTCCAATTTGATTCATTTTCATGTGAGACGACTCCCATAGCTAGTGGAAAGAAACCTGAAAAAATGCAATTCAAATTAAAATGCTAACATAGAAAAAAAAAACTGATATACCATAACTATATACAAAATATAAAACAATTCAATTTCTTACATATACCATGCTATATGGAATTAAAAAATGCTAAAGTAAACTATAATAATATATGTCATGACTAAATCACTGAAATTAATAAAAAAGAAAAGCAGCGATATGAAGTAGAACAAAAAAGGGTAAAGCAAAAAAGCATAATGTATCTTTGGATGAAAACTGAGAAACAAGTATGATAAAATTACAGTCATATGATACACAAGAGTCGTACAGTACACAAGGATTTAAAAATGCTAATGTAACCTAGCATAATGAATTTCATGACCAAATTAATGAAGCAAATAGAAAAAAAATGAAACAATATGATAAACAAAAAAAATTGCTAAAGGAAAAAGAGTATCATGTACTTTAGTATTGCAACTGTTAAATAAATAGGAAAAAAAGTAGTCTTATAATATTTCTATGTCAATCTCTCTCTCTCTCAAAAAAAAAAAAAAAAAAAAAAAAAAAAAAAAAAAAAAAAGAACAACACAGACGCACAGAATAACAGACAAAGCAAAAGGGAAACAAAATAAGCAATATAATACACAGAGGAAAAATTCTATAAAAAAAAAAACTTAATGTGCTTCAAATTCACAGCAGTGATTTTTTTTAATACACTCTTATAAGAAACAAAGATTAAAATGCTAATGCAAACTGTCATAATATATTTCGTGAATGCATAGAAAAAAAAGCAATAATATACAATACAATGAAAAAAAAACCAGCATTATGTATTCCATAGTATAAAACAAACAAAAAATGCAGCAGTAAAATAAGAAAACAGAACATCCAGTATTTCAATATCTGTTTGAAAATTGAATTTGTACAACTATGAACAAAAAATGCTAACTAGATTAGCATTATCAAATATAATGCAAATGAAATGCAATATTCAGTGTTAAAAATATATGCAATATGTTATCCATATAATGGTTTCTGTGCCGTCACACTAGCTAGTAGCCCTGGCACAGAAATGTACAGCATGTACGGCAACCTTACACCAATGAAAGGCAGCCTCTAATGGGGATTGTAGCATGCATGCCAACATGCATTAATTAGTTACAAACCCAAACCTATTACAGTGAACGAAACCTAATGTTATATTGTTATACAACATGAAAAGCCTATTGTCAATTCCAGAGCAGCCAAGGGAAACCAGAGATATATCATCAACTGAAGGCAACAAGTAGAATTTTTTTGTAAAGAAATACTTTTCAGTAACAATATTTTTCAGTAACAATATTCATCCCATAAAATACACGAACTTCACCAAAAATCACATACTAAAGAATTCAAAAACAAAATACCTCAAACCTTGGTTTCCATTTTTTGCAGTGGCTGCTAATAAAACTCCTGGTCTACCCTTTAAAAATGCTGCATCTAGAAATATAAGAGGACGACAATGTCGAAAACCAACTAAGCAAGCATTAAATCCAATACAAACTCTTTCAAATTGCTGACTCGACGGATCAACATCCAAAGCAACATAACTTTCTGGATTAGTTTTCTTCAAAGTCTCCAAATACCAATTTAATTCATTGTATGACATAGCATCATCTCCATAAATTTCCTTCAAAGCCAATTGTTTTCCGGAGTATGCAAAATAATAAGAAAGATCAAAATTAAACTCTCTTCTAAATTCAGTGATAATATCTTTCAGCTTCTTCATAGGGACATCTCTAATTTGATCAATAATCAAAGATTTAATAAATTTACTAGAAATTTGGACTTTCTTAACATCCCTTAATCCAGCACCACACGAATGTTCAAAGTTGTAAGTTCTAATAAAGAAACGAAGAGGCTGTCTAGGATCCGAAGAAGCATTTAAATTGAATTTACAACCTTCCTTATTCCAAGAGCATATGACAGATATTATTTCAGGACAGTTTTTAACAAAAATCAATTCATGTCCTTCTTTTATTTGATAAGCCATTAGAAACTCCCTACAATCTTCAGCACCACTAAAACAATAACCAATAAAATCCATAAGATTCAACTGAAACCTTTTCTTCATAATATCTTTCAAATAAGAACTTGATTCACCAGAAGCCTTGATGCTATAAGAACCAGAACAAAATGAAATACTCTGCTGATTAGAATTTACTGAAAAATCACTGTCAACATTGAGCTCCAGAGCACGATGGCACAACTTAACAGTGAAAACAAAAAAAGGACTCTTCTTATAAATTTGAAAGCACAGTATTGTATGCAAATCCGAATCAGTATCAACTGTGATAATCTTACTTTCCAAATTATATGATATTTCAATAGAACTAGGAGTAAGATGTGTCCAATATTCACATATGCTATTCTTAACAGCAAGTAAAGAACAACTCATGTCCAGTCGAATAGAGTAACTACACTCATCAAGTAAAAATAAAACTAAAATGCTATTCCCAAGACTGCTCCTGCCAAAAATTATACAAATTCAGATATAAATAACAAATGATACTATAAGATGTCAAAAATCCATGTACAGTCAAAATAAATTTTAAACAGCAAGAAAATGCTAAATGCACATAACATTAAAATCTAAAAAAATCATAACATCGTATCCAAATACATACCCTTGTTCTTCTCTACTGATTAAAATCAAATCAGACATGACACAAATAACCTGTAAATTCATAAGAAAATAAGATCAACAAAACATAACAAAAAAAACAGTAAATAATAGATCGAATCGATCCAAAATAAAAACCTAAATTAGGGTAAAATTACCTGCTGAGATCGATTTAATAAAAGAATCGAAATAATCCAATTAACGATATAAAATGCACGTAATCAGTGAACGATTCGAATTTCCATTTGAATTGAAAGAAAATCGAAAGAGGGAAGGAGAAAATTAAAAACGTAGCATTATTCACTTAGGCCTAAAAATAAGCTGAAGTTTGGCCTTTACGTGAAAATATCTGAACCACGTTTTCTAGGCCAAAAAAATTTAAAAGTTTGTCCTCCAGCCCATGTTCCACGAAAAAGAATTTATAAAAATAAGATTCGATGCATTCACATTATAAATGCTACCAATAAATGCATCTAAATGTTGATTTTCTTGTAGTGCATTTATGTAGCCTATCTCTTTTTCTATAGATTAAATTGAGTTAGAAGGCATTAGAGGAAATTGGACATGAAATATATTTGATACTCTATTGGGATTAATTGTCTAAAGATTTAAAAGCTCTATTTCTATAATGATCACTTAATTTCTTTACCTTCTTCTCACTTTGAATTTACCTTATAAGTTTTTTTTTAAACCTCATGTTCTAATGCATTGATTCTCTGTAAGCTAATAAAGTAATTAAACAAGAAACTTTAGCCCCTTCAACTTTTTGGCTTTCTGAATTTTCCAATTTTTTTTTATATACTTTGATGGTATACAATCAATGATTAAAATTTGCGTTGTCCTAGTATCATGTATTAAAATTTGAATCAGTGATGGTATTTCACTTAAGCCAATAGTGAGTATGGATTTGCATGATTTATCACTTGCAATTTTTGGGTTGTAGTATCACAAATGATTGCTTCCCTTGTACTAATACTTTTCTGATTAATTTGGTTCATTATTATTGTGCTAATATCTATTTTGTAATTGTTCGGACAATTCGGGTTATTGATTTATTCTTTTCCTATGGGTTAAAATGAGTAAAAAGGTGTTACTGTGTTCGTGGAAACTGGGCATGAGATATATTTTGATATTCAATTGGGATTAATTGTGTAAAGGCTTAAAAAATCTATTTCTCTAATGACTTCCTCACTTCTTTATCTTCTGACCTCTTTTAATTTACCTTCCAAGTATATTTTGCTCTTTTTCTAAATTCACTAAATTTGTTGTAAACTAATTGAGAAATTAAACAAGAAAACTTTAGCTTCTTCAACTTTTCACCCCTTTGAATTTTCCAGTTTTTTAAGTTGATGTTAAACAATCAATTATTAAAGTTTGCATTTTCTCTTTTCCATTATCATGTATCAAAATTTAGATCTATGACGGTGTTTCACTTAAGCGAATAGTGAGTAAGGATCTGAATCATATATCAGGTGCGTTTTTATCGTTGCAGTATCTAAAATGATTATCGCTTTGAACTTTTTCTGGTTAATTTAGTCCATAATTAGAGGGCTAATACTTAGTCATTGTCGGATAAGTGGGGTTATAATTGATAGTTAAAGCTAAACCGTATGTTGACACCTTGCCTTCCTAAAGACAGAGTAAAAACAATCTACATCAACCATATTCTCACTTACATGTTACGGTTCACTTATCGTTGCTATGATGCACAGGAAGGGATAGACAGAGCTGGCTGTCTGCATAAGGCATTTGTTTGTTCAGACATGGGTAATAATGGGTAAGTTGCATGATACAAATTTTGTTGTTGAATTTGTCAAAAAATGTAAGCTTTTTATGCTTGAAATGTGTCTTAAGTAACATAGTTCATTTTAATCAGAGTCCTAGAACTACAAATGTTCTTAATTACGTCCCATTTGCTTAACTATTTGTAGAAGTGTCGAGTTTCTTTATAACTTATCAACCTGCGAATAGTGGGAAATCAGAAGTTACTGTCCCCCTAGGTGAATTATCAGCATTTTCTTTATGTCCTTAAAATTTCAGCCTTGGTGCAGTGAATTCTAGAGAACTTCATCGTTTGATTGGTTATACTTGACGACTATTAGCATATTGTTTTGAAAACTATGGCTCTTGCATCTCTTATCCAAAAATATGGTATTTACCATTTGTATGAGGCATGACTCGCAAGAACGTAAAAACTAAAACAACCTTTTAGTTTTTGAACCTTTATATTTTTTTCCTTTTGATTTTCTGAGCCGTTTAATTAAAAGTTCTTGATGTACATCGTTTTCAGTTATTTAACAACTTATTTTATGAATAACATTTGGATTTTTAGGTATAGGTTACAGCTTGCATGCAATCCTTATATATAGATGGATTTCCATTATCTTTCCCAATAATTTCTTTATATTGTCGTCGACACATGGAAATAATGCACAATGTTGAGCTAGGTTTTCTTTCCTATGTATTAAGTAGCATATGCTGTTAAATAAAATTATGCTATCAGTATAATTATGCGATCAAATATAATCACTGTGTATTACTCTGCCCTGTTTTCTTTGTTGAGACTGTTGGAATACTAAACCAACTTTGCATGCATACTGTGAAGAGTTATGTTCTTTGAACAGTGAAAAGCCATATGTGGAAAGGTGGCTGTCCTTTTGTTTTCATTAATTTCTATGTGACGATTGAGAATGACTGTAGTAATGCATGAAAGCTATATAAATAATACTAGCTGCTATTTGTACTATCAAGATGGCATGAACTAAATAAAAAGAAAGTTAGCAATTATATTATTTTCCTTCACTTCTGTTTTACAGAGAAACAAATTCTGTTTTTCTCAAACTGGTATCAGAGTGAGGTTGTCAGGTTCCAATGGCAACTTCTACTACCAATCCTATTCCTCTTGTACCCAAATTCAATGGTGAAAACTATGATTACTGGAGCTGCTTAATGAAGCTATGTCTTGAGTTTCAAGATCTATGGGATGCTGTCGAAAATGGTGTAGAACAACAAGCACCTGGAGCTCAGTTATCAGAAGATCAGAGAAACACTTTAAAAAAGGAAAAGCAAAAAGATAAGAAAGCACTCTTCCAAATTTTTCAAGCCATAGAAATTCAAGTTTATGAAAGGATAAGCAAAGCAAAAAATTCCAAGGAAGCATGGGAAATACTTGAAACTTCATACTCAGGCCAAGATCAAGTGAAGAAGGTTCGTCAGCAAGCTTTAAGGGCAGAATTTGAGAAAGCAGAGATGAAAGATGATGAAAAGATTTCAGAGTATTTCACAAGAGTAAATTCTCTTACAAATAAGATGGCTTCTAATGGTGAAGTAGTACCAACTCAAAAAATTATAGAGAAGATCCTTCGAAGCTTATCAAGTGAGACAGCCCGAACTTCCCCGTGAAGGAAAGCACGGATAGAATTGAGGACAAGACAAAATAGAACGCAGACAGAAGAACATTTCATTGTTATTACAACAATTCCATCAGATACAAGAATATACAGAGTATAAATGATTAAATTACATTCGACAAATATCAGAGATTACAATAAATTACATAGCAGTGGAAAAATATACAAAACACAACTAGAAGTGATACACGGATACAGAGCTTTCCGAGCATCGTTCCAGCTGTAAATCAGGACCCTGTGAATATAAATCTGCAAAACCAAAACTACTAGCTGCCCGTGTGGAAAATAGGGGCACCCAGAGTTTAGGTTAAAACAATAAACTCCAGGTCAGTCATGGGACTGGTGTGAGAACTAAAACAGTTATAATTCTTTATTTTAAAGTTCGGTAAATCAAGGGACCACGCCGTATGACACGGAACGGGTTTCCTCCCAAGGATACCAGTGCATAGAACAAACAACGCAATGCTAAATAAAGAAAAATGAAGCTGTTATAAGACCCAGGTCCCATCACACAATGCAACGCAAGCCGGAGGATAGGGTTTTTACCTTATAACAGCCAAAGCATGCTTGATACGTTTAAGACACATTATTTGATACTATTAAAAGTGTATAGTGTCAAAACAATTTCAATCATAAATATCAATCATAGGCGGCATGAATGACCCATACCACTATGTCGCCATACTAGGTTCTACAAATAAAACCGAAACACACGTATTGGAAATTGGATTCCATCATGAGTCGAGGCAAGGGGCAAGCTCCTCTCCGCGTTCGAGACACTCTAGCAAATGCCTCAGGACCCCACTATGATCCTTGGATCTTCAGGGCCGGTCCTCTCTTACTTTTGAGGATTAGTTATTTCTGAACACACGTTTCCCGGTCCTTACAGACCTATATTCGAGGCGCCTCATATCCAACAACCACACAGGTGAAAAGTATATAAATGTCAGGGCTGGTAGGTCACTGACACCACCCTAGCTAGAAAGAAACGTCGTGCTCTCCCAGCAGTCACTATCCCGTTTTTGACTCATACCGAGGTGTGAGGCTCGCGAATTCACGTTATACACAAAGCTATGCCACACAGGCCGTGCTTTGATCATCAACCACAAGACTTTGCTTTTCAACAGAAGCCCTGATCAATTGCCACTTACGCGTGCCACATTGGCAATTCACTCCATGCGACTGATGTCCATCGATATACAACCTCTGAGCTCGTACGTCTCAGAGAAGGGCGTTAAGCAAGAGAATAAATTCTCTGCCGCCAAACAGATGTATATTTAATAAAGATCAATCAACACAGAATAAAATCCAATGTCAGACACACAATCCATTTACAAGTTCGTTCTGGGTCTGAACGAAACCGGAGGCACTTTCCTCGCATATCCATCCATCTCTAAGTACGTCTGGACGATCACCAACTGTTTCCCTCATCTTGGGTGTACAGCTCAATCGAGATCATCAGTAATCACCCAAACGATGTGAAGACTTCCGGTCTTCAACCACCGTCTTCATCTTCGACATCTCGTCGAATCTGTTATTCAGAATGGGTATAAACCCGGCCTTTCTGAATAACCCACGTATATGATAAGCCAAAGTTACACAAACACAACAAACGCCTCATTCCAATTCAGAATATTCTTTTATTCACAAAATCACATTCTTAGGGAAATGTTCCCATTAATTTTATCCAAGATAAATTCTTCTAAATTTATCCTAAAATCTTCTTTGGATATCATTTCAAACCATTTTATGGTTTTTCCTAACTAGTCGGGATTAGCGAACCACACCGAAGTAATTATTTATTTTATTTCCCAATCCCAACCTATATATCCCATGGAGCAAAACTGGTGATACTCCATTCCTAACACCACGGTGTTATCGGTAAAATTAATTACCATTTCACGTTCAAATCTAATTAAAGATTTAACTATCGCTTTGGAGCAAAACTGGTGATACTCCACTCTCGATCACTTTTCAGATTTGATAATTTAAATTATCAATTCACATTTTAATTTAATTAAAGATTTATTAAAACTCCACTTAGTTTTAATCTTCTCAAAAATCAACATCCTGCCTTTAACTGGGTTAAAGAACCAATGTCATCTAAAACACGATTCACGACAAACCCAAATCACATTTGATATTAAATACAAGGCTCTGAATAGAAAATATATCGGCTTATATTCAATATCAAATTCTGAAACCAACAAATATCGTATTGGAAATAACGATATGAATATATCTTTCAAATCCCCATAACAATATTTGATAGTCACGAAATCCAACATCGAAATATTCCGAAGATAATTTCGATTCAACTTCAGTCCACTTCACGTATTGGGAATATTGATCATTTTTAAAATCACTTTCAAGTTCAATTTATTTATTTCAAAAAAATAAATTGATTTTAATTCTAGTTCAAAACTAGTTCATTTCGATAAAAATCTATTTTTATCTTTTCAAATGTGGAATTTTTCATCCCAGTTCTCCCTAAATCATTTCTTTTGATTTTACACAAATTATAGATATTTATAATTATTTTATCAAGGCTCGTACAGTCGATTTCCACCTACGGCTATCGAACTGCACTTACAGCGACCTTTTCAATATTTGATTTGGACATAATTCCAAATCCAACCGTTAGATTTCGAATTTCTAATGTTCATTGGAAAGCTCTTTTTGATACGAACCCAACGGTTCCGGTTTGAGGAGAATCCGACGGTCGGATCTCCCGTAATGTTCGTTCGAAGTTAATGGTCGAAATTCGCGAACTGCCGCGGCGCGTTCTATTCAGGCCATTATATTATATATATAATATATATTTCGTCGATTTCTATTTAAAACGAATTTTATAAATCGTTTTAAATTCGTTTCAAAAACAGTTTCAACTTCCTTCAATTCAAATCAATTTCAATTCGATTTCAATTCTATTCTATTCTATTCGAATCCAATTTCTATTCGAATTCAATTTCTATTCAATTCTATTCGAATTCAATTTCTATTTTATTTATAAAAACGAATATAATCGATATAAATATCGTTCGCGTCAAAATAGCGCATCTCTAATCAACACGGCTTTATATATTTCAATAACTTCGTTATTCTATTCAACAAATGAATATTTATTCTATTCAACACATGAATCTATATTTCTTTCACCACCTGACTAATCTCAACAAATGAGTACCATCAACATGTTAATCTTTATTTTATAATATTCTTTATTTTCCCAGTTGGAATGAGGCCCAATCAATCACCATATAATGTTAATTATATGGATTCCATACAACACATGTATATAATAGCAACCATAAATAATTAACCATCATCCAAAGTGCACCACACATCTGCATAAGCATTAAATATATATAATTAACGCTTACACAGTCTGTCGACCAATCGATCAACATACAATTAATTTATTGGGATTAGTGTACGCCAATTATCATCCCAACACCCGTGTGGGGTTTCAACAATCAAACACATATTTTATTTGTGCAGTTGGGCGATGTGTAAAATTTATCGTCCCAATCAATATCAGTCAAATCAGTGTACATAAACAAATCCTCCGATTCGTTTATATTTATTTATTTCATTTTATATACCCATTAAAAATTATATTTTTAACTATAAAATATTTTTCACTATAAACTATTTTATTCCATTCCACATCACAAAATCAATTTAACCAAATTTATCAACCACACAAGCAAATCAATCACCAAACAATCAACTAAACAAACAAGCCGTCCATGGTCTGTGGAAGACGGGTGTCGGGTGCTGCTAAGCACCGTCTGCATCCTAGTATATATATTTAACTAGAAAAGAAAATTTAAAGTGAGAAGTTCTCACCGAGGGATCCACTCCTTCATTCTTTATTTCTAAAATTCAGAACAGTCTGGATTTGCCCGTACTTCCAACACAGCCTTTTTCACGTTGTTCACATTAAAAATCACATTTTTATTTCAACGCTATAGAGATAAAAATCAAATTTTTTTGTTATCACTTCTTGGATAAAAATTATATTTTTTCTATAAATAAAGATCATTTCTTTTCATGGTTAAAAATCTCGTCTATTTATATTTTTCTTTTCTAACCAAAGTATATTATTCCCATCTGAACAAAGTATATTTCTTTTTAATCAAAGTACAATTTATTTTCAAATCTAATGTGATATATGTTTTCAAAACAAATGCGATATATTTTTAAAATTCAACTTCTTTTTATATTTTTAAAATTCAACTTCTTTTTATATTTTTAAAATTCAACTTCTTTTTATATTTTTAAAATTCAACTTCTTTTTATATTTTTAAAATTCAACTTCTTTTTATATTTTTAAAATTCAACTTCTTTTTATATTTTTAAAACAATGTATATATTTTTTCTAATTTCAGATTTTACTTTACTACAATTTATAAAAGAAAATCAGATTTTAAAATACTATAATATGTTAGAAAAATTCAGATTTTAATCCTAAGTAATTTATAAACAAAATAAAGATGGAAAGGAGCTTACGGTTTAAAATGTTGCTATTCTGGAAATACCCAATTCATCGTTCCCATCAGAAACCGATGCCAACCTCAGCTCCAGGATGAAATTCCGCCGCCGCCGCTCCAATACCCGATCGGACCCAGATCGGAGGGGTCCCCGTCGAAGCTTGCCCCGCCTGCTCCCCGCGCGTGCCATCGTTGGTGAACTCGACCCCTCATCCCGCCGGAAAAACCCCAGCGAACGTCACTACTTCGTGATGGAAATCCGCCTACTTCGAGCAACTAGACCCCATCTTACCCGTTGATACCGAAGATCCAAACATACGCTTCAATTTGGTTTTTATAATTTTCAAAATGATTGAACGGATTATGAGATTTTGTGGAAGAAGGATTGGGGCGATTTCATTCGTTCGATAGAAAATGACGGCCGCCCTGAGTTGTGAGTGTTAGGGTTAGAGGTTTTGGCCCATTTATATAAATATTTAATATTATTTTTAATTCAAAATAACTGGTTTTACATTCGAACAGCAAAACAACCCCAACGACTGTCATCTCTAGCTAAATACCCCCATTCCGAACACAATGGGATATGTGTCATTGGCTAATTCCACTGTTTCGATCAGTTTCCATTTAAATTTATATTTAAATCATTATATTCAATTTTAAACGTACATTTCAATTTACTGAGGCCACATACAGTCTCTAAAATTTCCAGAAAAATATTTTCTAGCTTCGTATTGACGATACGGTCCTAACAAAACTAATTTCGTCGGATTCTGAGACCGTTTGAAAAATGACCAATTTCCAGTCGATTAAAATCAACTGAAACTTGTAAAACGCGTTTTCCTTTTCAACGCTCACATATTGATTCAGAAAATTACGAAATTTGAAACCTAGCAATAATTTGACACTGCGGATCCAACAAAAATGGTTTCGTCGAAAACCGAGGTCGTTTGCAAAATGGCTATTTTTAAGGGCCTGAATTCCATAACGACTATTCAGAATTTTCAACTGGACATATCTTTTGATTTCCGCTATGAAATTTCAATTTGTCGGATTCGTTGGAAATATATTATCAATTAGATTCAAATATTTTTGGTTTCGCTAAAATCCGGTTTATTTTGCACCCGGTATATTCATTTGAATTTTGAAATCGAATTATCGAATTACCGCGCCATTTTCATTTCCTTTTATAATTAAAATAAAATTTTATATTCTAACGACGACGTATATAAATATACACGTTCTAATTCTATTCAAAATAAATTTTTCGTCATTTTTATTTAAAATAATCCATTTTAAATAGTCAAAATTCGCTAAAATTGGCAAAATAAAAATTTTAAACTGGCCCAGATTTTCGGGTTGTTACAATCTCCCCCACTTAAAACTTTTCGTCCTCGAAAAGGAACAAAGTTGAAAGTGGTTTGATCAATCAACTCTACGTTCGATCTGGCTTCCATTCTCCAACTTTTCAGTTTCTGAGAATTTTCAAATTCTTCAAAAATTTGGCTAACACCCGGAATTTTCGAAAAATTTCGCCATAACCTCCCCTGCACCGGGAGCCACGGGAAAATCCCGAAATTTCCATATAGGCCTTCTGATCTCAAAAAGAAAAAGAAAAGGCCAAGCGGCTAGCCAATAGGCTCATAAAATCATCATCACCCAAACAAAACAGTAAATTATAATAAACGTGTACCTATTTGTCGGGCAAACAAATTTTATTCTTCTGCTAGCCTCCTTGCTATGACCTGTTCAATGTAAGTACATGCATATGCAAGCAAATGCGACCAATTTTCAATACAATTCAATATTTGGTTCAATTAGGAAAAATGGTTCAAAATTATCAAACAAATAAACAATCAACACAAACATCAATCAATTAGTGGATTAACGTTTCAAAATCATAATTTTACTACCTATACAGAAAATCATGTTTTTGATGCCAATTCACAACAATAAATCTATCTAGTTTTGGTTCTCACACCAGCCTAATGGAAATATATAGATATCACACTTTCAAAACTTGAATTTAAATTTTGATGATGTACGTACTATATAGCGATCATCAGAACCATCCCTGGGCGACTAGAATATGATTCTATATCTATCCAGTATATTAAAACTTCGAATATACGTTCATGACGCGTATATGCAAAATCTTTACATACTAGATTGTCCAAATTCAAAATAAATATTCAAATACGTATACTCAATTTTAATTTTCAAAACAAAATTGTTTTCATTTGAAAAAATATACTCTTCACACTCGTTCTAGGATACAACTGATCCTATCTCTAACGAGTCATTCTAATTGGATATTACTAATCCAATATCTGATGAATTCTTTCGTATGGTTCTAATGTGTCTTGTTCTCGAGCTTTGTAAACCAAAGCTCTGATACCAAACTGAGACAGCCCGACGAAATCCGGTAGGCTTTGCAACCATCCCTTCATCCCCCAAAGCAGCAGGTAAAACCCACCGTGGCTCCCAGCGGTCTCCCAGTAACTTGTTTTACGGTGACCCTCTTGAGTCTCCCGGCCACTGCCTAACCAACCCCCACCACAAGGGACATGTGGGGGTAAGAGTCTCTCGTTCGCCACCAAACCGCGAAGCGAGAACCCCCCATCACGACTGCAACAAGAACTGGTGGTACTCCATTCCTAACACCACGGTGTTATCGGTAAAATTAATTACCATTTCACGTTCAAATCTAATTAAAGATTTAACTATCGCTTTGGAGCAAAACTAGTGATACTCCACTCTCGATCACTTTTCAGATTTCATAATTTAAATTATCAATTCACATTTTAATCTAATTAAAGATTGATTAAAACTCCACTTAGTTTTAATCTTCTCAAAAATCAACATCCTGCCTTTAACTGGGTTAAAGAACCAATGTCATCTAAAACACGATTCACGACCAACCCAAATCACATTTGATATTAAATACAAGGCTCTGAATAGAAAATATATCGGCTTATATTTAATATCAAATTCTGAAACTAACAAATATCGTATTGGAAATAACGATATGAATATATCTTTCAAATCCCCATAACAATATTTGATAGTCACGAAATCCAACATCGAAATATTCCGAAGATAATTTCGATTCAACTTCAGTCCACTCCATGTATTGGGAATATTGATCATTTTTAAAATCACTTTCTAGTTCAATTTATTTATTTCAAAAAAATAAATTGATTTTAATTCTAGTTCAAAACTAGTTCATTTTGATAAAAATCTATTTTTATCTTTTCAAATGTGGAATTTTTCATCCCAGTTCTCCCCAAATCATTTCTTTTGATTTTACACAAATTATAGATATTTTTAATTATTTTATTAAGGATCGTACAGTCGATTTCCACCTACGGCTATCGAACTGCACTTACAGCGACCTTTTCAATATTTTATTTGGACATAATTCCAAATCCAACCGTTAGATTTCGAATTTCTAATGTTCATTGGAAAGCTCTTTTCGATACAAACCCAACGGTTCCGGTTTGAGGAGAATCCGACGGTCGGATCTCCCGTAATGTCCGTTCGAAGTTAATGGTCGAAATTCGCGAACTGCCGCGGCGCGGCGCGTTCTATTCAGGCCATTATATTATATATATAATATATATTTCGTCGATTTCTATTTAAAACGAATTTTATAAATCGTTTTAAATTCGTTTCAAAAACAGTTTCAACTTCCTTCAATTCAAATCAATTTCAATTCGATTTCAATTCTATTTTATTCTATTCGAATCCAATTTCTATTCGAATTCAATTTCTATTCAATTCTATTCGAATTCAATTTCTATTCTATTTATAAAAACGAATATAATCGATATAAATATCGTTCGCGTCAAAATAGCGCATCTCTAATCAACACGACTTTATATATTTCAATAACTTCGTTATTCTATTCAACAAATGAATATTTATTCTATTCAACACATGAATCTATATTTCTTTCACCACCTGACTAATCTCAACAAATGAGTACCGTCAACACGTTAATCTTTATTTTATAATATTCTTTATTTTCCCAATTGGAATGAGGCCCAATCAATCACCATATAATGTTAATTATATGGATTCCATACAACACATGTATATAATAGCAACCATAAATAATTAACCATCATCCATAGTGCACCACACATCTGCATAAGCATTAAATATATATAATTAACGCTTACACAGTCTGTCGACCAATCGACCAACATACAATTAATTTATTGGGATTAGTGTACGCCAATTATCATCCCAACACCCGTGTGGGGTTTCAACAATCAAACACATATTTTATTTGTGCAGTTGGGCGATGTGTAAAATTTATCGTCCCAATCAATATCAGTCAAATCAGTGTACATAAACAAATCCTCCGATTCGTTTATATTTATTTATTTCATTTTATATACCCATTAAAAATTATATTTTTAACTATAAAATATTTTTCACTATAAACTATTTTATTCCATTCCACATCACAAAATCAATTTAACCAAATTTATCAACCACACAAGCAAATCAATCACCAAACAATCAACTAAACAAACAAGCCGTCCATGGTCTGTGGACGACGGGTGTCGGGTGCTGCTAAGCACCGTCTGCATCCTAGTATATATATTTAACTAGAAAAGAAAATTTAAAGTGAGAAGTTCTCACCGAGGGATCCACTCCTTCATTCTTTATTTCTAAAATTCAGAACAGTCTGGATTTGCCCGTACTTCCAACACAGCCTTTTTCACGCTGTTCACATTAAAAATCACATTTTTATTTCAACGCTATAGAGATAAAAATCAAATTTTTTTGTTATCACTTCTTGGATAAAAATTATATTTTTTCTATAAACAAAGATCATTTCTTTTCATGGTTAAAAATCTCGTCTATTTATATTTTTCTTTTCTAACCAAAGTATATTCTTCCCATCTGAACAAAGTATATTTCTTTTTAATCAAAGTACAATTTATTTTCAAATCTAATGTGATATATGTTTTCAAAACAAATGCGATATATTTTTAAAATTCAACTTCTTTTTATATTTTTAAAATTCAACTTCTTTTTATATTTTTAAAATTCAACTTCTTTTTATATTTTTAAAATTCAACTTCTTTTTATATTTTTAAAATTCAACTTCTTTTTATATTTTTAAAACAATGTATATATTTTTCTAATTTCAGATTTTACTTTACTACAATTTATAAAAGAAAATCAGATTTTAAAATACTATAATATGTTAGAAAAATTCAGATTTTAATCCTAAGTAATTTATAAACAAAATAAAGATGGAAAGGAGCTTACGGTTTAAAATGTTGCTATTCTGGAAATACCCCATTCATCGTTTCCATCAGAAACCGATGCCAACCTCAGCTCCAGGATGAAATTCCGCCGCCGCCGCTCCAATACCCGATCGGACCCAGATCGGAGGGGTCCCCGTCGAAGCTCGCCCCGCCTGCCCCCCGCACGTGCCATCGTTGGTGAACTCGACCCCTCATCCCGCCTGAAAAACCCCAGCGAACATCACTACTTCGTGATGGAAATCCGCCTGCTTCGAGCAACTAGACCCCATCTTACCCGTTGATATCGAAGATCCAAACATACGCTTCAATTTGGTTTTTATAATTTCCAAAATGATTGAACGGATTATGAGATTTCGTGGAAGAAGGATTGGGGCGATTTCATTCGTTCGATAGAAAATGACGGCCGCCCTGAGTTGTGAGTGTTAGGGTTAGAGGTTTTGGCCCATTTATATAAATATTTAATATTATTTTTAATTCAAAATAACTGGTTTTACATTCGAACAGCAAAACAACCCCAACGACTGTCATCCCTAGCTAAATACCCCCATTCCAAACACAATGAGATATGTGTCATAGGCTAATTCCACTGTTTTGATCAGTTTCCATTTAAATTTATATTTAAATCATTATATTCAATTTTAAACGTACATTTCAATTTACTGGGGCCACATACAGTCTCTAAAAATTCCAGAAAAATATTTTCTAGCTTCGTATTGACGATACGGTCCTAACAAAACTAATTTCGTCGGATTCTGAGACCGTTTGAAAAATGACCAATTTTCAGTCGATTAAAATCAACTGAAACTGGTCAAACGCGTTTTCCTTTGCCACGCTCACATATTTATTCAGAAAATTACGAAATTTGAAACCTAGCAATAATTTGACACTGCGGATCCAACAAAAGTAGTTTCGTCGAAAACCGAGGTCGTTTGCAAAATGGCTATTTTTAAGGGCCTGAATTCCATAGCGACTATTCAGAATTTTCAACTGGACATATCTTTTGATTCCCGCTATGAAATTTCAATTTGTCGGATTCGTTGGAAAGATATTATCAATTAGATTCAAATATTTTTGGTTTCGCTAAAATCCGGTTTATTTTGCACCCGGTATATTCATTTGAATTTTGAAATCGAATTATCGAACTACCACGCCATTTTCAATTCCTTTTATAATTAAAATAAAATTTTATATTCTAACGACGACGTATATAAATATACACGTTCTAATTCTATTCAAAATAAATTTTTCGTCATTTTTATTTAAAATAATCCATTTTAAATAATCAAAATTCGCTAAAATTGGCAAAATAAAAATTTTAAACTGGCCCAGATTTTCGGGTTATTACATCAAGCAAATTCGACCATATTGTTGTTGCGATCGAAGAATCAAAAGACATGTCATCCTTGTCGGTAGAAAGTCTACAAGGGAGCTTGGAGGCTCATGAATTTCGAATTAATCAAAGAAGCCCACAAGTTACTTCTTCTACTAATGATCAAGCACTAAAATCTCATGTTACAAATGCTGGATGCAATATTTACAACTCACAATATGGAAGAGGCCGTGGACGAGGAAGAGGAGTAGGATGGAGAGGTGGTTCTCATGGACGAGGAAAAGATGCAGTAGCGCCGAAGAAAGAAGAAAGGAAGGGAAATTTCTATGGATCTCAACATGGAAGAGGTCATGATTTCAACTCACAAGAAGGTAAAAGAGGCTATGTTAAATGTTTTCACTGTCATAAACCAGGACATAAAATCAGTGAATGTTGGATTAAAAATCCAGAACTTAAGAAAAACAAAGAAGTTGGTCATGTGCATAAGCAAAACTTTGAAGACTCACAAGAGACTTTATTAATTGCTACTGATGGAGATGTTGATAACATTTGGTATTTAGACAGCGGAGCAAGCAGACACATGACTGGAAACAAACAATTATTTTCAAAACTAGTTGAAGCTAATCATGGACAGGTGACAATTGGTGATGCTAAATCTTATAAAATTCATGGCATGGGAGAAATCAGTTTCAAGACAAAAAGAGGACAAGTCGAGAGGATGTCTGATGTTTACTATGTGCCTGGGCTGAAAAGTAATTTGCTCAGCATTGGACATTTAATGAAGAAGGGCTTTAGCATTCATTTCAACAACAAATTATGCATTATGAAGAAAAATAGTCAGCTGATTGCAAAGATTACGATGACCTCAAGCAACCTTTACCCTCTTAAACTTGATGTTTCAGATGGTTCTTGTTTCCTTACATATAATGAGGAAACCTGCAAACTATGGCATGATAGATTTGGCCATCTCAACTTTACAAGTTTGAAGATGAGGTCAAAAAATAAAATTGTTGAAGGCCTGCCCAACATTCAGATGTCAAGCGAAGTTTGTGATGAATGTCAATTCGGAAAGCAGCAAAGAAACTCTTTTCCGACAAAATCAAAATGGATGTCTCACTCTCCTTTGGAACTTATCCATACAGACTTATGCGGGCCTATTCAAGTTTCATCTCTTGGAGGTAATCGATATTTTCTTCTCTTTATTGATGATTATACAAAGAAAACATGGGTTTACTTTGTTAAAGAAAAATTAGAGACTCTTCAATGTTTTAAAGATTTCAAGTCAAGTGTTGAAAACTTTTCAAATTATAAAATCAAAAATTTGAGAAGTGATCGAGGAGGAGAGTATTTATCAAATTTGTTTGAAGAATATTGTCGTGATCATGGAATCAGGCATGAGTTGACAGCGCGCTATTCTCCGCAACAAAATGGCGTAGCCGAAAGAAAAAATAGGACTGTTATGGAAATGGCGAGATGCTTAATGAAGAAGAAGAATATGCCAGCCGAGTTCTGGGCGGAAGCTGTCTCATGTGCCATCTACCTAATCAACAGGTCTCCTACAAAAAGCTTAAACAACTCTACACCACATGAAGCTTGGTACGGAAGAAAACCAAGTGTTCGTCATCTTAGGACCTTTGGTTGCATTGCTTTTTCATACATTCCAGGAGCTTTGAGGAGCAAGCTTGACGACAAATCTGAAAAATGCATCTTTGTTGGATATAGCGAAAGAAGTAAGGCATATAAATTATACAATCCAAAGACAAATAAGATTGTAATCAGCAGGGATATAAACTTTGATGAAAAGGCTGCTTATAATTTCTCAGAAGTTGCAAGTTCATTAAAATGGCAGGATCTAAAAATACCAGAAGGTGATAATATTGTAGATGATGATGTAGTAGATGGAGAGAATGCTGATGATGCATTCCAGCAAAATGAAGACATTGAACAAACTGAAATGTCAAGTCATGACTCACCATCTCCACGAAGGAAAAAGACAAAAAGCCTACAAGAACTTTATGAGACAACAAAAGAAATTACAGAAGAAAATCAAGTGTTTTTTGCTTTCTTTGCAGGTGAAAGCCCTATAGCATTTGAAGAAGCAATAAAGGAGGACAAATGGATCCATGCTATGAAGGAAGAAATCAATGCAATCGAGAAAAATGACACATGGGAACTTATTGACCTACCACCACACAAGACTTCAATTGGTGTATAATGGGTATTCAAAACCAAAACAAATCCCGATGGCTCCATCAACAAACACAAAGCAAGATTGGTGGCAAAAGGATACAAGCAAAAAGAAAATGAAGACTATAGTGAGGTATTTGCTCCTGTCTCTAGACTTGATACAATCCGCCTCATTATTTCTCTTGCAGCACAAAACGGTTGGAAGCTATTTCAAATGGACGTCAAATCTGCCTTTTTGAATGGTTCTCTCCAAGAAGAAGTTTATGTCGATCAACCACCCGGATTTGTTAAGAAAAATGAAGAAAGCAAAGTTTACAAGCTCAAGAAAGCTTTGTATGGGTTAATGCAATCTCCACGGGCTTGGTATGGAAGGATTAATGATTATTTTGTGAAACATGGCTTTATAAGGTGTCCGTATGAACACACTTTATACATAAATTCAAGTTCTAATGGATGTTTTATTATAGTGAGTCTTTATGTTGATGATCTTGTCTTTACTGGAAATAATTTGGAGATGCTGCAAGAATTTAAGCTTTCAATGATGAAAGAATTTGAAATGACTGATCTAGGAGAGTTGCATCATTTCTTGGGAATAGAAGTGAATCAAGGGTTATATGGAAATTTTATATCCCAAGAGAGCTATGCAAGGGAGATCCTCAAAAGATACAAAATGGACCAAACTAATCCTGTGCATACTCCTTGCATTACAGGGCAAAAACTGAGCAAAGAAAAGGGAGGAAAAGTTATCAATCCAACCATGTTTCGAAGCTTGGTTGGAGCCTTGATGTATTTAACAGCAACCAGGCCTGATATTATGTTTGCTGTGAGTCAAATAAGTAGATTCATGGAGAAGCCATGCTCGGAACATTGGATGGCAGCAAAAAGAATTTTAAGATATATTAAAGGAACAATTGATTATGGAATTTTTTATCCGGCAAATGTTCCTGTCAAACTGATCGGGTATACAGATAGTGATTTGGGTGGATGTATTGATGATTCTCGAAGCACTTCAGGGTATGTTTTTAATATTGGCGGTGGAGCAGTCTCATGGAGTTCGAAGAAGCAACAACTCGTGGCACTTTCAACCACCGAAGCGGAGTACATTGCTGCCTCTTCAGCTGCATGTCAGCTCATATGGTTGAAGAATGTTTTAGAAAGCATCATGTTCAAGCAAGAAAACCCAACAACACTCTTCTGCGATAATACTTCAACCATTTCTGTTTCAAAAAATCCAGTTTTACATGGGAGGACAAAACATATTCGTATTAGATTTCATTTCCTGAGGGAGCTGGTTAACAGTGGAGAAGTTAACCTCGAATATTGCAGAAGTAGTGAACAACTTGCCAATATATTCACAAAGCCTGTTGGAGGATATGAGTTCACAAGCAATGCTGCTGCACTGGGAATTAAGAGCAAATTTGGTTTACGGGAGGCATTGTTGGAATACTAAACCAACTTTGCATGCATACTGTGAAGAGTTATGTTCTTTGAACAGTGAAAAGCCATATATGGAAAGGTGGCTGTCCTTTTGTTTTCATTAATTTCTATGTGACGATTGAGAATGACTGTAGTAATGCATGAAAGCTATATAAATAATACTAGCTGCTGTTTGTACTATCAAGATGGCATGAACTAAATAAAAAGAAAGTTAGCAATTATATTATTTCCCTTCACTTCTGTTTTACAGAGAAACCAACTCTGTTTTTCTCAGAGACAGGTTTTCATTCCTATGTATTATGTGGTTTAGTCCAGGTTAATTATGAATACAATTATGCTATTGAATATAATCACTCCGAAAAAGTCGCGGTGGTTCTAATTAAAGCACAAAATACTTACTAGAACTGCTGTAAACATGTGACTATATTATTATAAAAAAAATAAGGTAACATAACAGGTGGCATTTCAGTTTTATTACTGCTAGATATATTTTCAGGCTTCGATATTTTATACTTACAACCAACACAATAGTGGCATTTCAGTACCAAGCTATCCGCTATTACAACTAAAAGACATATGCCCTTCATTATATTGTGGTTTGCTAGCAATGCAATGCATAAATATTAAAAAAGTCATACAATTATCAAACTTAATATATGTAGTTTGATGAAAGGGCTTCCACTTTAAAGGCAGTTGAATTTGATGCCAACCCACATGGCAATGCAGCTCAACACAGGGAGGCACGTGTCCAAGAGATTTAGAAATTCCTATTATATTTTGCATTTTACATCATTCCATAACAAGGAGGTGCTATTTTAGGGACAAACACGTTGAGATCAACGAGGTTGAGCAGTGAACACTGTTAACCATTTGTATGGGAAAGCATGTGTGGTCCAGGTCAAAGCGGTAAGTTTGTTATTTTGAAGCGGATTCTTTAACAGGAGAATTAACCGTGACAAACAAATGTCACACTCCAGGTTGGGATATTTATTTTTGTTCCCTTTTTACGTCTAAATATAGGGAGAATTTTCCTATTATATAAAGAATGGAGATCTATGAAATAAAAATACAGCACCAACACTGATTTACTAGAGCTGAACTTCATGTATATGAATGACGATTGGATAAGTATCATGTTGTGAAGAACATGCTACCACTTCTCATTTTACTTAGGGAATTTCCCTTTTAAGCATTGAAAAGAATTTTGTATGCTTTATCACAATGGCTTAAAATATTGACTATGTTTGTTACACTCTAATTGGCAACGTTATACATAGTGCTTTTATATTTTATTTCATATTGTTCCTAATTTGGTTTCTCTGCCTATGTAATATTGAAGAAAACCTGAACAATTAAAAGTGGCTATGCGATCTAATAGTAGAAGTAGGATTGTAATGCCAAATGTTTCCGTGCATATAATGGAACCATGCTATTCTCAGAACTTCACCAGTCGTTTTGTATTCTCCACCCTCTGAGTGTACATCTTATGGTAATGTGCTAAACCATCATCTTTCGCTCATTTTCCAATTATCAATATCCTTGACTTTGTTATTCCTGGCATTTTGACTATCATTGTGGTAACTTCACTATTCCTTAATTTATCTTCAAATAAATCAAGATGTATATAACTACTGTATTACGTGAAGAGGAACTCAAGGCCAGAGTAGGTAAGTCTGTAAACAGATACTTTCAGGTGTGGATAATCTCAAGTCAAGTATCATATCCATATCCGTAGGTACAGGAGAATATCATATATTTATCCTCTACATGTGAAATTGATATGGTTAAAAATGAATACTTTTATCCCACACAGATCGTTTTCAATAATAATGTTAAAATTTATGTAAAAAATACAATGTTGAGAATGATCCATTTTTGATAGCAAATATTCATTCACATGCATATTATTAATTATTATCATAGTAAAATAGTATATATCATTTTTTTATGCTATATAAAACACGCATAATCTCGACAATTATTTAACAACCAAATGGATAATTTTCAAAATTAGCTAAATGCCTCCATGACAATTAGTTTACGGTATCATTTTCATTAAAATTGATATTAAATGTGTTAGTTATGCAATACACTTGACATGTTACACTATGTTAGGCTAGCATATAACATCTTATAAATAACGCAATACATGATTACATCATTTAATGAAGAACATATTGATAATAATTAACAATGAATTGTTTATGATAGTAATAAAAGACACATTTATCATACCCATTCTATCATGTGAAAGCTCGATTTAAATTTCTGTGTCTTTCTATTTTCGTTTGTTTCTTAAATTTCCCATGTTGCTAAGTGAAGGAATCCGGTCCCTTTGTTTTCATTGTTTGCTTAGTCTACTTCATGTCTCTCATGTTGATACGATGATTCTTGATCCTGATGACAGAAAAACTGGATTATCACTATACGCAATTTTGATTTTGGGGTTACAATGTTCTTGATGTTGATTACACTGTCAGCTATGCTTGGGTAATGATCTATTAATTTTCAATTTGAATTGGGTTTCTATTTGTTTCATTTTGAACTTCAAATTGGGTTCGATGGTATTGAATTTTCACTCCCGAGTGTTGCAAGATTGATGACATTCCTTTTGATAGAAATGATTTTTTTGATTTTAATAGGAAATGCTACTTAATTTTGGTATTGATTATCTTGTATAATTGCATACGCGGCTCATAAAAAAAGCGTTAAAGGTGCTAAAAAATTTAATAGTTACTATTTTAGCGATATTCGAAAAAAGTAAATAATTGTTGTTTGTTCATTAGTAAAAATATTTTTACTCAAGTTTTTTTAAAAATACATGCAATACTTAAAAGGTAGTGATTTATTTAATGATTTAATGATTATTTCAATCCCACTGAGTAATGAGTAGAAAAGAAGTTTCCGTAATTCTTCCCTATGTTATTGTTGTATTGGCTAGATAATCACATATACATACATGAAGATTCTGACAACTTGGGTTGGTTATGTGTATGTCGTGTAACTCGAGTAGTACAAATATTGTATAGACTTAGCTAAGTAATTTAATATAGTATATATTGCTTCATGCAAGGGTAGCACAGTTGTATTTTTTTGCCAATTTGATACCCAAATTATTTCTCCAAGAGAATATGTATCGTAAATACAAGAAATAATTAACACTTTTCAAAATAGTCAAAACAAACTGACCGAATAACAAAAGAATCCACTAACTTCATGCAGTGTTGGTTTAATCATGTTTTCCACCTTTTTGTAATTTTATATGTACTTTGTTTGTCCGTTACCATGTAATTATATTTGTATTGATTTTGTCTTGATCTTTTCTTTCTCAAAAGTATTTATTTTTGTTTGTATGGATTTATGTTAGTTTATTATGAATGCAGCTATAACACATCATGAATGATATGGAATTTTTTTACTGTAATTTGATGCCGCGATATAATGTCTTGGCTTTCATGTTTCAGAACCATGTTCTAAAGATATTTTCTTTCTTTAAATATAATGAAATATCAACCCTTTAGAGGTAAGCACATGACACGAACTATATGTGTGTACACACACACACACATAGATACACATATCCATACATAACACTTACACATGCATGGATACCTACAACCATACATATGCACACATGCACGCACTATACATACTTTAGTGTAAACAATCAAAAAAAAAAAAAAAAAAAAAGAAAAAAAAAGGGCTTTTTTTGTTTGTGGATTTTATTATGAGTTAGTATGCATTCTAATCCTATGATATAAATAATAAATAATAGTAATTTAGATGTGATTCATTGGCCATAATGCTAATTGATTTGGCTGGGAAATTTTAAGGCAATTGGTATAGCAAATGTACTGATTCCCTTTGTAAGTTTAAAGTATTGGAAAAGGTGAACATTTCCATGCTACATAGATGTGGATTTGCTCAAAATGTTGAAGGGACCTATTTTTGTACCTTCTTCACTCTATCAAGTTAAGACATTAAATAAATAGATGAATTCGTATACAATACTAATTTTTCCTGTACTTAGGTGAAATTCTGAGGTTTAGTGAGACTGTGTAATGTTGGAAAGATAAGATTTGTGATAATGCTCTTTGAATAAACATAAATCGGTAGCGGCTAATATGTTAATATTCTTAGAATTGGTTACTGGGTTCATTAGGCTTATTGAGCTAATGCTAATTTATCTTCATATTTTTCCATAACTTGCATATTTTCACGGTTAAGGATGTAATGAATATTGCCACTATATGACATTTTTAAACGAAAGAAATCGCTATCTTCTGCCATGGTTGCGAAACTACCCAAAAGTAAAAAAAAGTCAACTTCCTTATTATTTTGTAGGTAATTGTTTTCTGAGTGGGATTACTTTTTTATATATAATTTCTTAAGAAGAAATCATGTTCTTTTCTTTAAAACATTATGTGTTTTACTTATGTTCATGAATCAATTTAGAGTTGCCATTTTTCGAGTAGAAGCTTAACATGAATTGGTATATGCAGGTCTTCAGTGATTTAAGCTTTACTGATTCATTTTTTAAACTATGGTACATGAAGTATTATTGATAGGAATTGTATCATATTAGGTAAGTTCTTTGTTCAAATTTTCATAGTCGTTGATGTATGAATTTTTTGGTTAATATGATTTCTTCGGGTTAATGAAACTACCAACATCATTTATCTATACCTTTTAAAGTTTAAATTTCAAATTAATATACATAGCTTACAAAAATATACACTTTAAAATTTATGCTTTCAACCAGTTATAGTTCTTGGTTGTTTATGCAGATTTGTTGATGGAAATATGGGTATGTGCATTCGACTGTTGATAGTTCTTGGCTATTTCAAAATAAATAGTCATGAAAGTATGTGTTAACTACCAAAAAGCTCATTCAAACTTTTTGTCAAAAAGTACGAGTTCACCAACTTGGGTTCAAGAGCATCCTCTGGTCGGTCTTGAGAAGAGCACCATCTGGTCGGTCCAGGCTGAAGCTAATTTGGTTGGTCGTTCCATCAAGCACACAGAAGCTCAGGTCATGCACCGCCTCTACAACGCGGTCGTTCATTGCAGACTTGGTCGAGCATCATGTTCATTTAAGCCTGATCGGTTCGGATTGGCATCAGCGGAGGGTCGATCTCATCAGCTTCGGATCGTTCTTTCTCACATCAGAGCGTCTGGTCGGTTCAGGCACCTCAACATATCTGATCGGTCCCGCTTTCCAGAAGCCTGCTCCGTCTTAATATTGGAAGATTCCTGGTCGATCCTCCCATTGCAGAAGCCTCCTGGTCGTCCCTTTAGTCTTTGGTCGGTCCATACTCCATATGAAAAAGGAGTGTAAAACCGACCAGCCTAAAAAGTAGTGTAAAACCGACCAGCATAAAAAAGGAGTGTAAAACCGACCAGCCTAAAAAGGAGTGTAAAACCGACCAGCATAAAGAAGGAGTGTAAAACCGACCAGCCTAAAAAGGAGTGTAAAACCGACCAGCATAAAGAACGAGTGTACCGACCAGATAAAAACGAGTGTACTGACCAACCACCAGATAAAAACGAGTTTATGTACCAGATAAAAACGAGTGTACTGGCCAGCATGTAAAAAAGGAGTGGCAGTTTTGTAAATACGACAATTCCAACCAATCGCCAACCTAGCGCCAACTTTACACTCTAAATTACAAGTGTGCCACTACCCTTCAATTCCAACTATAAATACCCCCCATAATTCACATGAAAGGGGGAGGAGGGGACTACCCCGAAGGGCTGCAAAAATCATTGCTCCAAGCTATCTTTAAGCTTCATCCATGACTTCCATAGCTTCATCCTTCATTCATCATTAAATTCCTACAAAATTCTACCTCAAAGGAGAGGAGCATTCATTCTTTCAAGGAGCATTCATTCTTTAGAGGAGCATTCATTCTTTCAAGGAGCATTCATTCTCTTAAGGAGCATTCATTCTTTCAAGGAGCATTCATTCTCTAAAGGAGCATTCATTCTTTCAAGGAGCATTCATTCTTTAGAGGAGCATTCATTCTTTCAAGGAGCATTCATTCTCTAAAGGAGCATTCATTCTTTCAATCATAAAGCAAGCAAAAAGAGGGATATGAATGTAATGAGAGATTCTATGCATGTTGTAGAAAGAGATATCATAATGAAAATGCTTGGAAAGTGGATGTAGATTCATCTCGAATCGAACCACTATAAAAATTCTCTTGTCTTTACTTTGTATTTTTACTTTTGTGAATCGCGGCCTCATATACAAATTCTAAAGGTTTTCTAACGCCCCGCCTTTGAAAAGGTGACGTGCTTTCCAAGCATCTCGCCTCTGATTTGGTAACGTGTTTAGAAACACCCCTTTGGTTGTTATACCAACTTTTGGTGTAAACAATTAGGCGCCCACCGTGGGGCCGCATTCGCACTTCTCCCAAACTCGACAAGGTTAAGAACTTTGCACGTAAGATCTAGGCTTGCTTCAACCATAGATCTCGCAAATCTCAGATCTGGGCCAATCGACGAGCTATCTTCCAAAGTCAAATCCATGTCCGAGATAATGGCTAAGTCCAAGAAAACCGCAAGTAAAACCGTTGGAGAAAACGACAAGAACGACGACGTCAACAATGTTGCTAACAACGAAGCTACACCTCTTACTAACCGCTTCGAGGTTGGTCAAAATTCCATAACCGGAGCTGGAGTAACAAGGGCCGAGCTAGATGTCGTTGTCGCTAACCTACACCAACGGATGGAAGCTTCCAGTAAAGCCTTGTTGGATGCTAACAAAACTCTTGTGGATGCTAATCAAACTTTGATGGATAAAGTGAGCGCTCTCCTAAACGCTCAAGCCAATCCCGCTCCTCCTCAAAAGGCTCATGTCAACCTTGAGGGAAACACAAGTTCATCAACTTCCGATCATTATTGCAGTGATAACATTGAAGGGTTCAACGGAGCCGACATTCATGCTTCCAAGCTGATAGCCAAAAGCGTTTCCAATCGAGATGCCCGGCGAGTCGCAAGTCCTGAAAGGGGAGCACCTTCCCTTGCTGAAGGAAAAGGACCCATACACTCTAATCGCGATCGAGCATCCGGAAAGGAAATCGAGGTCCGCTTTCCCAAGCGACACTACTCAAAAGGGGACATCGAGGACGTGGTGAAGCGGATGATGAAAGACGGCCTAACCCGCAAAGATAGCGAAAGGGAATGGGATTTTTCTCCGAGCAGAAACCCATTCACCAGGAGAATTCGCAAAGCTGAGCTTCCGAAGAAGTTCGCACATCCCACCTTGCCTCCATACGATGGGACTGCTGATCCAAATCACTTCCTATACAGATATGAGTGGCACATGAATGTGGCTAAAGCGACGGATGAGATTAAGTGCTTGTGCTTCCCGCTCTATCTAGAATGCGTCGCATCGCTATGGTTTACAAGGCTCCCGCCCAAATCCATCGATCGCTTTGATGATTTGACTCATAAGTTCAAAGAGCATTTCAGGTTGCAGGCCACAGAAGCTAAGGATGTCATCTCCCTCACATCAATGAAGCAGAATCCTGGAGAGTCAGTTAAAGCTTTCCTCAAGAGGTTCAATACCGCTTTAACTGAAGTAGGGAATCCTGACCCCCGCATGATCTTAGCATCTCTAATCGGCGCTATAGACAAGAATAGCGAATTCGGTCGATGGATCAAAATGAAGGAGCCGAACACACTGGAAAAGTTCCAGAAGAAAGCCGAGGAGTATATGAGAGTGGGAGATCATCCTGTGCTTCATCAGACTGTTGATCCTCCCAAAAACGCTGACATCCAGCCTAATCAGCACGATATCCAGGGGCAGAAACGAGCCAATGATGGGAAAAACAGCAAGGCAAACAAGAAGTTTCGCTTCTACAACCCATCAGAACTCACTCCTCTGAATGATACCATAGAAAACATTTTCCTTGCCACCAAGGATACCGAGCACTATCCGGAGCCACCAAAGTTCAAGGTTACACAGAAAACTCTAGACTCTGGAAAGTACTGTCGACTCCACAAGCTGCCGGGTCATGATACAAATGAATGCAGAATTCTCCAAAGCATAATCGAGGAAATGATTCAGAATGGCAAACTACAACAGTACATCAATAATCTACAATCCTCAAACGCCGCTCAGATTCCTCAGGGGCAAGGCTCTCTCTTGGTTCAACCCAATAACAAACCAATCATCAACTGAGGGCTGATGGGAATCTCATTTCAACAACTCGAAATAAGCGATCATCATCGCCTTTCCCTACTTACTGCTTTGTTACTTGCCTTACTTTACATCTTGCTTTCTGTTACATTCAGAACTTCTTGTAAAAAACTTGTAATATTGCATAAGGATTGTGCTGAACAATATCTCTATGGATAAAGTCCTGCATACTGGTGTGAATCTCTTACTTACAAGATCTTCGTTAATTCAAGACTTGCTAAAAGACGATTCTCTATTAAAGGTTATAGGACAAATGCTCGCTTCCTCGAAACCCGATGCACTTTGGTGAACTCCACAACACTTATTCAAGCATGGGGTGCACAAAGTGTCAACACATCTAAGTGCGATCATAAAAACACCATCTTGAAGGGTGGTTAGAAGGGATGGCCAAAGATGAGACGGTGGAGAGGTCAACAAGCATATCTAAAATCAACGCCGCAGGTTGTAAGTTCCGAGGGGCAACTTGCGCTCAATCATGAACACTTGCCATGATCAAGTGCTTCCAGTACAAGGCCAATGTTCGCTCCACGGAATGACGCAAACCCCGCAAATCCCAAAAGAGCACGACTTCTCAATCCGGTTGCAATTGCTTATCACAACTAAGCACATCCAACGCGACTGTTAAAGTCTACCTCATGGGTTCCAAGCTTCACAAAAAAGGGCAGATCCCTGACAGCTTGATTAATTCCCTGTCTCCTGATGTGGTGCAATTCACAAGCATGGATCACCCGATACATCAAGAGGGCTCACCAGGTCGAGGACCCATAGCGGAACAGCCGACTTCATAAGTCGCAGCTTCCTTAGCGAGGTCCCGCAAGCGTTGACCACACGATTCATCGAGGTGACTCACTAAGTTGAACAACCCATGAAGGAACAAGCGACTACTTATGGCCCAGATTCCTAAATCGAGATCGTTTGCCATGCCAAAGCATCCGGTAAAGGAACTGGCGTCTGTCCCACGGATTCAAATATAAGACCTCCCATGCGGGGGCACAAAAAAGTCTAGCCTCTCTTCGTGAGAGCAACGGCGAAAGACCTCCCCATGCGGGGGCATAAAAAAGTCTAGCCCCTCTTCGTGAGAGCAACGGCGAAAGACCTCCCCATGCGGGGGCATAAAAAAGTCTAGCCCCTCTTCGTGAGAGCAACGGCGAAAGACCTCCCCATGCGGGGGCATAAAAAAGTCTAGCCCCTCTTCGTGAGAGCAACGACGAAAGACCTCCCCATGCGGGGGCATAAAAAAGTCTAGACCCTCTTCGTGAGAGCAACGACGAAAGTCCTCCCCATGCGGGGGCATTAAATCCCAAGTCCTTCCTTTAGCGGGGGCATCCAACATAAAGTCCTCCCCTAGCGGGGGCATCAAATCCCAAGTCCTCCCTTAGCGGGGGCATCAAACCCAAAGTGCTCCCCTAGCGGGGGCACCCCACAAAAGACCTTTTCAAGCAAAGGCAGAAAGATGTAATGGCTTCTCCAAGTAGAAAGTCCCAAATTTATCAATCATATTCAAAATCGAATACCATGTTTATGCAAATAATGCTTAACAAATCATAACTGTTAAGTGAAGCAGTTCTGCATAGATATGACATTCAATTTATTATACATTATTCATTAATGATTAACTAATCTGTTATTGATGTGGACGATCAATAACAACGTATAAGTCCAAAACCGTGCAAGTGCTTGTTTTCATTACAGAACAGGTGCTATGGAACATATAAGTCCAGTCAAAAAGTTCAAACTTGAAGCGTATGGAATCAATAAGTCAAAGCGGGATTTGCCATAGCAAGTAAAAAGCTACGACTGAATTCCAACGTGGACCACGAAAGCAATGTTCTTTTCGAAGCCCGCATTTCTCGCAAGCAAAAAATACAAGCTTCGAGGGGCAAATGTTAACTACCAAAAAGCTCATTCAAACTTTTTGTCAAAAAGTACGAGTTCACCAACTTGGGTTCAAGAGCATCCTCTGGTCGGTCTTGAGAAGAGCACCATCTGGTCGGTCCAGGCTGAAGCTAATCTGGTTGGTCGTTCCATCAAGCACACAGAAGCTCAGGTCGTGCACCGCCTCTACAACGCGGTCGTTCATTGCAGACTTGGTCGAGCATCATGTTCATTTAAGCCTGATCGGCATCAGCGGAGGGTCGATCTCATCAGCTTCGGATCGTTCTTTCTCACATCAGAGCGTCTGGTCGGTTCAGGCACCTCAACATATCTGATCGGTCCCGCTTTCCAGAAGCCTGCTCCGTCTTAATATTGGAAGATTCCTGGTCGATCCTCCCATTGCAGAAGCCTCCTGGTCGTCCCTTTAGTCTCTGGTCGGTCCATACTCTATATGAAAAAGTAGTGTAAAACCGACCAGCATAAAAAAGGAGTGTAAAACCGACCAGCCTAAAAAGGAGTGTAAAACCGACCAACATAAAGAAGGAGTGTAAAACCGACCAGCCTAAAAAGGAGTGTAAAACCGACCAGCATAAAGAACGAGTGTACCGACCAGATAAAAACGAGTGTACCGACCAGATAAAAACGAGTGTACTGACCAACCACCAGATAAAAACGAGTGTATGGACCAGATAAAAACGAGTGTACTGGCCAGCATGTAAAAAAGGAGTGGCAGTTTTGTAAATACGACAATTCCAACCAATCGCCAACCTAGCGCCAACTTTACACTCTAAATTACAAGTGTGCCACTACCCTTCAATTCCAACTATAAATACCCCCCATAATTCACATGAAAGGGGGAGGAGGGGACTACCCCGAAGGGCTGCAAAAATCATTGCTCCAAGCTATCTTTAAGCTTCATCCATGGCTTCCATAGCTTCATCCTTCATTCATCATTAAATTCCTACAAAATTCTACCTTAAAGGAGGGGAGCATTCATTCTTTCAAGGAGCATTCATTCTTTAGAGGAGCATTCATTCTTTCAAGGAGCATTCATTCTCTAAAGGAGCATTCATTCTTTCAAGGAGCATTCATTCTCTAAAGGAGCATTCATTCTTTCAAGGAGCATTCATTCTTTAGAGGAGCATTCACTCTTTCAAGGAGCATTCATTCTCTAAAGGAGCATTCATTCTTTCAATCATAAAGCAAGCAAAAAGAGGGATATGAATGTAATGAGAGATTCTATGCATGTTGTAGAAAGAGATATCATAATGAAAATGCTTGGAAAGTGGATGTAGATTCATCTCGAATCGAACCACTATAAAAAATCTCTTGTCTTTACTTTGTATTTTTACTTTTGTGAATCGCGGCCTCATATACAAATTCTAAAGGTTTTCTAACGCCCCGCCTTTGAAAAGGTGACGTGCTTTCCAAGCATCTCGCCTCTGATTTGGTAACGTGTTTAGAAACACCTCTTTGGTTGTTATACCAACTTTTGGTGTAAACGGTATGAGACTACTGTGGAACTGGTATGATATGGTTTGTTCTTACATTTATAAGTATATTAAATTAAACCAATGCCAACTATGCAAATCTTTGTAAGTAGTTTATTATAAGTAATTGTTAAACATACTTTTTTATTATGCTAATTAACTGTGTGGAAAAAGACTTCTAATGTTGTACTTAATATTGAAAGCATCTTCAACTAATTCGACCTTTACTGTAAATGGTCGAATATTAAGGATCAAATGGAATGAAACTACCTACCAAAGAGGCTTTCTTTGTATGTGCATCAGTCAGGTTCCTATTAAACATGCGTTTAGATCCCCCACACTTGCTAAATAGGCATACAAACGCATATTTAGCTAGCATCTAGCAATTAGTCCCATAATAAGAGATCGCTCAACTTTATTTAAGTTTGCTAAATGTGTACTTCTTTTGGTTTAAATCTTTGTCACATTCAAATGTTAAAATGATTATACAACACGATAGATATTATGCTTATTTATAATTCACTTCATAATATTTTAGTCTATGCTACTATAATTTAAAGAAGAGAGTCGTAACAAGCTCCCAAAAAATATAAATTAATCAAAAATAAGTGTTTTCTTTGTAAGTTGATGTTGTTTCCCAAAATCGACAAGTTATTACATTCCTGTGAGAAATTTTCAAACTCCAAGGTGCATCAAACACATTGAATTTTTAAGCAGATGCAAATTTTATAGAAAAGAATAGTTACATGTATTATGCAATTTGATAGGTGCATTTATATGCATGCACTCGCACACATGCACATATGTGCATATATCTCTGTGTGTGTGGTCGAGTTTCCTTGGTTATACTGGATTATATTCATGTACTAAATTGTTTTACATGGCTTCACAGTGCATGCCATTGTATTCAAGAGTAAAGTCTCATATTAATGAGAATATAGCAAATTATGGATGATTTTTTTGCATATCATTAGCTAAGCTGAAATATTATTATACTTCATCAGTTATTTGGGAATAAACCGATATGTACAACATGCCTATAGCACGAAGTATAATTTACTTTTAATGTTGAGTGCGAGGGAGATCACATAAACATTTTATTAACTTCATGCTCTGGCTGGACAAACAATTATAACTGTTTTAAACTAAGTAACTACTGTTTGTAATTTTTAATAGGAAATTTTGAAGAAAAGAATTATTATTAGAACACGTGCAGCTCTTACATGATGTTAGTTGAACTATGGCGGTTCATGACAGTGTTTAATTCAAAAATTATAACCAAAAGTGAAAAAAATTTGTCTATCATTCACAGTTTATCTTTCTAATCCGTTTTTTAATCATCACAAGTGTAAATGACTTAGAGATGACTCTAAATGTAAAATTTGGTTATCGAAAACGTAGATTTTATTGGGGTGATAGAAATGTGAGGCATGCTGTTAATAAGGAAGATAATCGGATCCCTGCTTTTAATTCTTAGAGCTGACACCATTATTAGTTAAATATTTGCAACTGAATATTTAATTATTATTATTTTTGTATGTTATACTCCGTTCAATTTACTAACATTTGGTTTATTTCTAGACATGACTTTTGCAATTTCAAGATCAAAGCCTCTTGCTTGTCAATATAGGGTCCTTGCTGTTGGATTGGTACGAATAGCTCTCTGTTCCATGCTTCCATCAGTTTCTGAATCGATGTTGCAGATTTAAAGAGCATTTAATGAATAATTGACACCCTGAAGGGAAAGGGGATCACAATGTTATTTTGGAATGTTATTATTGTTTTAATGCACTATTTAGTAACGTTGTTTCTTGATTTTCAAGCTTTAGCTTTAGAAAACAAAAGTTGCCTTCTCATTGAATGTTTCATTACTTCGTCTTCTCCTTTGTTTCCATTTAGTGCTTAGAATGAAGAGTTTCAGCAATTATATTGTACAGTGGATTCATGAATACAATTGTTACATGAAACATTGGTTCCTTTTATAAGGAGTCATGTTGTTTATTTATTTATTGTTGATTCATATATTTTTTGACGCTGTGATGGTTAATTTCTTTAAAATACATTGATAATTGTTTAAGATGAGACTGTACTAGATATAAACGGATAATTATATAATAATTATTTGTACAGGTTCTCAACAAACAACGTTAATATGTCGACCGCTAAAGACCTTAATATGACTGATAATATGGTAAGTCTACATGAGATTTTTTGTGTGTGTTGTTATTGACACTTCAATTATTGTTAAGGGGAGGTCAAATTTAAAAAACACTCCAATCATAATAAAAATGTTAAAAGGGTCACGTACTTAATTTTTTTCGTTCCCTTTTTTCCTTTATCATCTCAAATGTCAATTAATCTCAAACCAAAAAAAAAAAAAAAAAAATCTTTAAATTATTTGCAAACAAAAAAATCGACTGTTTGAGGAGAAATAATGGTGTAAAAGATGGATGTGAAACGCTTTTCCTAAGATGTTAAGATTGTGGAGAAGCTGTTGATAAGGTACGTGAAATCGATTGTATAATGACGGAAACGATGGAGGTTAAGATTTTTATTTTGTCAGTCTCGAGAGCGAAACGCTGTAATGTCAAAAAAAATTCGGTGGAGATGGTCGTTTATTTTTCGATTTGTCATTGTCAAAATAGGTTAATTACTGCATAACGGTATAAACGACATAGGTCTGCCGTATTATATATTTTTGTTCAACGTTGTTCATCGTTTTTGAAATTTGTATTCGTTGTTGGGTTGTCGAAGTGGAGAAAATAGGGTGTATCGACAAATTTGGCGGTGGGATAATGTATAAATAAATTGTTTAATATATGTATACCGATTTCCTATGAATGATATATTTTCATCTGATCTGATGCATATCGACAAATGAAATTATTGATAATTTGGTATAAAATCTGATGCAATTCGACCAATATACTGTATAATTTTTTAATTGATAAACAACTAAAAAAGAGATTAATGCAAAGAAGGATAATTTGGTAAAACAAACTTTATTTGTTAAGGGGGGTGCTATCTGCATTGGTACTCCCCTTAACAAATTCTTTCTTTTTAAAAAATTGACCCCCCTTAACAATATTTGGAGTGTGAATAACAATCCCCATGTTTTTTTATGTGAATCTTTAATTTGCATGCTTTTCTCTTACTAATTTGTGAATAAAAATAGCTGGCAGTCAATAAAATTGATTTCCTTTTATATTTCAGTGTAGAATCGTTTCTAATTATGCTATTTAGAAAATATTGGATAAATGAAGAAATTAAAAACCTACGGATTTAAGTGACTTTGTGTGCAACTTTTATGCATTATCGTATTGAATGGACATAAAGAGTTTAATTAAAAGAGAGGATTCTCACTTAAAAGGCTTATTTGTTTAGGGTGATAAATTTTAAGGAACGTGTTTGAAAAATTTGTTTTAAGGACAAATTACAAAAAAAAATATAAAAAAATAAGTATATGAATTTATCATTTTCCTATATAACTTCAAAAGATAAAAAAGTTAATATTTTTCATGAAAAAATATCCTTAAAACATATTATTTAGAAATGTTGTCCTTAAAACTTACTACTTCGAACTAATAAGCCCTTCTAACTAAATTCCACTTAGGTTGAAGGTTTTTTTTTTCTTCACAATAATTAATTTTAAGGGCAGCCTCTCTGAATAATAAATTTTAAGCACAATTTTATAAGAGAAAGATAAATTCCTTTATCCATTCAAGTTATACAGGAAATGATAAATTCATTTATCATTATTTCTGTATAATTAAAAATGTTAGGCTCATTTATCCTTTTTCTGTAATTTGTCCTTAAAACTAATTTTTTAGTTGTGTTGTTCTTAAAATTTATTACTTTTAATAAATAATCCCTTTGATCATCTTAAAAGAAAGTAGTTGATTGATTTCTTAATAGAGGCTACAACTGCCAGAGTTAATTACATCTATATTTCACTCATTCAATCACAAAGTGATGTTATGTCTAATTGATTTACTAGCACGTCCATTGCACAACTAATTATAGAAATTAATTTGTCTGTTCATCAATTGAAAAATGAATATATCAAGTTATTTCTAATCTATCAAAATTTAGAAAGGGGAATATGAAAGGCGAATCTATCAAAATTTAGGGTCCGTTTGATTTTGAATGGGAAGGTTTATTTGGAAGGGGAATATGAAAGAGGAATTTGAAGGGGAATTATTGCGAACAGGGAATGCTTTTTTTTTTTTTTAACGAAAGGGGCAAATTGGAAGGGGAAAAAATTCTTATTTTATTGTTTATTGTTTATGTTTGTGTGTATTTATTGTTTGTGTTTGTGTGTGTTTAGTCTTCATGTTCTTTAGTCTTCCCAAGCATGCTGTTGTTTAGTCTTCCCAATGTATATTATATTTCGCATTCATCACAACGCGTGCTACTGTTTAGTCTTCCCAATGTATATTATATTTCATATTCATCACAACGCTTTGTAATTCCCAAGCATGAATGGTGCTGCTTAGTCTTCCCAATAGCATGTGGCTGTAATTCCAAGCATGCATGGTGCTGCTAACCACATTTCCCTTGTGTCGGACGCAGCATCTGATGCATCAGTTGCGTCCAATGCGAAAGCAACACTTTGAGCCGTTCAGTTGGAATGGGCAAATGGTGTGGACCCCACATCGACGCATCCGACGCGTCTGACACGGATGCGAACATTAACTGGGCAGTTCGAAAATCAAACGGTACCTTAATTTAAGTGGAATAAAAGCTATAGCTCACAAGTTATGTTATAAATTAAATGTGTATTAACGTCAGATCCAACGCCAGATGAATGAGAGAATATCGATAAACTTATAGGTGTTGCTTGACGTTTTTATTTAATAATAGTTAAGATATATATCTTTATGTAATAGGAAAACCTTAATTTGAAAGTTTTATAACTAAAACATATGTTTAGCCAAGTTAAAAATAAAAAAATGCATTTTTGTCATAGACATTTATTTGCGCACATCCAACGAACGCTAATTGTATTAAAATAAGATTAAATCAAAGTTGAATCAAATATTTGCCAAAATGACAAACTTAAAAAAACCAATAAATAGAGAGATCATGGACAATATATAATTTATCATGTTGGTATATTTCATGTTGATTTATTATATAATATAATTTATAGTCGTTAAGTTTATGAGATTTTGTAGTTAATTTTTTTTCCCCTTACTTAACACGTTAATGTAGCACATCTCACATATCTACATGTAATGAAGTTTCATTTTCATGCTTTACATCCCCAAATTTCAATAACTTCGTACAATTTTCATAATATTAGCTAGGATGAACACACATTTAGCATTAACTTTCCAAATTCGTAAACAAGTTCCTAAACTTCGCCAACATGTTGACTACTATATGTTTCTGTTCCTTGCATAAACATGCATTTAGTCTTGGCAAAATAAAAGTATATACTCGAATTACATAGAAAATTAAGGGGAAGAAATTTGATATTATATCTGCAAATCATGTGCTACGTGATATATTGAATTTTATACGGATCATTTATATAAAATCAAACATATATAAAATGTAGTACAACAAGTGGAAAGCTAATACAGTGTCTTACTTTTGATATATGAAAAACCATATTTTTAAATGCGAATAAGAAAATTTGTAAATATACGTCGTGTTTTCTGGAAATTTCCTATAAGTTAAACCTTGCAACTATTTTTAATTAGAAAACCATTTTCTAGGTGTAGTGATTGTGCATTTTAATACTTAGGTAGAGAATTTTATGGAAGTTTGATCACAGAAAAAGGAGATTTTATTTTTATAAACTTGAGTGCTTATTAATTGTATTGTTTTCTTTTATGTGCTTTTACATCATTGTTGGTCCATGCATGAAATTGTGTATATTCACTGTTTAGAAGGTAGTAGTAATGAAAAATGAAGATCTTGTGTGCGTATTTATCTAAGAATGACAACATCACAATTAGTTTATAGTCAAAGGGCAGGAGCTTCTGGAGGGAAAGTGCATGCTCTCGCGATCGGTGCTCCAAATAGAGGTAGGAAAGTTTCCGTGGAAGGTTTGATTTCTCTTTCTAGTCGTCCCATTAGAACTCTTTTTGATTCTGGCGCTTCACATTCATTTATATCTAGTTCTGTGGTTGAATCTCTGCACTTAAATACTAGTATGGTAGTGGATCCCATTATAGTCTCAAACCCCATTGCTGATTTGGCTCATTTATCCATGATTTGTCGGGGTTTGAGAATATCTGTCTTAGGCGTCGAATTTGAATGCAACGCGTATGTGCTCGGTTTTATGGGCTACGCTTTGATTCTTGGGATGGATTGGCTAGCCATGTATAGTGTCATTCTGGATTGTGAAAAGAGGGTCGTTAGGCTTCTGACTTGTCATGGGAGGACCCTCGAGATTTCTTGTGACCCATAAGGGTCTGTTATGTTTAATTTTCAAGAGTCTCTTAATGCATCTATAGATGATCTACAATCTGTTCCAGTAGTCTAAGATTATTCTAATGTTTTTGATAAGGTACGGGGCACACCTCCGAGGCGCGAGATCGATTTCGTATATATTTGGTGGACAGTGCAAAGCCAGTTGCATTATATGTGCGCCATATGGTTCCAAGGGAAAGGAGGGAGCTTAGTAAGCGAGTTGGGGAGTTGCTTGAGAAATGGTTTATTAGGCGAAGCATATCTAAATGGGGTGCTCCTGTGGTATTTGTGACTAAGGCAGATGGTTCGCTTCGCTTCTGTGTGGACTATAGGGAGTTGAATAAACTCATTGAGAAGAACAGGCACCCACTCCCAAGGATAGATGACTTGTTTGACCAACTTGTTGGTGCATCGGTATTCTCTCAGTTAGACCTAGCCGCGAGGTTTCATCAGTTGAGGGTGGCTGAGGACAATATAGACTAGCCGCTTTTAGGACTCCAAATGGTTTCTTTGAATGGCTAGTTATGTGTTAATCCCTAAAAATTCATACGCACATTGGGCAAAGGGAACAAGGCGGATATCACCAGGGTCGGTCGTACACAATGCAACCGCGCAGAGCAAGGTCCAAATATCGAACCCAGGGCAGATCAAGTCAACCAACAGGACCGAATATAACAACATAGCATATTATGGGAAGTATGACCTGATAAAGATAAACGCCGCATATCCTTAGAACCGATCAGACACCAAAATAAAGCAAGTCGCCCATTCAACATAAGCGGGAGCGACCTCATAACATAACTGTGAAGCCAAACAGCACCATACAAAGACGACAAGAAGACGAGTGCCCCTGGACCAAGAAGGACGGTCGCGCAAGGAACAAAGGAGAATCAGCTCCAGACCCGCGTTCCGCTCTGACAAAATCTCCCAAAGCACTCACAGGACGCTCACTTACATGGACCCACTTAGTTATTCAAGGTACTCGTTCCAACGAGCCGCACGCACATGATAACTGGATACAGCCACGGACAGCTGACTATAACTAGCCGATGGCATGGTCATAAATAACAGAATGAACGATTCACAGCCTAGATAAACGGATTCCAGATCATTTACCAAGGTAATTTCAACTATAAATACACCATGGCTACCAACGTAAGAGGGATCGTCTTTTAAAAACCACGAAGTGCTCCCGAACTTCATCCTCAGCAACAGATTCGACCATGGCGACAAGTACAGTCCTACAATGAAGGGAAACATAGAAATCCTCCTTCTCAATCATTCATCCATCCTTCTTCTCCTTAAATTCTGCTGCTCTCTTGTATAATTCCTTAGATTGAAATATATAAACGAGGATATATTGAATGGGTATAGATTTGTATGAAAAGAGAGGGTTGATGTACTTTGTAATTCTCATTTAAAGGCAGGAAATCACCTTCATAGTGGACGTAGGCCTCATTAACGGCTGAACCACTCCAAATCTTGTCTCCACTTTACTTTTCCCACATTTTTTTTTACTTTTTATTGCTGATTAAACAAGGTTCCATTTATTTCTTACCGAATTGGTTAAGTACAGTTTAGTACCTTGGGTGTTTAGACCATTATTGGTGTAATCATTTTGGCGCCCACCGTGGGACCGTGTTCATTTCTCCTCCCATTCAGATCTGACGAGATTCACTGGGAAATGTTGTACTAGAGATCATGAGCATGCTGAGAGAAATTACTGCGGACAAAATTGGTGACGTCTCCAGCCTTGACACATCACCTACCATCCGTTCCGAAGAAAAGGAACCGTTACAAGTCGAGATGACCATAACCAAAAGGGGGCTGGAGGAAGCATTGACGGGGATAATGGATCAAATAACTATTGCAAATGACACGTTGATAAAGACGATCGCGTCAATGTTCGTTATCCAGGCTTCCACCATAAAAGCTGCACTAGGTGCCACTGACGTTCCGTTCGCTCAAACAAGTCGTGTAAGCGAAATGGAGCATTCTGCTGAACATGAGAGCTTCATTTCGGAAACTGCCTGTCATAATTATGGATCCTGGGAACGACCCAGCAAAGGAAAAAACGTTCGTTCCGCGAAACGAGATGAAAAGCGAAAGTATATCTTAGGTGCAGGAGGCGAAGCCAAGCAACGTAGAAGGAGACCGCGTTTATTCAAAAATTACGAGTTCACCTCCCTCAATGACACCATAAGGAATAACTTCAGGGCAACGAAAGACACTATAAAATATCAAATCCCAGAACGAATGCGGGTCCAAAATGCAACCATGAAATCAGGATGGTTCTGTCAATTCCATGACCAACCAGGACACAATACAAATGAATGCAGACACTTGAAATCGCTAATGGAGATGCTGGTTAGAAAGAACCATTTACAACAATATGTGCGAGGCCACTGTCCCGTTTCTCTGCAAACAAGGGGCAACAAACTCTCCGTGGAAAGTGCCAAAATAGCCTGGAACTGATGCGTGACTAAGGATCAGCGATTGGTGACCTGATCATGGAATTTTGAACTAAAATTCCCGTGATTCCGCCTTATTACTCAGTTTTTCTTTTGTATTCTGTTTGCTTAGGAAGTAGTAGTCGTTCTACTTTGTTTTGCCACTTGCTATATTCATGTTTGGCGATGAATCACTTGCAAATGCCATATGCAAAGAAACTTATCATGTGCCTACTTAAGTTCCGTACTCATCATTGTACACTGAAAACTGATTTTTCAAATGTAGGCATGATAGAAGCAGTTAATCATACCCATCCTAATTGCAAAGGGAAGGTTCTTAACGCATATCTTGAGCAAAATGACTCGAAAGCAACGCGAGAGACATGCAAACCAAATCAGATGTATAGGCACGTCGTCTCAACCTGATGTGCTGTCTAAAGACAAACAACAAGCCAAAAGGTGGAACTTCCCCAAGCAAGCATTTGCTGGAGAAATTGACATCAGGCTTTTCTATTTTAAAAAAAAAGATGTACAATGGAAATGATAAAAATGTCCCACAGATAAAATACCTAGGCTGGAATCATCAGTCCTAGTGTCGGAAGGACCGGCAAAACACGCTAGACGGACCAGCACAAAACAAAAACCCTACCGAAAGAAGGTGGCCATCCTTGTTCTTTGTTGATTAACCAAGTAAAACAGAGCCAAGGATGGATTACAACAATAGAAATCCTAACCGAAAGTGGGTATCAGAAATCCTAGCCATTTGGGGGTATCCAGTTTAGGTCTCTATTATATTATAATGAGTCGGATCAAATAAGATCGAACTTGGGTCGAAATTGAAACCTAAGACCTCCCGTGGGGGCACCCAAAAGAAAACACATAATAACCACGCGTTGCTTCCAAGAAATTGTGAATTGACCAAATTACGATGCAAAATCAACTGAATCTATGGAATTGAAAAGATCTTTGGTATGGGGGCACCACCATTGTGTAAAAAATCACCAATGTCCACTCAAAACATACCACAGCCTAGTTAAAACTTCGTTGCGAGAACTATTCGAACGATAAGATTTACGCGAACAACAAACTGAAAGTATGACGACTCATAAGAATGAAGTAATAAAACTTTGATAGCCCCTAAGCGATACAAACGTAAGTCCGCAAATATAAAATATTAAGCGTGGGTCGGCACTCGCACAAACAACTGGTCTAAGTACGTGACAAGTGAAAGAAAATAAACTAAAATCAGACCATAAAGGACACAAGTGCTATTTTTATATATGCAAGGATGGACCAATTGTTCAGGCTTTTGCTGATCCAGCTGAAGAATCGTCAAAAGGAAAAGGCGTGTGGTCTTTACTTATTAACCAGTTAGTTTCTTTTGCGTTTCAGGGTGGACATAGCCTTGGTATTCCAAATCTCATCCTCATTATCTAGATCGGATGCATCTGAGAAGAGTGGGTCATCTGATGAAGGTATGGTGGAAGGATTAATACTGGTGGAGACCAAAACAATGTTGACGGTAGCAGGATGGGCAGCAGCGCCGCAAGCAGCCAAAGAAGAGGTCGAAAGCACACCTGATGTAAAAAGTTAACAAGAACTAAACTCAGCAATCCCAAGCGAAGAAATAAGAAAATCCAAATCCAGGGCAGATTGTTAGATGTCAATTTTACCTGAAGCTGCTGGATATACAAAGTCAGCTCCACGATCGTCCACGTTTAATGAAGTATAGTCGTAACTCGCGCACTCTGCCACAACATTTTCTTGATATGGACACTGAACAACAGATTTAGCTCTAGTGACATCTAAGGTAGAGCGATCCGTTGGGGGAATGAGGGAGCCCGAAGTATCAACCCTAACAGAGTCAGGTGGGGGAGAAGGAGTCATGGCGTCCGAACATTCCTTCCTAAGCTGTTGAACTCGCTCGTTCATCAAAATCTTCCTACCTTTAACTGGAGCCTCGTGATCTTTCTCTTCTAAAAGCTGTCCTTGAAGGAACTCGTCATCGACGTCGTCGAAATACGAAAGTATTCGCTCCCAAACATGGGCCAGAGTTCGCAGAAAATCCTTATCCAAGTAACTCAAACTTCCATGGCTCGTGACACTACAAACATAGAATTGAAATAGAGTATTGTCGAATCCATTTCAAGCTTCGTCAAGATCTTTTTGCAACTTGGTCTTATCCTTTTCAAAGGTTCTGAGGGTTTCATTCTCAGAGGCAAGTCGACCTTCGAGAGTCATGTTCTCCTGTTCTAAAGAGAGCAAAGCCTGTTTTTCTAAGGCCGTATGGCGGTCAGCATGTTTTCAAGCAGATTGAGCCTCCAAAAAGCTGCGCTCGTACACCCTCCAATTCCTTCTTGAGCTCGACATTTCTGGCCTCTAAGCTGTTCACTTTAGCATGACCGCTCCTTAAAGAAGTCATCTCAGATTCTTGGGATTTAATCATGTGGATCAGGCCAGCTTTGTCGTTTTCCAAGGTTTCAATATGTTCAAGGTGTCGAGCATTCAATCTCTAGAACTCATAACCGAACTTGGCCCCATGCTCCAGTTGCTTATTAACATCTTTCATCACCAGATTCAACTGTGTCTCAAATTGATCCTTAACAACACCAAGTCGGTTGCTCACGTCACTTTTTATGGCGTCCAAATTCTTCACAGCATTTCGCTTATCATGGCGGTGTAAATCCAGATCGAAAGGCATTCCCCTCAAGTCCCAACCGCTGAAGTGCTCCTTAAGTGTTGAATTTCCAGGAGAAACCTTATAGGGTGGACGATCACATATTATTTGAATTTGAGCAGGAATCGAGACAATGGATCTGGCAAAAGATCCAGTCGGTGCGAGTGTCTCAGCTGATCAAGTCCCTCACGCCTTAAAGAATCAACCATTGAGGGTTCAGAGTTATGTCGGCCCTGATAACTTGAAGATAATTGGGGGCGCCTTGAATGACTGGAGAGACAAGACCGTAGGAGGCTTCGGGGATCAGTAAAATCAGCTTGTTGGGAGAAGCTATCCGACAATGAGCAGTCTGCATTTACACCTGGGAAACAGACAAAGTGTGAGATCGGCAAGCATTCAGAGATTATCAAACTAGCAGGAAAATATGCCACAAGTTGAATAGTATCAAAACCGATTCTAGGGGAAGCTATGAAAACAGAGGCTTTCTCAAGACGCTGAGCAGGCCCTCGTATTCCTCCCATATCAGATACGACGGAGTCAGGCATCACCGCATCACCTTGGCTCAATTATTCGACAGAATCCAAATCCCCCAGGTCTCCAAATGTCCCAGAGGAACCTTCCTCCTAGATAACAGGACAAGCAGAACTTCCGGTGGTCATTCCGGAAGCTACATCGACCCTCAAACCATATGCGTTCTCGTCAACTTTTTTATCACCCCCCTCGGTAATCAGCAACGAAGGTCGATCGTTCACATCATCAAGGATTAAACGTTTCACTTTAAGAGGCTTACCAGCAGGGCTTTGGGAGCGAACAGAAGCTTTTCCAAGAGATCGTGTAGGGCAAATTAATTGGTACTTACGGAGGTTTTTCTCTGAAAGCAACACCTTTCCGCTTCTTTCCCTTTTGTTAATAGAAATTATAAAATTAAGGAGGCCTTGATCCAAAGTAAGTCCAACAACAGAAGGAATCACTACAAAAGTTAGAAAGAAAGCCGGATGAGAAAGCGAAAGGGAATAAGAACTCTAGGAGCAAAGGTATAATTACCTCCTTCGGCCCATCGTCCGTAAAATCTAGCAGGACACCGGACAAAGAAATATTGATCTGGAAACCCCTTAGCTCCATCCGTCAAGCCAGTGATAATTCTATCATGCATACTATCCATAAAAAAGAAAGAGGGACCGTCTACCTCCCTCTTCTTGAAGGTATATAAAGAACAAATATCCGCGAACATGGGTTCCCGCTGTCGGACCTTCATGAAAAGTATGTACAGCACAAGCAAGATTCTGTACCCGCTAGGATGCAGCTGATACGGGGCAATGGCCAGTTGCCACAAAACGAACTCCAGATAAGGAATGAAGGGGGGAATCGTCCCGTTAGACAGCATGTGATAATTGACCGCTACATACCCGGAGGGCGGGCAGTCCGCCAGCTCTCCCTTTCTGGGGGGGTCTGCTTTCATCTCGAGAAAACCCAAAGCGATTGCGCATTTGTAAAAACTGATCAAAAGAAAGCATCGATATACGGCAGCCAGCCACCACCCTATCAAAAAAGCAAGGCTGGGGATGAATCTGGCGAACATTCAAACAAAGACCGGTAGCCGGGGCAACCTTACCTGCCTGATTTAGATCCTCTCATTCCCCAGGCATAATGAGTTAGCTAGGATTGAGATGAACAGGCAGTTAGTCGCATGTCAGAACATATAAGTATGCTTAAAAAGAAATTACAAGTTGAATGGTTAAAAGTCAAAGGAAAAGCAGAAGTATCGCCATGACATAAGTATTCCATTAAACAACCAGTTAAGGTATGGCGAATTTGGGGATGTCGTCTCCCAGTCATTTCGGTAAATGACTTGCTAGCATAAAAAGGGCTAAGGATTATCACCAAAGGATTCTGCCTGAAGTCCAAGCACATACCAATTCAAATCAACGCTTCTCAAATATCGCAACCATGTGTCCCAACAACTAGGTATTGACAATTGAGAATCCTCCCTTATAAGGCTAAAAGAGTTAACCCAGAATCATAGATAGAAAGAAGTAAATTCACTTACATAGTGAAATTCAACTCGAAGAAAGGAGCGTTGTAGCCGGAAACAAAGTTGAGAAAAGCCATCAACCAGAGGAGGACGGGCAAGATGATCGATCAAGTAAGGAGAATCGAATCCTCAATGAGCAACAATGAGGTTTTCTACGATGAAATTGCCATTAAAATGAGCTTACTGAAGAAATATGAAAGTGGGAAAATGAAGAGATGATACTTAAGAGGACTATAAACCCCTTTTTGTGATATGATAGCTTAATTAAGATCTAGTGATTCGGTTTAACGTACCCGGGAAATATCCCGCCAAATGCCCAAAGACAAGCAATTGTAAAAAATATCCAAATTTCGAAAATATAAGCTATCTGTGAGGGCGCAGAACGTTGAACCTAATTCATCCAGGAAATTCTCGTCATGTCAGCTTAAGTGCCCAATTGCACAAGAAGTGTCTCATCAAGTCCCAGCTGGCATCCCGAAATTCCGCTAGTCGCACATAATCAAAAAGATACATCGAGCCTATCGCTCACAGAAAAAGACAATACCAATCAGTAACGATGGAGTAATCTTGATATTTGGCACGACCAAGCCCTCAATGAGCCGGGACAAACCCTCCAACCAATGTGCGTTCAAATATGTCGAAGCCAGTGATTTCATACAAAAGAAATCATGGACTTCGAGGGGCAAGTGTTAATCCCTAAAAAAATTCATACGCACATTGGGTAAAGGGAACAAGGCGGATATCACCAGGGTCGTTCGTGCACAGTGCAACCGCGCAGAGCAAGGTCCAAATATTGAACCCAAGGCAGGTCAAGTCAACCAACGTGACCGAATATAACAGCATAGCATATTATGGGAAATACGACCCGATAAAGATAAAGGCCGCATATCCTTAGAACCACTCAGACAACAAAATAAAGCAAGTCGCCCATTCAACATAAGCGGGAGCGACCTCATAACATAACTGTGGAGCCAAACAACACCATACAAAGACGGCAAGAAGACAAGCGCCCCTGGACCAAGAAGGACGGTTGCACAAGGAACAAAGGAGAATCAGCTCCAGACCCGCGTTCCGCTCTTATAAAATCTCCCAAAGCACTCACAGGGCGCTCACTTACATGGACCCGCTTAGCTATTCAAGGTACTTGTTCCAATGAGCCGCCCGCCCTTGATAACTAGATACAGCCATGGACAGCTGGCTACAACTAGCCGATGGCATGGTCGTAAATAACAGAATAAACAATCCACAACCTGGATAAACGGATTCTAGATCATTTACCAAGGGTAGTTCACCTATAAGTACACGATGGCTACCAACGTAAAAGGGATTGGCTTCTAAAAACCACGAAGTGCTGCCAAACTTCATCCTCTGCCACAGATTTGGCCATGGCGACAAGTACAATCCTACAATGAAGGGAAACGTACACATCCTCCTTCTCAATCATTCATACATCCTTCTTCTCCTCAAATTCTGCTGCTTTCTTGTATAATTCCTTAGATTAAAATATATAAACGAGGATATATTGAGTGGGTATAGATATGTATGAAAAGAGAGGGTTTATGTACTTTGTAATTCTCATTTAAAGGCAGGAAATCACATTCATAGTGGACGTAGGCCTCGTTAACGGCTGAACCACTCTAAATCTTGTCTCCGCTTTACTTTTCTCGGATTTTTTACTTTTTATTGCTGATTAAACACGGTTCCATAAATTTCTTACCGAATTGGTGAAGTACAGTTTAGTACCTTGGGTGTTTAGACCATTTTTGGTGTAAACATTATGTCTTTTGGGTTGGCGAATGCACCTGCCTATTTTGTTGATCTGATGAGTAGGGTTATTCGGGAATTTCTAAATAAATTTATCATGGTCTTTGTCAATGATATCTTGATCTTCTCAAAGAGCAAAGAAGAGCATACCCAACATTTGAGATAAGTTTTGAAAACTCTCCGTGCGCATCGGCTTAAGGCAAAGTTCTCCAAGTGTCATTTTTGGAGAAAAGATGTGATATTTTTAGGGCATGCAGTTTCTAAAGAAGGGATAGCAGTAAATCCCGCAAAGGTGGTTGCAATTCAGGATTAGCAAACTCCAAAGAATGCAATGGAGGTGAGAAGCTTTCTGGGGTTAGCAAACTATTATCGGAAGTTCATTAAGGACATTGCAAAAATATTAGCCCCACTCACCAAGTTGATAAAGAATAACTTGGCATTTTCATGAGATATAGATTGCGATTTTGCTTTCCAATGATTAAAGAGGGCTCTGACAACAGCCCCAGTCTTGACCTTGCCCGATGGGAATAAAGTGTTTATAGTAAACACTGATGCATGTGGTGCAGGGCTTGGTGCGGTTCTAATGCAAGAAGGAAAGGTAGTGTGTTATAGGGGTAGGCAGCTAAGGGTTCATGAGAAAAACTACCCTACCCATGATTTAGAGCTGGCCGCCATAGTATTCGCACTTAAAATATGGCATCATTATTTTCTTGGAGAGAAGTTCGAGTTGTACACCAATCATAATTCTCTTAAGTACTTGTTCTCGTAGAAGGATCTTAATTTAAGGCAATAAAGGTGGATGGAGTTCCTAGCTTCTTATGATTTTGAGATTGTTTATACCTCTAGCAAGGTAATGTGGTGGTGGACGCACTGAGTAGGCAAAGGATGGCCTTCAGTCCTCTATTTGTGGAAAGGAAAAGCTTGGAGTTCATATTGACTTTTGATTTTAGACCATCCACTGAGTTATTGCCTGGTTTGTTCACATCACTAAAGATACGACCTACTCTTATGGATTGGATAGGAGCTTCGCAGCGAGATGATCTATATATTTCAAATATCTTGGATAAACTCAATAAAGGGGAGACTTCTAGTCACCTCAATAGATATTCCATAGACGATAAAGGGTGGTTGCGACGAGATGGAAGGCTTTGTGTTCCTCAAACTGGAAGTAAAGGCAGTCCTAGAGGAAGCCCATCATTCTAAGATGACTATTCACCTAGGCCGTGATAAGATGTACAGGGATATGAAGAGGGTTTTCTTTTGGACTAGGATGAAGAAAGATGTGGTAGAGTTTGTTTCCCAATGTTTGGTTTGTCAACAAGTCAAAGCTGAACAAAAGAAGCCCGGTGGTTTACTTCATCCTTTGGAGGTTCCACATTGGAAATTGGAGAGTGTGTCTATGAATTTCATAGATGGTTTGCCTAGATCAAAGAAAGGCAACACCAGTATTTGGTTTGTGGTGGATAAACTTACTAAGAGCGCTCATTTCATTCCGGTTAAGAGCAAGAGGACGACAGCATGGTTGGTAGCGATTTATGTTCGTGAGATAGTCTGTCTTCATGGAGTACCTTCCAGCATCGTAAGTGATCGTTACCCCATCTTTACCAGTGAGTTTTGGAGGAACTTGCATGAAGCATTAGGTACACAATTGTGTTTGAGCACCGCCTATCATCCTCAGACTGATGGACAGACGGAGAGGGTGAACTGAGCTCTTGAGAATCTTTTGAGGTTGTGCATCCTAGACTTCGGAGGACTAGGAAAGAGCATCTTCCTTTAGTAGAGTTCGCCTACAACAACAGTTATCAGGCTAGTATTGGCATGGTACCCTTCGTTATACGGGTGAACCTGTAAATCACCAACTTGTTGGTGGGATAATACAAAAAGATTGTTGCTTGGACCAGATATGGTTAGAGAAACGTACAAGAAGATTGATCTTATTCGCAGACGAATGAAGACCCCTCATGACTGGCAGAAATCCTACGTAGATAAGAGAAGGACTGACATTGAATTTGAAGTAGGAGACATGGTTTTCACTAAAGTATCACCTTTAAGGAATGTGGTTCACTTCAGATCCATAGGGTAATTGGCGCCAAGATTAGTAGGGCCATTTCCTATAACAGAAAGGATTAGCCAAATGGCCTATAGAGTAAAGCTACCTAAGAGACTATCCGGCGTTCAAGATGTTTTCCACGTTTCTCATTTACGAAAATTCTTGTATGATACTGCAAAAGTAGTTGAGGCAAATATATAGGAAGAAGTAGATTTAGAACCGGAGGCGAAGGCCAGACAAGTTCCTTCCCGTATTCTTGGATCCGGATTTAAGAAGCTACGCAACAGAGAGGTCAAGTTGTTGAAGGTTCAGTGGGGAGATAACCTAGAGAATGTACTTGGGAGACCGAAGAAAAGATTCGCGCTTCGTACCCTTTTCTTTTCGAGGTATGTTCTTAACTCCTTTTTTCTAAGCTTTTATTTATGCTTGTATCTATCATTTTAGTATATCTTATGTATCGAATCTTCGACCTTTAGGTAGGTAATCCTATGTTTGTAAACGTGTGTTTGAGACATGTTATGTTTTGATGGATGCAAGTGGATGCTTTGCTAACGATTTCTCGTGGATGCATATATATACACATTATGCACTAGATCGGCTCAATCACTCTCATATTGCGTATGGATGTGTTTGCATTTTAAATTTTTGTGGATGGAAATAGATGTGTCATTATATGGATGTTGCACTTAGACGGATAATTGTGCACGCATATAGAATTTACATGCTATACTAGGATTGTCGCATACATGTTGGACTCATGGCACTAACATACATTGCATTAAGGAGGTCAACTGAATTTGTAGACCGCCTGATCTATTGCATTAGCATTGGGACTTATACCCACAACTTTGCATATGTTCATATAAGCATTAGAAATCTTCTAAGTACAATGGATGCCAGTGATTGATGGATGAGTAGATGGATGTGGACGGTTGGATATACATTCTTCTTAACTTGGATATTTCGGGGACGTTTTCCTTTGAGTAGGGGAGAATGTAACACCCCATAATTTTAATAACACTAAAGAGAACAAATTAAAGAATAATTAATTTAATATTCAGAATTAGTGGAAACAGACAGCGCCATTGCGACCGTCTCGAAATTCTGGTCAAGATAGACATTTGGTTTGCGTAAAAGGGACACCGTATGGAGAAATTATGAAGGTTCAAAATTTGTAAACACGCAAGAGATTTTTTTTTTTTTTTTTTGAAATTGGTTAATCTTTTATTAGGCAACTAGTGCCAACCAATATGTACATCACGGCTAACAACTAACATCCACGTGGCCGACTATCTATACATATTTTAATTACACATAGAAACACTCATTATCCCACTCCAGTGTTCTCTCGTATGCCTCCAGAGCTCATCAATGGCGCACGCTCCACACTCTTATAGCTAGTTCTGAGAATTTCTCCCTCTACCAATCGACGATCATCTTCTCCATTCTCATCTAGTCTGCATCTCAAGCTATCGGTGAGCTTTCTATTCCTTTTGCTCATGATTTTGATTTCATTCACCAGCAATTTACTCAAAGCTAACGCATTTCTCTCTTTCTGCTCGAAAATTCTACGATTTTTCTCTCTCCATAACATCCACACAGTGCATCGATGGATCGCTTGAATTTGGTCTCCAGATCCACCATACGCGATGAGAATATATATATATAGGGTCCAGGAATTCAAAATTTCGGTTCAAAATTCAAAATCACGAAATTAGGGTGAGCGAGAAAAATTCCGCCCATGGTTGTCAACCCTCTAAGGGGTGGGTCGGCCCCCCTATCGAAAAATCTAGGCAGATTAATTTTTGGGTACGTGGACTGATTTCTGACTTGGTTCATTGCCACTAGGCTATAAATAAGACCCCATTTCTCTTGTTTCTCCACACCTAAATCAATGGAGGACTAGATGCTGCTGCTACCCAGACTGAATCAAATCCTTTTCTTCTTCTGCAATCAAGTTTGGAGTTATTCAAGTGTAGATCTGAGACTCAACCTTTATTCTATTTTTTCTACATCCAAACACTATAAGTTCAAGTTATTTTTTGATTTAAATAATTTAAAAGTAAAACATGATATGATTATAATTTGGATCTATGCCTGTAACTGCTTGAATCATGTCATATCTGTAATAACTTGTGAAACTATGATATTCTGACATGTCTATGACTTGGATCCTAACCTTTATCATGTTAGATGTACCTTTAATTATAAATATAGTTTGCTATTTGGATCACCTTGTACCTATCATGTTTGTGGTTAAAATTGGATTAGTTATTAGTTGGACATCTAAATTATTATTTAGATCTTTCCATGCCTATTATGACATCTCTACTACGTTGACACAGTTCTATTATCTTAGGTTCACCACGTCTGTGCTTATATGTCCATTTTATCATTATGCCCACTACAACAAAAGTGGACATATTCGACACAAGTTTTATGTGGCCTTAGATTGAAAAAGTGTTGCATTTTCAGCTTTTTTCAAATAGGCAACACCGGGTGGCCGTGGCATCCGCAGCCGTTGCCTTAGCCCTCTAAGGCAACGCTTTAGCACATCTACTGCCATGGAAAGAAAGTGTTGCGGTATAGACGTAATGCAACACTATTTGTACGTAATGCAACAATATTCAGCGTTTCTTGAAAATTAGTTAGATCCTGGGTACCAGGTCACGATAGCGGCGGCCACGTCAACTTTCCATGTCAGTTGCCTATGTGTCACACGACACGTCAGATCTCCACGTCAGCTGCACATGTGTCACATGCCACGTTAGTTATGGCGTTTACGTGCCACGTGGACTTACTACTAGTTTATGTAATGCAACACCAATGTATTATGGATTGCGACACCATTATCTTGAAATACAACATCAGGAAAAAAAAGCAAATGCAACAGTAAAAGAAGGCAAATACAACACTTTAATTATAAATTTTGCAATATCAGTTTTGTACATAGAAGAAACACATCCGTTACATTCATCATCACATTCAAAACTTCAATACATACCACCTTCAGTACATACGATCAAATACGTTATTCAACGCTTTAAATATATAACACATACAATCAAATACATAATTTAAAAGTAGCAAAAGTGCCAACATATACCACCTTTAATACAAGTGCCAACAAATACGATCAGTGTGCATTCTACAAAGTAGCAATGCCATGAACCAGAAACTGTATCTCTCTATGTCATTTCAGGTCCTCCATTTGCCGGTTGTATCTCTCCTCGTCATTTCAGATCCTGCAATTTGAATTTCCAAGTTATTTGATAAGTGCATATGTGTTGTGTGCATGCATCTGTGCATTTGGCCATCTAATTAACTTATAAATCTTAGTGAGTTACGCATACAATTATAACAGTTGACTGATCAGCATTGGTCACTACGTGCCACCTCACCAGAAATAGAATTGAGTATGCTTCGTCTTCTGTGCAAGCATTTCCAGTTCACATATCTTCCTGACACCATCCATTGGGTCCCCCGCACATCCTTTCAAGCGTCAGAACATCATCTCCTCCATATCTTTTAAACCCCAATCTTTGAAATTAAAAAAAAAACAATGGACTCATCTTTATACATCACAGCCACTGTTCTTAAGGGGGATTGGAATTTCGAAGCTGTGCAATACGTTCTTAAGGTGGCTCTGAATCATAATTCGTGGCCTATATGGGTAATACCCAACAACTCTTTTCTAGTATCATGCCCATCGTACAGAATGCGTGATCATGCCCTAATGTTGAAAGTTTTTACAAAACCTGGTGGTGCTATTTACCTGCAACCATGGTCTGATGAAGAATTTGATCCCTTACCAGCGTTACAAGTGGAATCATGGGCTAAAGTTGATGGCTTTCCCGAGTTCCTAAAGAGTAATGTTCCCGCTATTGAAGAAGTAATGAAGCCAATGGGACGTGTGCTTGCAATTGACGACTGCTACTGGTCTCAGTATGACCATATATCTTTCTACCTAAAAATGAAATTTTATGAAGGCATTGGCAATATCAATACTTTTGCTGCTCAAATCAATAACAAGTTTTACTTCAATAACGTTCAGCGCTGTACCCATGCTCATCCTAGGACAAGACCTGAACTTCTTTTTGTGAGCAACAGGGAGGAAGAGGTGGTTCCATGTTTGCATCATTACGGATGGGAATGGGAAATGGATTCAGATGAAAGATTTAATGCAATGATACAAGAAGCTGCTGAGCTACCCCTTGCCAAGCTTATATCCGTAAGCTGCCCATGACATACATGTTGATAACCAAGCCCCAATGAACTAGAGGAATGATCAGTGCGTAGCTATAGAAGTTGATCAGGAATTTGACTGGCCAAACTACCTTATCCTTTGTCCTGATGCTGCGGGTCCATCACATGTGGCTGCTCACTTCGGACCGGCTCTCCCACAGCCGCAAAGCCCTAACGAATCAGTTGGAAGTTCCACAGCCCCGCAACCCTGATCTGGTATGAATTGATGCTACTATAATGTCATTTATTGGATGTGTATGTATTAAGTTAACTTTATGATACTTTTGGATGTGGATGTGTATGTTATTTTTTGGATGTGTATGGTATGAACTGATCGATGCTGCCTTATGATACTTGTGCGTGTGTGTATACTTGTGCCTGTATGGTATGAACTAATCGATGCTGCCTTATGATACTTGTGCGTGTGTGTATACTTGTGTGTGTATGGTATGAATTGATGTGTATTGTATGGACTGACGCTACCTTATGTTACTTGTGCGTGTATGGTATTAGAAAACCGCATTGCATACACACCGCAGTGCGACACATGTATTTGTATCACAAAACCTCAAGCATACAGTTGTATGTCATTTTTGGATGTGTATGGTATGAACTGATGCAAACCTGAGCATACGTTTCCAAAATCAAGCATTGAAATTGGTAGTTTCCAAAATCGAATGGAAAATACCTGTGTGTGTTAGATACGGGTGAACGACTCATTCGGATCAGGAAATTGGCAGCCTCAAGTACACCGCAGTGCAAACACACCGCATTGCCACACATGTATATGTATCACAAAACCTCAAACATACAATTATATGTCAGTGTAAATGAACGCAAAGTGCAAATCAATTTCGACGGTAAATTCCCCATTCTTTAACTAGCTCGACCTCTATAATAAACCAATGTCTTTTTCATGCCAATAGCCTGGTTCTCATGGCCCAAAAAGGTACAACTTAGTAAGGTGAAACCTAAATCCTGCTGGAAAACTCAAATCAATGGTCCAAGCAACTAATTACTCATAAGCGAATGGGTTTTCCAAAATGTAACAAATGAACTACTTACTAATTACTCATAATCCAATCTATAATAAGCGCAACTAATTCACAGTGCTATGCAAACTGAACCTGAGGGAAAAAACTTGCCATGTTAATGCCCTGATCAATCAAAGCTAGAAAGCATTTCAAAGCTTCAACCTTTTCGGAATGGAATTTGCTGTCAAGGATAGGAGTGATACTGACGTGAATTTAGGTTTAAATTTTTGTCAATAGTAAAAAGGAGGAAAAACGATTAGATTATAGTGGAAAAACGATTTCGTGAAGGGAGAAGATCGCGCCAAAATTTCGTCAAAATAGTGCAATGACGTGGCTGTCAATGATTGGATGATGGCTAACATTAAGATCATCAGACCCACAGATGGTTTGAACCGTTGGATTAATCTTGCATCTACGGTTGGGGTTTTAATATATTGATAACACAGATCGCTGAGATGGATTATATATACATAATGCTATGCTTTTAACTGGTGTTGCACATCAAAACATTAGAATTCCCACCGCAACAGTGCATTCACGTATAATGCAACAACATATGAATATTGTTACAGAAGATCAAAGAAAACATAGCTTTCGCCATACTTTTCATGCAGCACACACAAATTAGTGTCGAATATGCCCACTTTTGTAGTAGTGGCCACTATCTATTCTGTTAGTGTAATCATCTCTGTCATCTTCCCTTTATCTTTCCCTCTTATTTTATATAGCCAGGCTACTTTCGAGCCTAGGCTTGCCGCTGAAATATGCGAACACGTTGAACGCGTAAAACGAGGAACGAGGGAAAACATTGAAATTGGCCATAATTTGTAAATCTGGATTTTGGCATAACTTAATAATGTTTATTTATATGAATTTAGGTCATATAATTCATTATGAACATAAATGTGGGAAAAGGGGCATGAAAACCTATAATGGCATAGGTAAATTAGGTTAATGATTGAATTGCCTAGGATAATCGTAATTAGAAACTGTAACTGCGCCTAGACACGAGGTTAGATTACACTTGTGGTGGAAGTTTGCCCGAAACCGCTCGGCATATCCAACGACCGCAAGTGGTGAATCTAATGTGAGGGGTCTAGGTGCACAAATACGAGATGTGCTAAGACACGAGGTTAAGCTCAATTTGTGGAATAAGTCTACCCGGATCCGCCCGGCATATCTAGCATCCACTAATCATAGGATTAATGTGGGAGGTCTGGCATAAGATAACCATAAATGAATATATGGTAATATAGTTGAATAATTAACCTAGTTGAATCCTTAGGGATTGTATGAACATGAATTTGAATAGGGGTTAAGTAAAGTTGGTTGGAATAGTGGGTAGGTTAACTATATCTAAGGGGGGTAGGTGATTATTTATATATAGGCCCGCAAACTTAACCTTAAGGGGCTGTGTAATTAAGGACACCAATTGGTATACATAACCTGTGGAAATCAGATTGGGGATACAAGACAAGGTGGAGAGCTTGTATCATTTTGTGTGGGGGACCCGTCTCAGACAGTAACCCATATAACGGTATCAAACGAGTACTCGGCCCTAGGTCGGAGTAGGGACATGCTTACTGGACTGAATGTAAGAGATTCAAACGTGGAGGAGGGTGTGGGCGGCGCAAACCGACCTGGACATGTACCTGCATGGCCGGGCAGAAGGGGATAAGACGACCGTGACACCAGTAGATATGGTTGTGCACATCAATGAACGGTTGCCACTTTAGGAAGTGATACCTCCTACTATGGAGTCAGCACATGATATCTACGGAGTACGGAGCCGATTGTATGCCTAGACTCTCGTAAAACGTTTAGGAGCCTGTTAGGAATGGGTTGCCTATGGATTGTATGGGTTTAAAACCTCTCACCAGAAGTATGCCTAAGTCTACCATCCTTTAGTTGTTGGGATCATCTCATTCTGGTTATACTAGTATCAGTGCAAAGTAATCATTAGAGAAACGTATATACCCTATCATGTTTACCTTGTCATACTTTCCTTCTGTGATGTTATCTTTCTTATCCACTTTGCCTGTCATGATACTTTTACTTATTTACTTGCCAAAAGTAACTGGACTCATCATACTTTATGTCTGAACCTTTTTGTTTCCTCTTCTTTCTTTCGTTTTCCCCTCTAGATTCTCTGGGTGGGAATACTCCAGCTTGATCCAGATTCAGCTGTCATTTTGCTAGAGCTACTTAGATGTATTGCTACTATGGCTATGTTTTTATTTGTGGATTATGCTTGTTTTATTTTGTACTCTGATGTTTAAGTGCAAGACAAAGTTTTTTATGATGTAATAGTTTTTATGTAATTCAGACATATGATGTTTTGTACCACGATGCTTTATGATTAATAAAGTTTGTTTTATTCTGCTGTTATTTTATATCTGCCTTGTAATGTTTCTATTTCTGTTTACCTATAATGCTTCACGAAACTTAATGCATTCCCTTAGTGAGTGACATTAACGGATGTGGGGTGTCACAGGTGAGACTCAAAAGAGGCTTCATTATTACCCTGCTTAATGTCAATATGCTAGAAGGCTAAGTCAGCAAGAGCATCAAGCCTGAGATACATAATGGTTATCTGGAACTAGTCTTCGAAACATCACTATGTAGCGCTGAAAGGATGCATGGACAAACATCTGACAAATCACCTAGAGCCACCTTCCGAAGAATTGGGAAATACCTGGAATTCCCACCAAACGGTAGACCGGAACCCCAGAAGGGATACAAGCTATTCACACTAGTCTACTTAATGTAGACACTGACAGTGATTCCGAACTGACAACTGTCCACATACGTAATGAGGGAATGCTCCTCTAAGTATTCACGGGAAAACTGGAAGCCTACATTCGAAAGACCACGACCAAGAGCATATAACCGGGAACTCAAAATACCTTCCGGAGAGCTACGACAACAACAAGCACATATCAATCCCGAAGAGGCTCCCGACTAGCAGAAAAATTCACCATGGAAACCGAAATTAGCACCACAAACGACCAGAAGGAACATTTGAGACTAAGGAAAAAGGGGACCGACAAAGGCTCTCGAAGGCCCAACAACCCAACAACTAGAGGGGCTCCAAGTTCTCTATAAATAAGACCCCAGGGGACACATTAAGGGGAACTTCGGATTACTTAAATTCTCCACTGTAAAGAAAATCCTAATACTAAATTTAGCTGGAGACTCTGGCTCAAATTCTTGTATTCATCCTCTTTAAACCCCATCATTGAAATAGATCGACAAATTTTTTCAATTCTATTCCTGTATTAAAAGTGAAGTTATTAATAAAGAGAAAATCTACATCTATGTTGCTATCTGTGAGTTTATCATGATTTTCCTTAATTGTATTTTTTATAATTTACCGTTTTCAACCTATGTGTGCATAGACTTCTATCCAAGTTTCTACTGATGATCGGAGGAATAATCCACTTTTATCAGCTTAAATTCTCCCAGCATGCTTAGGTCCCATTTGTAGAATTCAATTCCTTTGTGAGATCGATCTGGTTATTCAGAGACCTTGACCTGACTTAAAATCGTGTAGAGTAAACAACCTAATTCTTCCTTAGTTCCCTTTCCATCGACTTGTTCACCAATGTTGACAAAAAATATCGTTAACTGGAGTCATGTCATTTTAGTCGTGTCGTATTTCTTCTTCTCCAAGGAAACGATCCAAGTCACATAATCCAAGTCGCATGACATAAGTCGTCGGTCATTTCTTCCTTAGTGAAGAATGAAGCCTTGGCGCATGAAGTTAAGGCGCTGGGGATCAAGTCATAGGAAGTCAAGGCGCCAGAAATTGTGCTTCAAGAAACCAAGGCAATGGAAGTCAAGACGCATGATGCCAAGTCATGGCACAACATGATGGTGGAAGTAACATAGTGATAACCGACATGGGACCGACCTAATGAAAACCGACTTGGTGGAGTCTGACATGGACAGAAATGACACGATGAAAGTTGGTATGGTAGAGACTGACATAGTGAAAGACATAGTGAGTCATGCCGTGAATGACATGGTGAGTCATGTCGCAAACGACATGGTGTAAATCAGCACAGTGAGTCATGTCGCGAACGACATGGTGTAAATCAGCATAGTGAGCCATGTCGCGAACGACATGGTGAGTACCGACATGGGTGGTGAAACAAGGGTGGTACGACACAGGGTCATTTCTGAAAAAATATATTTTTCAGGTACAGTCCATATTTAAATAGAAAGGGATTAAAAAAATTTAGGGGCAAGCCCTGAACCTTAGCCACAGCGCGGTGATGTAATTTGGCTTAGTAATGGTGTGACTTCGAAGTACATCCAAGTAGGAACGTTAGAAGTGCTGAAATGTGTTCGTTGATCGGCGTAGAATAGCGAATGATGTTACAACTCAAAGGTCGTGAGTGGGTGGATAATGGTTGCTCGAGAAGGTTGCTTGAGCTATGAAAAGCCGTCAGGTTGGATGACTAGAGATGTGACAGCCGAGATATTATCATTGTCGTAAGTTCTAGCAGACTCGAAGAAGGGGTACAATAGGTCACCTAAAATAGCAGAAGGTTACTGGTCAAGTACCTTGGGTATCTTTGAAAGGCCTAGTTGTCAAGGTTGGACAAACATACATATCGTTAAAAGGCATATGGATTTTATGTTAGAACTGGGTTTACCATTAGCCCTTGACTTATGGCAAGGTTGGCCGTCATACGGTTAATGATGGTTTCAAAGCTAGATTGGCAGTGATAGCCATAGTCAGTCATGGATGATTGGTTGCTCTGTTTGTACCATCTCATGTAGATTGCCGACGTCGAAGGAGATATTCCTTGGGTGGTTGTCTGATATTGGTTTAAGCCTCTAGGGATTGTGTCTGAGGGATGTTGAGTTCGATTAGGGTGATTTACATGAGATATATATATATATATAATTTGGATGTCATAAGAACTTTCCCATGATTGAATAAGTATTCTAGTTTCCATGAATGAATGGTTGAAATGTTATTGTAAAGGCTATCACTGTACGATGTGGGGAAGATGGGGTTGAGTTCTTCACTGGTGTCATGGGTAGATTAGTATGTTTATCTGCCCATTCTCCTATACTTTATTGATGATGTTTGTTAGTTGTTTTATCGCTCACTAATACTGTTGTCTAACTCAAGGTTTTGTGTTTCCCTCTTATTACCTTTGGGGTATTCATCCGGTTGTGGATGGGTAGACTAGCTGGCAGGTGACATGTTATAGCTTAGTGAGAACGATGTTGCGGTTCGGAGGCAAGCTGGAGGCCTACGTATTATCTTACCTATATAATATTTGGATTTCCACTATTTGTTATTCTTCTCTGAGTGCTCTAGTGAGGCAAAGTTGTATAAGCACTATTGTTGTAATCCACGTGTATGGATATTGCTTTCTAGTTGTTATGGAAGTTTGGTGTTTTCTGCTTCGCTATTAATACCTTATGTATATGTTCTATCATATTTTATCCTTGCACTGTGAGTTACTACAATTTCCAATGTTGTGTCTACCTACTCTGTTGTTCGTCCATAGCTTCCGTGCACATATTTCAGTGCATTATTCCTCTTGTATAGTGTAGGGGTTGTGGATGGTCGTCACAAATTTTTAGTTCGAAACGATTTGGTAAGTTGATTTCAAACAACTATTGAGAAGATTGAAATGAATTTAAAAGAGCGTATTCTCGGATCGTAAGCGAATTTAAGGAATTTCATTTCATTTCCGATTTCTCTCCAAAGCCGAGGCTTCAATTGCGTGTTATTCAGAGCATTCACTTGGTCAGAAATTCGGCTATTCCGCTGCCTCCAAATACTATGCGTGATTTTCTTTAGCAAGTGATTAACGAGCCTGGCTTTAGGACTCTTTGTACCGGCCCTCTTCTTGAAGTATTCCCATCGATCTTTTCTCATGTTGGGGAATTGGTTGTGACCTATTTGGTGAAGCATGTCAACGCAGAGCTGCTTTACCACAGCACACTCAAAGTAAAGGTGCTCCATAGTCTCATTCCAAGTACCGCACATAACACAAGTAGGTTGCACTAGCATGCCAAACCCATCAAGTCTCTCCTTTGTCAAGATAGCCTGATTTATCACTTTAAATTAATTTAAAATTTTATATTTAATGAAATGACGGAAAATGGTCAGAGAACTCATGTAAAAATCCATCGCAAATGTTTGACACAGATACTGTCTTGAAATTTACCGACCATCCGGTTCTACCGGTAATACGTCGCTAAGCCCTATATAGCGACGGATTAGCAACGGATTACGCCGCTGCAAAATCAGCTTTTTCTTGTAGTGAGCCACCATTATTGATTATGTAACACCCCGTATTTCGGTTAACACTAAAGTTACTAATTTAAGAATAACCAATCCTTAATATAATAAATGTGTAAAGGGGAGATGTATCTAATGTGCATACAAATTTAATAATAAATATGTAAAGGGGAGATGTATCTAATGTGCATACAAATTTAATAATAAATGTGTAAAGGGGGGATGTATCTAATGTGCATACAAATTTAATAATAAATGTTAATAATGTACATTAAGAAGGTAATTGTGAACATAATTGGCTTCTCTTTAGAACGGATGGCTTTGATTAACCTTGGCTTCATCGACGGCTCAAATTAACTTGCAATCCTATATAACCAGCCCCCTAGTCTCCTTCTCATTGCACCATTCTTCTCTAACTTCATGCTGCACAAATTCTTGATGGACATGGCTTCTTCTTCCTCTAAATCTAAATAAATAGATTAAAATAAAATATAAATCAAGACGAGGATATGCTGCTCAAGTCTTTCAGGAGGAGATTCAAAACAAGTTAGGATTCAAGTAAAGATTCGACGGCTTCAAGCAACGCTATCTTTCTATTCTTTTCTAGATCCAATCAATGTAAGTCGGTTACTTTTTAGATTTGAACGCCTTTTTCTATTTGTGACATGAAATTAAAAGAATATACGAAATATGCCTTATCGTTTCATTGAATCTGTGCTTGTTTATGACTTTGGATCTGATTCTTGATTATGGCGTAGAACACATTGTGACTAAATGGCCAATGCTTAAGATTATGACTATGGAACTGTGGCCTTTGAAACCATATGCCTTTGACTATGAATATAAGCCTTTGACTATGAACATAAGCCTTTGACTAGGAGCATAAACCAATGCCTATGACTATGACAAGGACAATAGTGGATAATTACCTATGATTCATGAACATGATATTATTTCCTAAGATTATGACTGTGAAATTGGATCTAAACTTGATTAACTATTCCAGTCTATTCTTAATTATCCTTGGATCTTGATTATGGGAATTTATCTATTAAGTTAGATCTACCCATATACATGAACCTATGTTATTTATTCAACCCTTTTCATGTCATAATGTTATCAGATCTATAGGCCTTCGAAGCTTTAAATCAATTTATTCAGTGTAATTTGTAGGACCTGAAATTAGTGAATTATCATCTTATGCCAGTTATTATGTCTATCATTTCATGGCATTTTGGTTCATTCCCTTTTATCCATGAATCTAGATTTATTTATAATCTAGGATGAATCACGATTATATGAACGATGGGAACACGATTTGGGAAAACATGAAATTGACAAAAACGTATTTGTAAACTTGAAAATTGGCATAATTTGGAACGTGAACATAATTGGGATTGACATATTTTAGAACATGTATTATGGCATGTTTATTAGAATGCAAATTTGAAAATTTGACATGGATTATGGAATATGTAATTTGACATATTAAATTTAGTATTGGCAAGCAAGCTAAGTTGTAGGCGTAAACGGTAAACTTGAATAATAATTCTAGTCTTGCCATAAACTGTAAATTAGGATGTTAAATCAGAATTGGGTCAATTAAAGTTAATTTGGCATAATACGTATATTAGCACAAATTTTGAATTTAGTCATAATTGTGAGTAATTGTCATGTTTAGAATAATCATGGTTAGTGACACTTAATTCGGTATAATTTACATACCAAAAACTATAAATATGATATGTAGGGAAAATGGGCCATAATAATAAATGTTGACAATGTACATTGAAAGAGTAATAATAGAATAAGTAAATTAGGGAAAATTTACTTATAGAATTTATCCTGAATGAGAAAAGTAAATTTAAACAATACGAACATGCTTAACCCGAGGTTGGATTGAGTTGTGATGTAAACCTGCCCGGACCCGCCCGGCTGTCCAGTGATCACAATAATGCCTATCTAATGTGGGAGGTTAAGTCATTGAGCCCGATAAAGGCCCGAGGTTAGACTGAGTTGTGGCGTAAGACTGCCCGGAACCAACCTGCATACCGGCAGCCACAACAATACCTGTCTAGTTTGAGTGGCTGGTGCTTTAATAAGACAATTAAAGTTAAGCTAGAATGGGAGGGTTAAGTCCATAAGAACACTTAACCAACTTAACACAGTTAAGCTAGAATGGGAGGGTTAAGTCCATAGGAACACTTAACCAACTTAACACAGTTAAGTTAGAACGATATGGTTAAGTTAACTAGAACACTTAACCAACTTAACATGGTAACAAGACAAGATTTATAGGGGTTAAGTAACTAAGAAAAACACTTAGCCAATTTAATATGTTAACCAGACTAGAAAGTGGGGGTTAAGTAAATTCAATACACTTAGCCAATTTAACATGTTAACTAGACTAGAGGTTGGGGATAAGTAAAGTTAATACACTTAGCCAATTTAACATGCTAACTAGACTAGAGGTTGGGGTTAAGTAAATTTAATACACTTAGCCAATTTAATATGTTAGCTGGACTAGACCGTAGGGTTAAGTAAGCTTGAACACTTAACCATCAGAGTGTGATAAATGAATAGGGTTAAGTTAAAAACATGATGGGACAATACTTAACCATTAGAGCATGTTAATCAAACCAATGTTAGGGTTAAGTTGACTAAGGGAACACTTAACCGTTATAACATGTTAGTTAAAACAGATAGGCAACGTTAAGCTAAAAAGGAACACTTAACCAATACAAGATGAAGGGGTGGGGTTAAGTAATAAGAAATACTTAAACAATATAACTTGATTTGTGGTAGGGTTAATTCAACATGAAATACTGATAACACTTAACCAGTTTAACAGGACAAATGAATGGGTTAAGTTAACTTGAATTGACTGATGACACTTAACCAATCCAAATTGATGAGAAAAGTGAACTAAGTAGTAAACCTTAGTTAAAGTGGGCTAAGTAATAAACCTTGGTTAAAGGAAAACCACGATCCAGGAAACTAAGTGGTAAGCCTTAGTTAGGAGAACTAAGTAGTAATCCTTAGTTGAACGCAAAAAGGAGCGAACGTCCATCTGATCTTCAGGGAGGCTCAAACAAGCTGGGTGATGAAGCATGCGGCTTCAAGGGGACGTGAGGGTACTCTTGGTATCCCTCTGTGAGGCTGCAGATGATCCGCCTGGGCTTACAGAGGTTAAGGTCTGCGTCAGAAGAACCAAGGGTATGCCTTGGTTGCAATATAAGGCAACCAAAAGACTAGGATGGACCAGCGTGATTCGACGAGACCAGTAGCCCTGTGATAGCAACTCGTCGTCTACCTACCATATGAAGTCAATCGAGGTACGTGAAGCGGAAAGGCGGAGAACTCCAACAGACCATATACTTGCTATCTAGTTATGGGTGCAGATGGCCATAGGTTAGTGGGGGCATAGAGGGCCTGCGTATAGTTCTCATTTTTCAAGGTGTTCCTTTCATTAGTTGAGGGAGGGGTCAGGTGGGACCATAGCCACTGGAAAAACAGACATTAGCATCTGCATCGGCAGATACCTGAAAGCTCCCGACCGAGTTCCGTGTTTCTTGATTAGCCCTGCCACAGGACTCGGGTCGCACATATAGAGGACATGTGCATCTAAACAGCGATAACTATTCACGACACATACGTGGGGAAAGTCTAGGAACATATACCGCTCTAGGTAGTGTGTCCTAGACTAGGGGCATCGTTCGACAGGTAGCGTAATCCCTAGTTGGACCTAGGTAGCATAAAACCTGAATCTGTGAAGCATTAGATAAGCCGCGTAAACCCGAGTGGAATCTAGGAAGTACTTTGATATAAAACCATAGATTAGATCTAGGTAATAAATAATAAATGTACGCCTAAAGGCAATCACAATTACTGGGATTGGGAGCGCGTTATCATTTTAGACAGATTACTAGTTAGGACACTAGATTGGTGGTGCAGAGACATAGAAACCATAATAACAGGTTAATAGCGAAACGGAGAAAGTATTAAAGCATATCCAGTTTATCTTGTCTTAGCATATCTTGTGTTAATCTTGCCCTATCTTGTTGGCCCTATCATCATGGTATTGTCTTGTATTCAGTTAATTCATGTCGTTTTGTTTTTCCTTGTTCACATGCTAGAAGTAACTGAACTTACCAGACTTTATGTCTGACCCATATTTCTTTCGTCTTCTTTTCTTACGATCCCCCCAGGTAGTTAAGGAGGGAATAGTATAGCTCAGGTTAGATTGGACCGTCACTCTTCCCAAGCTCGAAGATTCTTTGACAAAGTGCTTTGGACTCTCTTTTTCTGCTGATATGGCTGGCTTATGCTACATTGGGGAATATAAATGTTATTTTATGCTTCTTTATTTTGTAAGACAGATGATACTCTGATATTAGAAAACAATTGTTGTATAAACTATTTTATCAATAAAGTAAAGTTTTATTTTCCGCTGTTTTAATTTTTTCCGTCTTGTAATTTGTCTGCATCTTTTACCCTAAATGCTTCGCAGAACTTAGTGCATTCCCTTTGTGAGTGACACCAAAGGATGTGGGGTGTTACACTTGGTATCAGAGTTGAAGGTTACCGGGTCAGATAAAAGATTTGAAAAAAATTATTATTTTCATAAAGTTTTAAAAGAAGCATTTTCGAAAGAAAAGTTTTGTTTTGCAGGCATATTCCCCAAAAGCCATACGCACTATCTTCTGATTCTCTGTTTGAATTCTTGTCCCCTTCTTTCTTGAGTCTCTGGGGCTCCTGGCTTTCAGGGAGGTAACCTCATCGAAGGGCGAAGTAGTGCCCGACTTCCATCTGTAACCGTAGTAGTTTCACCTGCGGCTAGTTTTCTTTCAAGCTTAGTAGGGTTTTCTGTACGATGGAGGCAGCTTTCGAGAGATTTTGTCAACATGATTACAAACGAAAGAGGATGAGGAGTTTGGCTAAGGAGCACAACCCAAGGATGATGAATTCATGGATGTAGACTTGGCTCACGAAGGAGGAAGGTATTATAAAACCTAAGACAAGAGGAAGTATCTTTACTATGGCAGAATATGGCATATAATTAAGAACAAAGGACAAGATTTTCAGAAGGGCAAGTACATGCTTTCACCACTAAGCGTACCTAGGAGAAAGGTAGTAAAGTTCTATTGGAAGAGTCTAGCTTTTCTATTTGTACTCTTTCTTTTGGTTTTAGCACTTCGCATTTGTTCATATTTGCTTCCATAGTTGAGTCTCTGCACCTTAGTGCATGTATAGTAAAAGATCCCAACTAGTGCTCAAGTGTTTGGTTGTTTTTGCTTAGATCATCTCACGTAGATCGTCCAAATTCGGAGGAGACATTCCTCGGGTGCTTGTCTGATATTGGTTTAGGCCTTTGGGGCTTGTACTTGAGGGATGTCGAGTTCGACTAGGATGGTTTGCTTGAGAGATGAATAGTTGTGGCAGGCGCTCTATATAGAGAAGGACTAACCTTAAGAGAGATAAAAAGTACGTAGTGACCTTTTGACCCTCATAGTTATGGCATGATGGATAAGCTAAGAGGAGAGACCTCTGATCATCCTAGTACATACAATCAGTATCATGATTAACATTTGTTTATTTTGGAAATGGAGGTCAAGAAACTTCGCAATCGTGAAGTTGAATCTATTAAGGTACAGTTGAGTAAAGCTCAAGAAGACGTGATACGGGAGATTGAAGATAAGGCATACGCGCCTCATACCCTTTTTCCTTAAGGGTACATCCTTGATTCCTTTTTTTAGGAATTCTATGCATTCTAATTTCTAACTTTTAAGGTATATCCTCTAGGACGTATCATCGATCCTTAGGTAGAAACCCTTTTGGATGTAAACATGTATTTGAAACATGTAATGGTTGATGGTTGCGAATGGTTGCTAGTGGTTGCTCGTGAATGCATATACACACGTATTAGGCACTAGATCAGCTCAGACGCCTTCATATTTCATTTACATATATGTATTTGTTTATGAATTGAACTTAATGTGCTATCATATGGATGTCGCATTTGAGTGAATGATTGTGCACTCATATAGAAATAATATGTATCATTAGGATTTGCATACATATTGGACGCATGGCACTGACATGATTTGCATTAAGGAGGTCAACTGAATTAGTAGACCGCCTGATTTTGCATTAGATAAAGACATGTACACACACTATGCATATGAACATACAAGCATTAGAAGTCTTTAAGGATAATGGATGCATGTGTTTGATGGTTGAGTAGATGGATGATTCGATGGTAGGATTTACCTTCTTCTTGACTTGAAGATTTCGGGGTCGAAATCCTTTAAGGAGGGGAGAATGTAACACCCCGTATTTTTGTTAACACTAAAGTTACTAATTTAAGAATAACCAATGCTTAATATAATAAATGTGTAAAGGGGAGATGTATCTAATGTGCTTACAAATTTAATAATAAATGTGTAAAGGGGAGATATATCTAATGTGCATACAAATTTAATAATAAATGTGTAAAGGGGAGATGTATCTAATATGCATACAAATTTAATAATAAATGTTAATAATGTACATTAAGAAGATAATTGTGAACATAATTGGCTTCTCTTTAGAACGGATGGCTTTGATTAACCTTGGCTTCATCGACGGCTCAAATTAACTTGCAATCCTATATAAACAGCCCCTTAGTCTCCTTCTCTTTGCACCATTCTTCTCTAACCTTATGCTGCACAAATTCTTGATGGACATGGATTCTTCTTCTTCCTCTAAATCTAAATAAATAGATTAAAATAAAATATAAATCAAGACGAGGATATGCTGCTCAAGTCTTTCAAGAGAAGACTCAAAACAAGTTAGGATTCAAGTAAAGATTCAACGGCTTCAAGCAACGCTATCTTCCTATTCTTTTCTAGATCCAATCAATGTAAGTCGGTTACTTTTTAGATTTGAACGCCTTTTTCTATTTGTGACACGAAATTAAAAGAATATAAGAAATATTCCTTATCATTTCATTGAATCTGTGCTTGTGTACGACTTTGGATATGATTCTTGATTTTGGCCTATAACACATTATGACTAAATTGCCAATGCTTAAGATTATGAATATGGAACTGTGGCCTTTGAAACCATATGCCTTTGACTATGAACATAAGCCTTTGACTATGAACATAAGCCTTTGACTAGGAGCATAAACCAATGCCTATGACAATGACAAGGACAATAGTGGATAATTACCTATGATTCATGAACATGATATTATTGCCTAAGATTATGACTGTGAAATTGGATCTAAATTCGAATATCTATTCTAGTCTATTCTTAATTATCCTTGGATCTTGATTATGGGAATTTATCTATTAAGTTAGATCTACCTATATACATGAACCTATGTTATTTATTCAACCCTTTTCATGTCATAATATTATCAGATCTATTGGCCTTCGAAGCTTGAAATCAATTTATTCAGTGTAATTTGTTAGATCTGAAATTAGTGAATTATCATCTTATGCCAGTTATTATGTCTATCATTTCATGGCATTTTGGTTCATTCCCTTTTATCCATGAATCAAGATTTATTTATAATCTAGGATGAATCACGATTATACGAACGGTGGTAACACGATTTGGGAAAACATGAAATTGACTAAAACGTATTTGTAAACTTGAAAATTGGCATAATTTGAAACATGAACATAATTGTGATTGACATAATTTAGAACATGTATTATGGCATGTTGACTAGAACGCAAATTTGAAAATTTGACATGGATTATGGAATATGTAATTTGACATATTAAATTTAGTATTGGCAAGTAAGCTACGTTTTAGGCGTAAACGGTAATCTAGAATAATAATTCTAGTCTTGCCATAAACTGTAAATTAGGATGATAAATCAGAATTGGGTCAATTAAAGTTAATTTGGCATAATAAGTATATTAGCACAAATTTTGAATTTAGTCATAATTGTGAGTAATTGTCATGTTTAGAATAATCATGGTTAGTGACACTTAATTTGGTATAATTTACATACCAAAAACTATAAATATGATATATAGGGAAAATGGGCCATAATAATAAATGTTGACAATGTACATTAAAAGAGTAATAATAGAATAAGTAAATTAGGGAAAATTTACTTATAGAATTTATCCTAAATGGGAAAAGTAAATTTAGACAATACGAACATGCTTAAAGCGAGGTTGGATACCTATCCAATGTGGTAGGTTAAGGAATTGAGCCCGATAAAGGCCCGAGGCTAGACTGAGTTGTGGCATAAGACTGCCCGGAACCAACCGGCATACCGGCAGCCACAATAATACCTGTCTAATGTGAGTGGCTGGTGCTTTAATAAGACAATTAAAGTTAAACTAGAATCGGAGGGTTAAGTCTATAAGAACACTTAAACAACTTAACACAGTTAAGCTAGAATGGGAGGGTTAAGTCCATAGGAATACTTAACCAACTTAACACAGTTAAGTTAGAACGATAGGGTTAAGTTAACTAGCGATAGGGTTAAGTTAACTAGAACACTTAACCAACTTAACATGGTAACAAGACAAGATTTGTAGGGGTTAAATAACTAAGAAAAACACTTAGCCAATTTAATATGTTAACCAGACTAGAAAGTGGGGGTTAAGTAAATTCAATACACTTATCCAATTTAACATGTTAACTAGACTAGATGTTGGGGATAAGTAAAGTTAATACACTTAGCCAATTTAACATGTTAACTAGACTAGAGGTTGGGGTTAAGTAAATTTAATACACTTAGCCAATTTAATATGTTAGCTGGACTAGACCGTAGGGTTAAGTAAGCTTGAACACTTAACCATCAGAGTGTGATAAATGAATAGGGTTAAGTTAAAAACATGAAGGGACAATATTTAACCATTAGAGCATGTTAATCAAACCAATGTTAGGGTTAAGTTAAATAAGGGAACACTTAACCGTTATAACATGTTAGTTAAAACAGATAGGCAAGGTTAAGTTAAAAAGGAACACTTAACCAATACAAGATGAAGGGGTGGGGTTAAGTAATAAGAAATACTTAACCAATATAACTTGATTTGTGGTAGGGTTAAGTCAACATGAAATACTGATAACACTTAACCAGTTTAACATGACAAATGAATGGGTTAAGTTAACTTGAATTGACTGATGACACTTAACCAATCCAAATTGATGAGAAAAGAGAACTAAGTGGTAAACCTTAGTTAAAGGGGGCTAAGTAATAAACCTTGGTTAAAGGAAAACCATGATTCAGGAAACTAAGTGGTAAACCTTAGTTAGGAGAACTAAGTAGTAATCCTTAGTTGAACGTAAAAAGGAGAGAACGTCCATCTGATCTTAAGGGATGCTCAAATAACCTGGGTGATGAAGCATGCGGCTTCAAGGGGACATGAGGGTACTCTTGGTATCCCTCTGTGAGGCTACAACTGATCCGCCTGGGCTCACAGAGGTTAAGGTCTGCATCAGAAGAACCAAGGGTATGCCTTGGTTGCAATATAAGGCAACCTAAAGACTAGGATGGACCAGCGTGATTCGACGAGACCAGTAGCCCTGTGATAGCAACTCGTCGTCTACCTACCATCTTGAGTCAATCGAGATACGTGAAGCGGAAAGGCGGAGAACTCCAACAGACCATATACTTGCTATCTAGTTATGGGTGCGGATGGCCATAGGTTAGTTGGGCATAGAGGGCCTGCGTATAGTTCTCATTTTTCAAGGTGTGCCTTTCATTAGTTGAGGGAGGGGTCAGGTGGGACCATAGCCACTGGAAAAACAGACATTAGCATCTGCATCGGCAGATATCTGAAAGCTCCCAACCGAGTTCAGTGTTTCTTGATTAGCCCTGCCACAGGACTCAGGTCGCACGTATAGAGGACATGTGCATCTAGATAGCGATAACGATTCACGACACATACGTGGGGAAAGTCTAGGAATATATACCGCTCTAGGTAGTGTATCCTAGACTAGGGGCATCGTTCGACAGGAAGCGTAATCCCTAGTTGGACCTAGGTGGCATAAAACCTGACTCTGTGAAGCATTAGATATGCCACGTAAACACGAGTGGAATCTAGGAAGTACTTTGATATAAAACCCTAGATTAGATCTAGGTAATAAATCATAAATGTACGCCTAAAGGCAAACACAATTACTGGGATTGGGATCGCGTTATCATTTTAGGCAGATTACTAGTTGGGACACTAGATAGGTGGTGCAGAGACATAGAAACCATAATAACATGTTAATAGCGAAACAGAGAAAGTATTAAAGCATATCCAGTTTATCTTGTCTTAGCAAATCTTGTGTTAATCTTATCCTATCTTGTTGGCGCTATCATCATGGTATTGTATTCAGTTAATTCATGTCGTTTTGTTTTTCCTTGTTCACATGCTAGAAGTAACTGAACTTACCAGACTTTATGTCTGACCCAGTTTTCTTTTGTCTTCTTTTCTTCCGTTCCCCCCCCAGGTAGTTAAGGAGGGAATAGTATAGCTCAGGTTAGATTGGACCGTTACTCTTCCCAAGCTCGAAGATTCTTTGACAAAGTGCTTTGGATTCTCTTTTTCTGCTGTTGTGGCTGGCTTATGCTACATTGGGGAATATAAATGTTATTTTATGCTTCTTTATTTTGTAAGACAGTTGATACTCTGATATTGGATAACAATTGTTGTACAAACTATTTTATCAATAAAGTAAAGTTTTATTTTCCGCTGTTTTAATTTTGTCTGTCTTGTAATTTATCTGCATTTTTTACCCTAAATGCTCCACAGAACTTAGTGCATTCCCTTTGTGAGTGACACTAAAGGATGTGGGGTGTTACAGATTAATTTCGTGATTTTCATGATTTTTTGCATACGAATTGAAATGGCATTAGTATCGCGCTGAAGAATGAGAATATGCACGAGAAAACATTGGAACAATTTTGGGCTGTGCTAAAATTTTATCCTTCTCAATAAATTTTTAGTGCCTTGGCCTTATGGCTACATTTTTTAAATGATTTTTCATTATAAAAAAATTTCCTATTGAAAAACCTATTATCAATTGAGTAATAGTATAACATAGCAGGTCGGTTTATATGCCTGAAATTCCATTATCAAATATACAATTGTGATTAAATATGTGAGTCCGTACAAAAAAGTTTTGTATCATTTGAAATTATATCAAATACACCAATCGGTTTATCAAATACGCGCCTCTTTTAACAATTTTTTGCTTAGACATTCCAAAATTTAGCATATTGATGATGTGATTCATTTTGATTAACCAAGATCGCGATATGGTTCGTTATTTCTCTTTCCTTTCCCTCATTTTTCTTGAGGCAAACTGAGATCATCCATTTGAGCTAGGACCATCAATTTCTAACATAACCCGAAACATGACTTGGAACCCGTACGAAAAAAACTCGACCCAACGCATTTATAAATGGGACAATTTAGGGTCAACCCGCTCTGACCCATTTAATAAACGGGTGGGTTTCGGGTTGACCCATGCACCCATTTTTGACCCGCCATGACCGTTTAATTTAAAATATATTTTTATTCATCATATGGCATATGCAATTATGCATACACGGACCAGGATGAGTCTGTTAGATTTAGTGTTGTTACATTTATTCTCTTTGTGAATTCTGCATACAACCACAAATAGGATTACCGTATTTTACACTTCACACTAAGCCACCACTACATTCAGACTTCAGAGTTTCCACTTTTCTTTTCAAAATATGTTACACGGGTCAGGTCGGCTCAACCCATTTATAAACGGTTTAGGTTTGGGTTGAGAAAACTTGACCCGTTTAATAGACGGGTTGACCTGACCAATTTAAGAATTGACCCAAACCTGAATTAAACTGACTCGAACCTGACCCGACAAGACCCATTGACAACTTTAATTCGAGCTGATTTGAAGTGACTGAGAATGTTCACCCGATCTAAAACTGTTTTATTTTACATTCCAATATCCATCAATCCAGGCCTCTCGACTCGAGCATTATGTCGATCTGAAGCCGATTGGGTACAGGCACAGTTTTAGGGCTAGGCAACCTAGGCTGTAAGCCCCTCCAAGGGGGCAATAACAGGGGAGGAGTTGGCGGACGTGGTGTCAATTGGTTATACGTTTTAAATGGATAAGTAACAACCATTTGTAAAAGTATGTTTTGTTTGGTTGGTTGTCACTTAGGAAACTAATTATAAGTGCCCCATTCAATTCATAGTGCTTATATTTTTTTTTCCTGTTTTGGTGCTTTACTGCATTTTTTCATCCCTTCTCCCTCCATGCCTAGGCCAACCCGATACTTCAACCCAACCCTGATTGGGTTTACCAACTCAGAGTTGTTGCGCATACGGATCTGAACTACTTCTCAATGTATTACCATACTTAGCCAATTTCCGATCTCTTATCCGAGTAAACTTTGCTTGCCAACGGTTCTAAATCTTTGTCCATCCTGGAGTCCAAGCCATCCAATTATTTTTGCATACAAACCGCCACGATGTTAAGTAATTCATGTATTCAGGTCCAAAGTGTAACGATCTTTTGCGAAAAGACTGGTCAACAATCATGTTTGCAACAAATAGTAATTTTAGTGAATTTACTTGTATGAGTTGTTTAAGGATTTGTTAATTATTGTATGTTCCCTAAGAGTGATGTTTCTGATCAAATAGCGTTCCTAACTGGTCAATAATATTGATTACTTACTTACAAAAGTATAAAGTCTATTAAGCATGCTACAAACTTCTAGAATTCTAAAGAAACTTGTAACTTTCCTTATGTATTATTATTAGATATATTACTTGATGAATGTAGAATGTTTTATCTAGAAACCTCTAATAAAAAACGATTGTAATTAGGTGCCTATAAATATGAGAATGGGTGCATTGTAATGTTGTAGAAAAAACTTAAGTAATAAAGTTTGCATTACAAAAATCTTTGATGCCATTTCTCCATTAAACTTTACTTCCATTATTTCAATAATTTCAACTATTCAACTATTTTCCACTACTACTACTAACAGTGGTATCGGAGCGAGGTTTGTTCGCATATTGGGCGAAAAAATAATTCCAACCATTATAAACCATGGCAAACATTTTTCAATCTCCATCAATTTCTGTCCCTATTTTTACCATTGAAAATTATGATTTTTGGAGCTTAAAAATGAAGACATTTTTTAGCACTCAAGATCTGTGGGATATTGTAGACGAAGGGTTCACTGTTCCTAAAGATACTCCAACTTTTGGCCAAGCTCAGAAAAGGGAGCTAAAGGAAAATAAACAAAAAGATTCAAGAGCATTATATATTCTAAACAAGAGGTGGCCGATACTATCTTTCCTAGAATAATGGGAGCTACAAACACCGAAGAAGCATGGACCACATTGCAAGAGGAGTTTCAAGGATGTGCAAAGGTACGGGCCATTAAACTTCAAACATTAAGGTGTCAGTTTGATTTAATAAAAATGAAGGAGTCGGAAACCATAAAGGATTATTAATCAAAAATAAAAGAAGTAGTTAGTCAAATAAGAGCTTATGGGGATAATATTCTTGACAAGAGGATTGTTGAGAAAATTTAAATTTCAGTTCCCCGTAAGTATGACACAACCCTGACTATGTTTGAGCAGACTAAAAACCTGTCTACCTTATCGATGACTGAATTAATGGGCTCCCTTGAAGCATTTGAATAAAGAACGAGCAGACATGATGAAGATTCAGTTGAAAATGCTTTTCCGTCGAAACTCCAATTATCATCCCAGAATATGGAGAAAATAAGAATGATGGAGAAAATTCTAGAAACAAAGGAAATTCTAGAAATTTCTCAAAGAATAAACAAGATAAATATCCTCCATATGGAATTTGTAAGATGAAAAATCACTTGGAGAAGTTCTGTCGGAATCATGGAAAGCCACAATGTCGACACTGTAAGAAATATGGACATTTGGAGAACAATTGCTTCAGCCTAAATAAGCATCAAGCAAATTTCGTCGAATAGCATGATAGAGAACAACATCAATATGATCGAGATCAACATCTTTTTTATGCTACCCCAGATTCCAGTAATGAAAATGGAGGAAATTGATACTTGGATAGCGGTTGTAGCAATCACATGGCCAAAGATGGGACCATCTTCATGGATATTGATGATTCTGTCAAAGTAAAAGTTCGATTGGGGAATGGCAGTGTCGTAGAATCAAAAGGCAGGGGAACTGTTATGGTGGAAACAAAGAAAGTTACAAAATTTATCAAAGATGTTTTACTAGTCCCAAATCCAATAGAAAATTTGTTGAGCATTAGTCAGATGATGGAGAAAGTCTATGCTCTTCACTTCGAAGGAGACATTTGCAAAATGTATGACAACAACAATAAAAGACTAGAGATAACCCAAGTAAAAATGGAGAAGAGAAGTAGAAGTTTTCCAATAAGTTTTAAATAAGCTAATAATATAGCCATGAAGGCACAAGTTGATGATTTATGGTTATGGCATCGAAGATTTGGCCATTTCAACATTCAAGCCTTGAAACTGTTATATAAAAAGAATATGATGAGAGATTTTCCATGTATAAAAGAAAATAATAAAGTCTGTGAAATATGCCTTCTCTGAAAGCAATACAGATCATCATTTCCATCACGAAGCACTTGGAGAGGAAAAAACTTGTTGGAGTTAATTCACACTGACATTTGTGGACCGATGAGAACACCTTCACTCCATAACAACAGGTGTTTCATCCTCTTTATTAATGATATCTCTGGAATGACATGGGTCTACTTCATTAAAGAAAAATCAAAAGCCTTTGGAATATTCAAGAAGTTTAAGGCTCTTGTCGAAAATCAAAGTGGAAAACGCATAAAAAAAGCTTTGTAGTGATCGTGGTAAAGAGTACAACTCCCATGAGTTTAATAAATTTTGTGATGATGAAGGCATTGAGCGACAACTTATAGTTGCATGTACTCCACAACAAAATGTAGTATCTGAAAGAAAAAATCGCACAATCATGGAGATGGCAAGATCAATGCTAAAGGAGAAAGGTTTACCCAACTCTTTTTGGGCAAAAGCAATTTACACTGCTATCTATATACTCAACCGATGTCCAACTAGAGCAGTTGAAGACAAGACTCCTATAGAGGCATGGAGTGGATGAAATCCAACAGCCAAACACCTAAGAGTTTTTGGATCGATCTGCTACATACATGTTCCAGATCAAAAGAGACACAAACTAAAAGAGAAGACCATACGAGGAATCTTTTTGGGTTATAGCACACAATCAAAAGGATATAGAGTTTATAACCTATAGATAAAGAAGCTGACTATTTGTCGAGATGTTGAAGTTGATGAGAATGCTGCTTGGAATTGGGATGAACAAAAAGTTGAGAAAGGCAACATTTCTATCCCAGTACATGAATCTCATGAAAATATGGAAGAAGAAAAAGGTATGCCTCCTTCACCGCCTCAACAACAAACTTCTTCACCAGAGTCTACCCCAAGAAGAGTTAGATCTTTGGTAGATATATATATATATATATATATATATATATGAAACTTGCAACATGGCTATATTTGAACCTGAAATCTATGAAGTAGCATCTAAGCAGGAAGTATATGTCAAAGCAATGGAAGGTTATAGATTGTCCTAAAGATAAAGAAATTGTTGGAGTCAAATGGGTTTATAAGACAAAGCTAAACCCAGATGACTCAATACAAAAACACAAGGCTAATCTCATAGCAAGGGCTACTCACAACAATATAGAGTCGACTATATTAAGGCATTTGCTCCAGTTGCACGTCTTCACACAATTAGAGCACTGGTGGCTCATGCAGCCCAGAAAGGTTGGCATATTTTTCAACTAGATGTCAAATCAGCCTTTCTAAATGGAGTATTAGAAGAAGAGATTTCTGTGGAGCAACCACAAGGCATTGTAAGTAAGGGCAATGAAGACAAAGTGATAAGATTAAGAAAAGCTTTATATGGCCTGAAGCAAGCAGCTGAAGCATGTACAATAGAATTGACCAATACTTCACTAATCAAGGATTTAAAAGGAGCAAGAGTGGGCCCACATTATACATCAAGACACAAGGTTCATATGATACTCCCATTGTCTATCTCTATATGTGGATGATCTTATCTACATAGGAAACCATACGAAGATCATAACTGCATTCAAAGACGATATGATGAAAACATTTGAAATGACCGACCTTGGCTTGATGAATTATTTCCTTGGCATCAAGGTGAAACAACATAAAGAAGGGATATTTTATCTCCTAAAAGAAATATACTGGTGAACTATTAATGAAATTTAGAACAAATGATTGCAAACCAGTAGCTACTCCACTCGTAACAATTGAGAAGTTGCAAAAGGATGACGGGGCCCTAGAAGCTGATGCATTTCGCTATAGAAGTTGAACTAGAAGTGTTTTATATCTTACTTCTACATGACCAGATATCATATACACCACAAGTCTTTTATCAAGATTCATGCAGAGTCCAAGCCAAATTCATCTTGGAGTTGCTAAAAGAGCTTTAAGATATTTACAAGGAACAAAGGAGTATGAAATATGGTACAAAACCATGACCAACACAAAGTTGGTTAGCTACTCTGATAGTGATTGGGCAAGTTCAGTAGATGACATGAAAAGCACATCGAGCTACGCTTTTTCACTTGGATCGGGAATACTCTCGTGGGCATCGAAGAATCAAGCAACAGTTGCACAATCAGCAGCTGAAGCAGAATACGTGGCAGCAGCTGAAGCAACAAGCCTAGATATATGGTTACGAAAAATACTTGAAGATATGGGTGAACATCAAGGACAACCTATTACAATCTACTGTGACAAAAAATCAACAATAGAAATGTCAAAGAATCCAGTTCACCATAGTCGAACTAAGCATATATCTATCAAGTATCACTTCATCAGAGATGCAGAAACGACAAAAGAAATTCAACTCAAGTACTGCATGACAGAAGATCAAGCTGCAGACATCTTCAAAAAGGCACTAACAAGAGCAATATTTGAGAAACTTCGAAATATGCTTGGAGTATCAGAAATTTGCATCAAGGAGGAGTATTGAACGCGCTAAATTTCTAGAATTATAAAGAAACTTGTAACTTTCCTTATGTATTATTATTAAACATGTTACTTAATGAGTGTAGAATGTTCTACCCAGAAAACTATAATAATAAACAACTGCAATAAGATGCCTATAAATATGAGAATGGATACATTGTAATGTTGTAGCAAAAACTTAAGTAATAAATTCTTACATTACAAAAATACATGCCTTTACGGATATAGATACAAATTGTTGATGGCAAAAAATGTCGTAAACACCAAAGATTCCCAATTACTAGGAATTATAAATATTGTCGCATAGACAAGAACATTAAATAGAACATAAGCAGTAAATAACACGAGATTTATAGTGGTTCGGCCTCAGTGAGGGCCTATGTACACTTTGAAGAGTCGGTTGGAATATTATTAATCACTTGGAAGAATTATAAGGTTGAGACTATCTCATGATATCTCGTTACATTCACTTTTCATGATATATGATGTCATAATTATCATATATTGAATAATAAGGAAAAAGAAAATTTTGTCCTTCTTCTTCCTCAAAGAGGAGATGCCATTAATGGAGCTTTATGGAGGTCTCCAAGCTCAAGAATCCCCCCATGAAGTGTGAGGCCATGGGATATTTATCGGAAGTGGTTAGGTAGGGGTTAGGTAGGAGTAGGTAGAAATGAGGACCATCTTCCAGAAATTCGTACCTCTTGATGTCGGGCCTCGGAAATTCACACTTGGGATGAGGTGCGAAATTTCGCACCTGATAGATGCGAAATTTCTTACCTTCCAGGTACGAAATTTCGCATCTCGTAGCTGCGAAGTGGATTTCGGAGGGGGGCGTTGTCGAGGCTGGTTGGTTCTTTTAAGGCGTCGAATCTCCTCAACACGGAATGAAGGAATCCACCGTTTTGTTGGTCAGAAGTGAAGGAATCTGAGCCGGGACTATGGGGCCCCCGGACCGCCACCGGCACTGCACCCGGACCCGCTTGACAGCTCGCCTTCGGCTCGGATGCAGACGGATACTGATGGTGGTTGCGTCTGAGGGATGCGACGTACTACTGGTGGCCAGACTCGAGTCTTCTGATACTGGCCCCCCAGAAGATATTGGCGTCACCTTCGGGCTGTAATATCACGTGATATGTTGAGTCAAGCATGTCTTGAGTACTTTTGGTGACCAGACCAAAAGGTCGATTAACACAAATAAGACCACACACATTGTTTCCGTTTCAGGAAACATTATTCATAACAATTTTCACGATGAAAGATGAGAATAGAGATCGATCAAGGCATATGAGGCTTGAGTTAAGAAGGGTTAGGCAATTCATCAGTAGTCTTGTAGCATCTGCTTCCACCCCGGTATCCATGGCCACAACATCCATGGTAGCAGCTGCTTCCTCCTCCATGGTGATATCCTCTGCCTCTGCCTTGATATCCCCCTCCTCTACCACCATGGTGATATCCTCCACCTCCTCCTTGGTATCCTCATCCTCAACCTGCATGATTATAGCCTCCACTCCACCTTGGTGCCCTCCACCTCCATGGTTGTAGCCTCCACCTCCGCCTTGGTATCCTCCTCCCCCTCCAAGGTATCCACCACCACCGTAGTTGTCTTTGCTAGCTACATTACTTTGTTTGTCTGCCTTCTTCTCAGTGTTGTCACAACCGGACCGGGTCGACGGTCCAACCATGAAAACCGTGAACCGTAAGCTAGCCCCGCCCGGAAAATGATAAAACCGTGCATGAGCCCATACTCAATAAAGCATACAAACGAGGGCCTAACTACCCCAAAACTCTTACTTCGTAGGCAAGGCCTGTTAATAACAAGCAGCATAATTAACCGTTGATACCAGCTATCTCATTCGGTTTGAAGGACCAGATTATTTATAAAGCCATGCATCCTATATCTTCAACTTCACAGCCGATGTGGGACAAATATGAATTAAGTTTCTTCTCCAGCGCATGGAAATTTAAGGGCATTGTTATTGACACTCCAAATATTGTTAGGGGGGAGGGGGAATTTTTTTATTTTTTCAAAAATTGTTAAAGGGAGTACTAATGATGAAAGTAATCCCTTAACAAATATTACAAGGGCCATTTTATTTTTTTTAATTCGCATATATCGATTCTTTTTAAACCCTGAAGCATAAGGGTTTTCGGAGGGATAGGATCGAACTTTTTTTTTGATCGGCATAAATATGTCGAATTTTATAATTACTATGGCAATGTACCGAAATGATTATTAATTTTCGACATATCATTGAATACATACATAACTGATTACGTGCTGCATTCGGTGTAATGGTGAAGAACTGCTTATTTTAATTCTATTTCACTTGTCGAACAAGTTTTTCTTAATCTAGTTTGAAGGGGCAATCCAGGAATATTGAGTAGTGTGAAATAATATGTTTGGGCAGCCCCTTAACAATTTTTTAAAGAGTGGAGCGTTTTTAAAAAATGACTTCCCTTAACAATAGTTGCAGTGTCAATAACAACACCCAAATTTAAGCACTGTTGGTACTGTTTAATGTAGCCAGTATTGTAGAAATTAAAGACATGCGGAAGCTCTCTTCAGTTTTAATTTTTATCCATTTTTGCGCTATATTATTTATAATTATGTGAAAATCATTGGAAAAAAAACATGAACGGCTCCGACGGTTCAATCGGTTGGACCTTCGAAACCTTAAGGTGTCAAGGTTCGATCGATGGTTCGGTCTTGATAACATTGCTTCTTCTCCCCTATAATAAATACCCAATTTAAATGCTTAAATACGTTAAATACACTGTTATTTAACCTCACTGTTATTTCTTCATCCAATCAATTCATTCACTACAAATGTATTTACTTGCCTACAAACTCTATTTTCTATCTTACTTCAGTTTATGCTCACAATGCTTTATCTTTAAGAAGCCTTTTCCTCACTAATTTGAGCTTTATTCATCAGACATCTGATCCTTGGATTTTGGGAGGGGATTTTAACTGCATGTCCTCTTCATCTCAAAATCAGAGAGGTTGTTCCCTTTCTGTTAATGACATTGTCCCTCTTAATCAAGCTATCATTTCTTCCAAGATTTCCCCTCTAAACTGCTTTGGTCCACCTTTCACATGGTCTAATAAGAGTAATTCTGGTATTCCTACTTTGTGCAAACTTGATCACATTTTTGTCATTTCTTCTTTCTTGGCCCAATTGTTACTATCATGTTCTCCCACCAACTATATCTGATCAAAGTCCTTTGCTTTTATGTTGGGGGAATGCAGATGTCACTTCAAAAGGGAAGTCCTCTTTCAATTTTTTTAATTTTTGTTGTTTACACTTGGATTTTTCTAGTATTGTGTTGTAGGGTTGGAATCAATCTTATGGTAGGAACCCTATGGACAAACTGCTTTACAAATTAAGGTTGCTGAAGATACATCTTAAAGCCTGGTCAAATTTAACTTTTGGTGATGCTTCTAAGAAATCTTCTTTGGTGAGGTCAGAGTTTATTCTAGTGCAGAATAGTTTAGCTGGGAACCCCTATGATATTCAGCTAGGATAAGTTAAAGGGTTTATTGGAATTAGAATTTCAAACTTAAAGGCAGAGGTCATATATCAAAAGGGACTTGGAAGCTGATAGAAATTCAAAGTATTTTCATAATTCTTAGAAGATTAGCAAAATTCTGGAAAAGATACACATGATTAAGGATGCTGATGGTAATATTCTTTCTTCTCAATCTAGCATTGATAATGATTTTGTAAATTACTTCTCTTCAATCTTAGCTCATATTACCTTACCTTGCTATAATGTTGATCCCCTATTCCATATTGAATTACCCAACCTTACTACCAGTCAAGCCTTTGAACCTGATAAATCCTTTTACTAATGATGAAATTAAGTCTGCTGTTTTTATTATGGATACATCTAACTCTAATGGGCCTGATGGATTTAATGCTTGTTTTCTTCATAAAAGTTGGGCCATTATTGGATTTGATGTTACTGAAGCTGTAAAATATTTTTTCATGACAAATGTTTTGCCTTCCACTTTAACAGCAACCTTTATTGCTCTGGTTCCTAAAGTTGAGCATCCTTCCCATGTCTCAGATTTTCGACCCACTTCTTATTGTAGTGTATTTTATAAGATCGTATCTAAAGTTCTAACTAATAGAATTTAAATTGTCCTACCTTCTATTATTTCCTCCAATAGATCTGCATTTGTTCCTGGAAGGTCTATCAGTGACAATATTTTAATAACTCAAGAGTTGCTTCATGGATATGATAGGAGCAATATATCTCCTCATAGTATGATTAAACTTGATATTAAGAAGGCATTTGACAGTGTATCTTGATCCTCTATTATTGCTATCTTGTCGAGGATGAATTTTCCAAAACCCTTCATGGCTTGGATCTGTACTTGCATTTCTATGCCAAAGTTTTCTATTTTAAGGAATGGAATGTTACATGGTTATTTTCAAGGAAAGCGAGGAGTGAGGCAAGGTGATCCAATTTCCTCTTATTTGTTTACTATAGTAATGGAGCTTCTTAATTCATTAATCATTGAACAAGTTAAGTTGGGTAATTTTCATTTGCATCCTCGCTGCAAAAATCCTATAATTTCTCATTTGTGCTTTGCTGATGATCTCATAATTTTTACTAAGCCGACTTTGGAAAATATACATTGTCTTCTTACAATCCTGAATTCTTTTCATGTGATTACTGGATTGGAAATTAATTTGAATAAATCACATTTAAAAATAGTTGGGTTGAGTCAACGAATGAAGGATGAATTGATTACTTTATCAGGCTTAAAGGAGTTACTAGATAATTCAAAGTACCTTGGATTACCTTTGTTCACTGGTAGGATAACAAAAGATAAGTGCATGCCTTTATTTGAAAAAATCATTGATCGTATGAAGCAATGGTCAACTTGCAACTTATCTCAAGCTGGAAGGCTGACTATAATTTAATCCATTGTAATGTCCATGACAACTTTTTACACTAGACATTATGTTCTTCCTTAAACTTATTAACATGGTGGTCAGTGCTATGAATAATTTTTTATGGCATGGTGATCCTTTTGCTAAGAAAATTATTTCTATTGCATTCACAAAGTTACGTGAGGATAAGAAGAATGGAGGCTTGGGTATTATCAATTTTTTTTAATGGAATAAAACTGCCATGTCTGTGTATTTTGATAAGTTGTTTTCTGATGATGGTTGTCTTTGGACAAGGTATGTGAAGAATAATTTGATTAGTAGGAAGAATTTTTGGTCTGTGCATATTCCAAATTTTTGTAGCTGGAGTTGGCGGCAAATATCAAATCTTAGACATCTTTTTCTTCCTTTTATTCGATGCAATGCTAGAGTTTTGCATGGTTTGTTATTCTAGCACTCTCCATAGGCGGGTAATGGCATAATTTTAAGTGATAGGGTGGATTATAACTTGAGAAAGAATAGTGGGATTTCTGAGTTTGCAACTGTTGATAATATGATTCATGATGGTATTTTGGTTTTGCCTCACTGTGGTTCAGCTTTATGGAGGAGTTTATGAATGGAAATTTCTTCAAATTTCACTTTTGGTAATGAGTCCATTACATGGATGGGAAAATGCCACTCAATCAGTCATGTATATATTATGCTAGGAGGAGATAAGCCAGTGTTTCCTTGGTATAAACGGATATGGAGTTTAATGAGTAATGCTAAGCACACTTTCCTTGAAAGGAAAATAATGTCCAATGCTATAAATACTAAGGACAAGCTGCATAATATGGGAATTATTTCTGATGACCTTTGTGTATTTTGCAATATTGAAACTGAACACAATACACATTTGTTGTTTGAATGTTCATTTGTTTTTCAGTTATGGAAACGAGTTCTTCATACAGGAAAATTCCATGTTCCATCCAATGTCAGTAGGGATGAGTGGTTTACTCTTTTCAAGGCAACAAGGTGGAAGACGAAGCAAAGTTTATCACTATTAAAAGTTCTGAAATTTTTTATGAATGAAATATGGGTGGAAAGAAATAGAAGAATTTTTAACTATTCTATGTTGAATGCGGATTAGTTATTCATGGTGATTCATAGTGCAATTCCAAGGAAGATGGCTTTGGGATAGTTAAGTGTCAATGAAGTTGATTCTCTGAATTGTTGAGCTGATGCATGGAATTGTTTGAAGATGCGTACATGCTTGTGTCTTGTTTGTTGTTAACTGCATCGAGTTTTTCTGTATTATCTTGTAAATCCTATTGTTTTTTTCTTGATGCAGTTTTATGAGGTTGTTGTAATATTGTAAGCTTGACATTTAAGTTTGTGAATAAATTTTACTTTGCCTTTCAAAAAAAATATATTATTTCATATAGCAATAATATGGAAAATTATGACTACGCCTTTCATTTTTATGTAGCAGGTCAGTTTATAATCCTAGTGGAAATGACCGGGTAGTGGTATTTGTATTCCTTACAATTTGACTTGACAGCAAGCATGCATTACTACAAAATAGAAAACTTGTTATTTCAAAAGTTAGTTCACATTTATATTATTATTTGCAATACAGTAGTCTTCTTCGAATTGTAGGGCAACTGGGCAAGGGCACGATATGAAAATTAAAAAGCATGCATTAACAAGAGATAGATTTTTTGGGAATAATAAGTTAATAATAATTTGGTACGCTCCAAGTATTTACCTGTTGCGGTGTCAGAACAGACGAGCACAGCAGTAGTTAAAAGAAGGCAAAATACAAGCCAAATTTTAGCAACCATGATGCTGCTTATTATGGTATAAATGAGATGAAGAATTATGATGACACCGCTGCTTTATTTATACTGAAACTAAGCGGGCAAAATATCTATACAGTTTATCCTGCATTTAATTTGATGAATTGCACTGAGTCACCCGACCATTATTTTAGTCATATTGCTGCTTCAACCAGCCACATTTTCTTACTTTTCAATGGGCAAAGAGATAAAAACTGGATCCCACCCATGAACTGCGTTTTTCGGCTCAAAATGTTGTTCCTACCCGGTTGAAAATCAGGCTTTAAACCCGGTTGTTCTAGCATTTCTGTATTTTATTTGGGCGAACGCTTGTGTGCGGATTACCTTACTTCCCGTACATGTCCATCTCCTTCTTCCTTTTCTTTTCTTTCCAATTTTTTTCGTATTCGAAAAAGTTTTTGGTCTGACACATACACCAATCTATGCAATTTAATTCATATCATCTTTATGCAATTTAATTGTCTTTAAAATTTATTTGAATCGGTTCGCATCTCGGATCTAAGGAGAATCAGAGTTTTTGATGCTCATCGAAGTATTGTAGTGGTGGAAATTGACAAGGCACAACTGATTTGGTCAACGATGAAGTACGAAGCTCAGGTCGAAGAAGGAGTGGCCACCATTAAACAGTTATTTCTCTTTCTTTGAAGCAAATGAAATGAAGTGAAAAAAGGTGGATTTACAAGGAAGGGATAAGGTCAGCCGAAAAATCCGGCCCACCGGTCCATCAGTTAGGCCGTATTAAGCCCGTCAATAGTTGTTTGTACACATCTGTTATCACTTAAATATTCTGATCCAGTGAAGTGTTATATTTCTGGTCCATAAGAAAAGAATCATAGCTATCAAAATTATTTACAATCCATCATTTAAAAAAAACACAACAGTAAAACAAGCAAAACAAGCAAAACTTTCTGGTCCATCTAAGCAATTCGATCCATTAGTATATGTTGATAAGAATCATGTTATAATTATTCATTTCGAAGCATACATTTTTCGCAAGCAAAAATATAAACTTCCAGTGACATATGTTAACCCTGTTCAAAACACGGATTAAAAAATCTACACGTGATATTGAGTATAAAAAAACGTGGATCGAATAACTTAAAATGATGGAGTGGAAAGTTTGCTAGTAGGTGGACCGGAAAGTATCTTTAAGCCATAGATCGGAAGGTCTAAGGTCCACGGATAGGAAAAACGTGGATCACATGCTTTTATATTTCATGGATTGGAGGATCTTCAAAGTGATGGATCAGAAGATCCTCAAAGTGATGGATCGGGTAATTTAAAGCGATGGACCAGAAATGTTTCACCATCACGGACCGTAAGGGTTTCGCCATCATGGACTGGAAAGGCAACACCTCGATGGATATGACACCTTTGGATCAGAGCATTTGAATGGAATGGAAGGTGCATGAGCAAATGGGGCAGCGCGTGGTCTACAAAGCAAAATGGGTAGACTAGAATAATTTGACCGGAAGAGTATGGATCGAAATCCGATCCATATGTGTGCACATATATATTTACAGTTTTTCCACTCCCTTCAGATTTTGCCCATAAATACCCCATCACTTCCAACATTTTAAGGATTGAATTTTTCTTACCCGAAGGGCTGCCATTTTAATTTGTCAACATCAAATAATCATCTCAAACTACATTAAAGCTCCATCAATCTTCGATCATCTCCATCATCGTGAAACCATCAAAGATCGTCAAAGTGCAATATTATCGAAGATCTACTTCAATAATCTCTGCAAATCAATAGATCTAATCATTTCTACGAAGAATTCAAGAAATTGAAGAGAAAGATATAGAATCGTAGAGAAGAAACAAATCATTGCAAAAGAAGATAGAAGAAATGTATGAAGCTAAAGTGAATATGTACCTTGTAATATCGAAGATCATAGTGAAATCTCTAATTAAATTGGATGTAGGCTAAATCTGAGGCCGAACCACTATAAACACTCTCTCCATTAACTTTTCCCGCAATTAGTTTGCTCTTAACCCAGTTTTGATCATTTGTGAAGTGTTGAAATACACCTAGGGATGTGAGAGCTATTTTTTGCAGTAACACAAGGATTTACAAAAATCACCAGATCCAGTCTAAAGCGCAGCTAATCGAAGCACACAAACCTATCAAAGCACAGTTAATGTAAACCCAAAATGCCTGAAATTGAGTTCACATAAAAACTGAAAAATGGACACCTACTGCAACTGACAATGGGAAAGTGATCAAATTTCAGTGGTAAAGATTTGCAAGAGCTCGGCAATATCACAACGGCTCATATCTAACGGGTTCGACTATAGATTGAATTGGGTCAGAGAAAGTCATGGAAGCAATTCGATCCGAATGGAATTGGAATCTTCTAATGGATGGCGTTGATGGAGTTGGTCAGCGATCGGATTCAGCAAGCGATGAGGCAGATTTTCGAATCAAGGAAGTTTTTCTCAAGCGAGGTTGTCCACTATTAAAAGTTTGTTCAGCAAGAGAATATAAATTAAAAAGGAGAAATTGGATCTGAGAGGGATATAAAGCGGCTATTACAAGCTTACCCGATCCATTAGATACGGCTTGCACAACCCATGATAAAAGCTCATTTTTGATTCGTTTAAGGCAGTCGTTTATGATCTATTAATATGCATTGAAAGCTAATAACGCTGAAGTCATTTATTTTGAATCTCACATTTTATACAAAAAACATGAGCTCGAAAAGGGAAATGTTAACCCAGTTTAAAACATGGTTCAAAAACTATACATTGTATAGAGTGCAAATATGATGGATCCTTCAATGTCTTAAGTGATGGATCGGCCAAGTTCAATAGGTTGAATTGGCATGGTCTTGTATTGATGGATCGACAGCGTTTCAAATGGTGGATAGGCTCTACTTCCATTGATCGGGGAGTACGATCCATACATGGATCGGGCAACTCTTTCGTATACATGAAACATGGATCGGTTGCGCAAAAACTCTATGGACCGGTCAAATTCGGTATGATGAATTGGGAAAACGATCCATTTATGGATCGGTTGCACAAAAATGGCGGCTTCACAGATGCATAGATCGCTCACGATCCATAAAGCGATGGAGCGTTGAAGATGTGTGGGACATGTATCATTACAAAGAGCGTCGAAGGCCATGGATCATACACGATCCATGATGGATCGCTTGTCGATCCATAGAGCTACACACATGCTTTTTCAAGCCTCCAAATCACTCCATAACTTCACCTATAAATACTCCACCCTCTCCTATGTAAAAAAGGATAGATTTATCTCCGAAATGTAACACCCCACCTCCGCCAGGGTGGCTCTTGCAAGCAACTCTGACTTTGGCGGGGCGTTTTTAAAACAAGGTAAACATGCATAATGATATAGCAAGGCAGGACATGACATATATTGTAACACCCCGCCTCCACTAGGGTCACTCGCAAAGGAATGCACTAGCTTTGGAGGGGCATTATTGGTAAACATGCATAATGATATAGCAAGGCAGGACATGACATATATATATATATATGTAAATAAACAGAGTAAGTAAATAAAACAGCGGAAGATTTATAAACCATTTCAAAACACAAGTCTGGTACATCAAAATGTCACTTTCCCAAAATTACAAGTCTAGATAAATACATCATCTGATAAACTGAAAATACATAAGTACTATCCCCAAATAAGAGTGATAAACCATAGCGGCTCAAGTCCAAAGCATACTTGAGCTATCCAAGGAAGCAGCTAAAATCCAAGCTAGGCTCCAGTATTCCCTCCCTGAGAACCTGGGGGGGGGGGGAAACGGAAGAAAAGAGGCGAAAGAAAACAGGTCAGTCAAAAAGACTGAGTAAGCCCTGCTACGATCAGTCTATAAACTAATAAAGTTAACATCATGATGGAAACTGAGATGGTCATAAATAACAACAACTGGCATGATAAATCAACTATGAGATAGAGGTGTCATCGCATAAAACAAGGTTAAGTTCTGCACCACGGTGTACTAGCAAACCAACATAACAGGTATTGATCCCTTGGCCCAAACCTTGGCCCAATAACATGAAGTGACCTTAATATAAGATCCAGCCCAACGGTCTAGTCGATCGGCTCCCTATAAACCTAACACGTCAAGTGTTGGTGTCCATATGGCCCACATATGGTTGTAATTAGTCTGTGCTGGGTCCACCTTTGGGTGTATCAAGCCCTCGGGTGTCAACCCCGGACACTTAAGCAATAATGCACAGCCCTAAACTACTGGTACCCGTGCCTCGAGTTTGTCCAAAATCGGACTACGTGCACGTCCGTAGCCCGCCGAACCCGCACCGCTGTACCACTCGGCCATCGCCCTTTGGTCGCTTACATCAGTCCAGTAATCGTGCCCCGCCCTAGCCTAGCCTCCAGGGTTGTGAATGATACCAAACTGGGATTACTGCTGGAACAGACCACGTTGCTAGGGTTTCTAAGAGGGTTAAGTGTGGTTTGACCCCTCACTAATCATGGATTAAATTAGTTAAGTGTAATCAACGGTTCACCACTTAACCCCATCTAATCCCTCGTATCCCCAAATGGATTAAATTGGTTAAGTGTAACTTAACCCCATTTTTCATCCCCCGAATTTCCAAATTGGTTAAGTATTAGTGGACCCTGACTTAACCCTAATCATGAGGCATTAATTAATTTAATGCACCTTAACCTCTCACATTAGACCTTGTTGTGGTTACTAGTTAGGCCGGGCGGGTCCGGGTAGGTTTACACCACAACTTAGTCTAACCTCGGGTTTTGGCACCACATGACCAACTTCTCACATTGGGTCCTATTGTTTGTAGCCACTAGTTAAGCCGGTCGGTTCCGGGTAGGATTACGCTACAAACTCAACCCAACCTCGAGTTGGCCACACTTATGTTTTCTAAGTGTCATGTCCACTTTATTTCAAAACATAATTACAAGTCAACAAATACTTGGGTAGACCTAACTTAATAGGTAAATTCCCAAGGGGTAGGCCTAACTTAATAGGTAAATTCCCAATCTTATATTTTCATGTATTTTAAGTTTACCCCAAACCCCCAACGTCATTCTACCGCTTACATATTCGTAGTAACGCATAAAGGATAGGAAGAGGGAACTTGGCACAACATACATGATAAACTTGCACAACAATCATGCATAACATGTTAGACTTACACAACTTAGCATGGTGAACTTGCATATTACCATAAATATGTATAACATGTCAAACATGCACAACTTATCATTTTAAACTTGCATAAACATGCACAACTTGTCAAAACATGCACAACTTGTCATTTTAAACTTGCATAAACATGCACAACTTGTCAAAACATGCACAACTTGTCAAAACATGCACAACTTGTCATTTTAAACTTGCATAAACATGCATAACTAAATAAACTTGTAAATCATGACTTAGCAACCATGCATAAACATGCATAACTCATTTAACTTGCAAATCAAGGCTTAGCAAACTCGCATAAACATGCATACTCAAATAAACTTGCAAATCATGTCATAGTAAATCCGCATATGCATGCATAACTTGTGAAACATGTAAAACATGGCATAGTAAATCCGCATATGCATGCATAACTTGTGAAACATGTAAAACATGGCATAGTAAATCCGCATATGCATGCATAACTTGTGAAACATGTAAAACATGGCATAGTAAATCCGCATATGCATGCATAACTTGTGAAACATGTAAAACATGGCATAGTAAATCCACATATGCATGCATAATCAAATAGACTCACATAAATCTCAATTTTCACCACATATTAACTTTAGAGTTTACAAAGTGAAGGTAAGAGGGCTTACAATGCTTATGCGGACTCAAATGAGTATAACCAATGCAAGAAACCCCTTATGCAACCAATTATAACACCCAAATGCAAGCAAACTTGATCAAAACTCCTCTTTTATGGTGCCAATTGAAAAACAAGCCTTTAATGCAAGCTAAGGAGGATCATACAAGCCTAAATATGCTTGTATGCATGGAAAATCACTTAGGAATTAAATTAGGATTTGTATGAAGAGGGTGGAGGCCATGAGAGGATGGATTTTGGCATAGTTTAGTTACTAGGATGAATAATGAATGATTTAGGGTAGGTTAGGGTCTTATTTATAGATTAGGTTAGTGTTTTTAGGCCATAGGATTAACCCTAGATTCAATTAGGGCCATCAGATCCCGGAATTCTCTAGAAACAAGCCACAAGACCCAACCCCAATCAGAAATGGTGCACCAGGCTAATCAGCCGGGCACACCCTGTCGACAGGGCTGTCGACAGGGCAGTCGACATGCCAAGACCCCTGTCGACAGGCCTGTCGACATGGGGTCCATGGCGGGATTTTTCCCGCCTTGGCCCAGCTGGCCCAAACCCTTGTTTCTAATTTTAAATTTAAATCTGTTTTTACTTAGAAATTTTCTGCAAACTTCAATGGGCCTTAACTGGGTCATACGGACTCCGATTTTCGAAAACTCGGACTCTATTTCGCGTATTTTTCCGAGACGAACGCAATGGCATAGCCCGTTTCCCTTGATTCAGATTTTAGAATTAAATTCTGCCTCAATTTACATTATTACAGGTTATTGAAAATACGGGTTGTTACATTCTCCCCTCCTTAAAGGATTTCGTCCCCGAAATCTTCAAGTTAGGAAGAACGTATCCTACCATCCAATCATCCATCTACTCAAAGCATCATCCACGAGCAATCATTGTCCTTACAGGATTCTAAATGCTGGATGAACATATGCAAAAGTGTGTGTATATGTACTTACCTAATGCAAAAATCAGGCGGTTACTGATACAGTAAACCTCCTTAATGCATATGTATGTAAATCAGGCGGTTACTGATACAGTAAACCTCCTTAATGCATATGTATGTCAGTGAAATGAATCCATATGTATGCAAATTCCTAACATAATGTATAATATCTACATGCGTGCTCAATCATACATCCATATGCAACATCCATGTGATAGCATACGAATTTCATCCAAGAATAAGCATAAACACTCATGCACATGCAATATGAGGAGTGTGTGAGCCGATCTAGTGCCTAATCGTGTATAATGCATCCACGAGAAACCACTTGCAAACACTTGCAACCACTTGCAACCATCAAGCATAACATGTCTCAAACACATGTTTCATCCAAAGGGTTTCTACCTAAGATTCTCATGACAAGATAAACACGATAAACTAGATAAACTAGATAAACTCCTTTTTGGATTACAAGAAATCCATTCAAACTTTGACATATAGTACTAACCGATGAGTCTTAACCCCCTTATGGAGTTTACAACAGAAATAAGATCAAGAATGGGATCGAGAGGATATATGCAAAAGACAACTTGCAAGCAAGCTCCACAGGAAAACGAGGATCAAGGATGCTCTCTTAAAAAGAGATATGATGCGCATATCTAGTCTTCACTCTTCTTAGTTACGTTTCCTTGAGCTTAACTCCACTGTGCTTTGACTATCTTTCCCTTCTGTATACCTGGCTTAAACATACAATAAACTCATGATTTTATGCAAGCTCTCCAAAATTCACTAGTGAATCCTGGATCTCGTCTACTTACTATAAAGTATTCCATGCAGCAGAACTTTCTCTCGAAAATACCAATCCACGTTGCCAATTACCCTATAAACGTGATTTTCTATAACTCATGCTTAATCGAAATGAACCATCCGCCTATGAGTGATAGGCCATACCTAGATTCAATTGCCTACCCATGGCTTCCTGTAGGTTATTTCAAAACTGGCCAACTTCTTGAGGATAGACCGTTGTTAACCATGATGCAGTCCTCTCGCTCTTCACCGGACTGAAATGAGCACTCTCCGTGAGTCTACCCACATACCCGTATTCCCTTTCTAGTCTATCCACATAATCTATCGAGATGTTTTCACACTTCCCTTGCGAAACCTCCAATGGAGGTAATGGCCCACTGGGCTTCTATGACTTGGCCTCAACCTGGTGGCACAACATGTATCCTGAAACCAACTCGGCCACCTCCTCGAGTGATGCGTATCTTCAAGAACCTTCTTTACCAAGCCTTTCACTCGAGGAACACATAATCTCTTGTCGCGCCTTAGTCATCCTTTATAATATATCTAGCGAGGTGACCTAACATCTCGCCTCGAATCGACTGGTCCATGTTCTTGACCAACTGCGGGTCTTCTTCCCGTGAAACCCCCTTCTTGATCTAGAAGAGTAAGTCTAAGCTCCGGGAATGCTAACTAGCCAAACGGAGAAAGCTTCTTACTTCAATTGCCCTTCTCAAAGCTTTCCGGTCTCAAACCGCAGCCACTTTAGCGGAATCCACCGCTAAGCCTTACCTAAGAACTATGTGCCCAAGAAACCCAACTTCTTTCCTCCAAAGTGACATCTGGAGAACTTGACCTTCAACTGGTGGCTCTAAGCGTATCCATCTCCTTCTCGAGATGTCTAGCATGCTCTTCCTCGTTGTTTTTGAGGAGATAAAAATATCGTCTTCGACGACCCTGACAAACTTGTTCAAGGACTTCCTAAACACCCTACCCATCAAGTTCACGTAATATGCGGGTGTATTAGTCAAACCAAATAGCATGACTAGCCATTCTAAAACCCATCCAGAGTCCTAAACGCAGTCTTGTCAATTCCATTCTCAGCCATCCTAAGCTGATGGAATCCGGTAGCTAGATCAAAAGAAAACGGATGCTCCTACAAGCTGATCAAACAAATCATTGATCCTTGGTAACGGTTATCTCACGATAATCAACATATAAGAGACACAAACCGTCCACATCAGTAACGAATACTACTGGAGCACCCTACTCGAAAATGCTTCGTCTCCGGAAGTTCTTCTCAAGCAACTCCTTGACTTGCTTTCTTAACTCTGATTTCGTGAGTTCATGTGCCTAACCGGCCACGAAACTGACTTGGTATTACCAACCAGATAATACGGAAATCTATCCCCAGATATCAGGATATCCTCGGATCACCCTCACAGATTGCAACCTATCGATAGACGAGTCGAGGGATTTCTAGATAACATAACATGACGGGACCCATAGGGTTACTAGAAATTTCTAGGGTATTACCGAGGCGAGTCATGAGCCCCACACCCTATATACAAAAACCCAGAATGGCTCCAAAACAGGCCAACCATTCCATGCCCAAAACCAACCCATATCCCCCGAAACCGAGAATATAAACATCCCACGAGAATTCTATACTCAAGATAGAAACTTTCAAATCCACTCAGACCCCAGACAAACGGGCAGAACCCCCAAATTGGATTTGAAACACATACGGGATCATCAACCAGACTAGTACTTAGGTGCAAAACTTTCAACTAGATCAGATGAAATAAAACTACGCGATATGCCAGAATCGAACAAAGTTCGAACAGGGAAAATCAGAAAATGTAAACCAGATTTTCAACAGAAACACTACCTCTATCATAAGCTGGAAGATCGGTGTTGAGGGGATGAACTTGCCCTCCAGATAGTCCTGCACACCGAGTCTGACCTTGCCTTTGTTTCCTCGGGCAATCCCTGCTGAGATGTCCAAACTCACCACAAATGAAGCATTCGCCCCGCTTTCTCTTTTCCTTCTTCCTACATTCCCTGGCTATATGTCCAACTTTACCACAGAAGTTACATTTCATACTCTTGCCCCGTTTCCTGGAATTTACTCTTTTGCCTTGAGACTCATTTGCCTTGACCTCTTTCTTATCATTGCTACCTTCTTCTTGAAGTAGGGCCAAATTCACTAAACTCTCGAAAGTCGCCCCCAAGGGTATATGAGACAGGGCCAAATCATGTAATGGCTCGTTTAATCCTAGAGCAAAGTGTAGGGCCTTCTTCTGAGCTGTATTAACCAAGTCTAAATCGTCCTGAGCCAGTTGATTAAACTTATCTATGTATTCCCTAATAGTCATGTCCCCTTGCCTCAGTGATAAGAATCTCAGTCCAAACCTTCCTCTAAAGTCATCCCAAGTCTCAATTGGCCTGGTCGCGGTGGTGACTACCCACCAACGTGCAGCTTCTTCCTTTAGCAACCATACTGCCAGTAAAACCTTCCTGCGGTCACCTATATCAAAGGTGGCTAAAAGATCTTCAGTCTCTTTCAACCAATTCCTTGCCTCTACAAAAGTCTCGGCTCCAAAGAAATTCTTGCAACTCATCGCCTTAAAATCTCGGCAAATCTCGGCGAAGTCAATTTGAGGATGCTGAGGGGAGGGAGGAAGAGGAACATCAGTTACGGGAGGAGGAGGAACAGCGGCCTCGACTGGGGAGGCAACATTAGAGACACCCGGGACCGGTGCCGTGCCTTCCAAATATCGACGAAACCAATCGGGTATCGTTACTCCTTCGGGCAAGATGAGATTATCAGACATGCTGGAAACGAAAAAGAAAAGAGTTCAAACGAGGAGTCAAAGGATAGTGCTAATGGCTTTTTGGGGAATAGCCTTTTAAAAATAACTAGACTTTTCTTTGGAAAATACTTAATACTTGGTTTTGAAAATAGTTTTCAAAGAGTTTTTAAAACCTTTTTACCCCTTCTCGTAAACCATATGCTCTGATACCAAATGTAACACCCCGCCTCCACTAGGGTCACTCGCAAAGGAATGCACTAGCTTTGGAGGGGCATTATTGGTAAACATGCATAATGATATAGCAAGGCAGGACATGACATATATATATATGTAAATAAACAGAGTAAGTAAATAAAACAGCGGAAGATTTATAAACCATTTCAAAACACAAGTCTGGTACATCAAAATGTCACTTTCCCAAAATTACAAGTCTAGATAAATACATCATCTGATAAACTGAAAATACATAAGTACTATCCCCAAATAAGAGTGATAAACCATAGCGGCTCAAGTCCAAAGCATACTTGAGCTATCCAAGGAAGCAGCTAAAATCCAAGCTAGGCTCCAGTATTCCCTCCCTGAGAACCTGGGGGGGGGGGGGAAACGGAAGAAAAGAGGCGAAAGAAAACAGGTCAGTCAAAAAGACTGAGTAAGCCCTGCTACGATCAGTCTATAAACTAATAAAGTTAACATCATGATGGAAACTGAGATGGTCATAAATAACAACAACTGGCATGATAAATCAACTATGAGATAGAGGTGTCATCGCATAAAACAAGGTTAAGTTCTGCACCACGGTGTACTAGCAAACCAACATAACAGGTATTGATCCCTTGGCCCAAACCTTGGCCCAATAACATGAAGTGACCTTAATATAAGATCCAGCCCAACGGTCTAGTCGATCGGCTCCCTATAAACCTAACACGTCAAGTGTTGGTGTCCATATGGCCCACATATGGTTGTAATTAGTCTGTGCTGGGTCCACCTTTGGGTGTATCAAGCCCTCGGGTGTCAACCCCGGACACTTAAGGAATAATGCACAGCCCTAAACTACTGGTACCCGTGCCTCGAGTTTGTCCAAAATCGGACTACGTGCACGTCCGTAGCCCGCCGAACCCGCACCGCTGTACCACTCGGCCATCGCCCTTTGGTCGCTTACATCAGTCCAGTAATCGTGCCCCGCCCTAGCCTAGCCTCCAGGGTTGTGAATGATACCAAACTGGGATTACTGCTGGAACAGACCACGTTGCTAGGGTTTCTAAGAGGGTTAAGTGTGGTTTGACCCCTCACTAATCATGGATTAAATTAGTTAAGTGTAATCAACGGTTCACCACTTAACCCCATCTAATCCCTCGTATCCCCAAATGGATTAAATTGGTTAAGTGTAACTTAACCCCATTTTTCATCCCCCGAATTTCCAAATTGGTTAAGTATTAGTGGACCCTGACTTAACCCTAATCATGAGGCATTAATTAATTTAATGCACCTTAACCTCTCACATTAGACCTTGTTGTGGTTACTAGTTAGGCCGGGCGGGTCCGGGTAGGTTTACACCACAACTTAGTCTAACCTCGGGTTTTGGCACCACATGACCAACTTCTCACATTGGGTCCTATTGTTTGTAGCCACTAGTTAAGCCGGTCGGTTCCGGGTAGGATTACGCTACAAACTCAACCCAACCTCGAGTTGGCCACACTTATGTTTTCTAAGTGTCATGTCCACTTTATTTCAAAACATAATTACAAGTCAACAAATACTTGGGTAGACCTAACTTAATAGGTAAATTCCCAAGGGGTAGGCCTAACTTAATAGGTAAATTCCCAATCTTATATTTTCATGTATTTTAAGTTTACCCCAAACCCCCAACGTCATTCTATCGCTTACATATTCGTAGTAACGCATAAAGGATAGGAAGAGGGAACTTGGCACAACATACATGATAAACTTGCACAACAATCATGCATAACATGTTAGACTTACACAACTTAGCATGGTGAACTTGCATATTACCATAAATATGTATAACATGTCAAACATGCACAACTTGTCATTTTAAACTTGCATAAACATGCACAACTTGTCAAAACATGCACAACTTGTCAAAACATGCACAACTTGTCATTTTAAACTTGCATAAACATGCACAACTTGTCAAAACATGCACAACTTGTCAAAACATGCACAACTTGTCATTTTAAACTTGCATAAACATGCATAACTAAATAAACTTGTAAATCATGACTTAGCAACCATGCATAAACATGCATAACTCATTTAACTTGCAAATCAAGGCTTAGCAAACTCGCATAAACATGCATACTCAAATAAACTTGCAAATCATGTCATAGTAAATCCGCATATGCATGCATAACTTGTGAAACATGTAAAACATGGCATAGTAAATCCGCATATGCATGCATAACTTGTGAAACATGTAAAACATGGCATAGTAAATCCGCATATGCATGCATAACTTGTGAAACATGTAAAACATGGCATAGTAAATCCGCATATGCATGCATAACTTGTGAAACATGTAAAACATGGCATAGTAAATCCACATATGCATGCATAATCAAATAGACTCACATAAATCTCAATTTTCACCACATATTAACTTTAGAGTTTACAAAGTGAAGGTAAGAGGGCTTACAATGCTTATGCGGACTCAAATGAGTATAACCAATGCAAGAAACCCCTTATGCAACCAATTATAACACCCAAATGCAAGCAAACTTGATCAAAACTCCTCTTTTATGGTGCCAATTGAAAAACAAGCCTTTAATGCAAGCTAAGGAGGATCATACAAGCCTAAATATGCTTGTATGCATGGAAAATCACTTAGGAATTAAATTAGGATTTGTATGAAGAGGGTGGAGGCCATGAGAGGATGGATTTTGGCATAGTTTAGTTACTAGGATGAATAATGAATGATTTAGGGTAGGTTAGGGTCTTATTTATAGATTATGTTAGTGTTTTTAGGCCATAGGATTAACCCTAGATTCAATTAGGGCCATCAGATCCCGGAATTCTCTAGAAACAAGCCACAAGACCCAACCCCAATCAGAAATGGTGCACCAGGCTAATCAGCCGGGCACACCCTGTCGACAGGGCTGTCGACAGGGCAGTCGACATGCCAAGACCCCTGTCGACAGGCCTGTCGACATGGGGTCCATGGCGGGATTTTTCCCGCCTTGGCCCAGCTGGCCCAAACCCTTGTTTCTAATTTTAAATTTAAATCTGTTTTTACTTAGAAATTTTCTGCAAACTTCAATGGGCCTTAACTGGGTCATACGGACTCCGATTTTCGAAAACTCGGACTCTATTTCGCGTATTTTTCCGAGACGAACGCAATGGCATAGCCCGTTTCCCTTGATTCAGATTTTAGAATTAAATTCTGCCTCAATTTACATTATTACAGGTTATTGAAAATACGGGTTGTTACATATATATATGTAAATAAACAGAGTAAGTAGATAGATAAAACAGCGGAAGAATTTTAAACCATTTCAAAAACAAGTCTGCTACATCATAATGTCAATTTCCCAAGTAAACAAGTCTAGTACATAAAATAACATCATCTGAAGCTGAAAAGGAAAAACATAAAAGTAGCTATCCCCAAAGTGGAAGAAACCATAGCGAGCTCAAGTCCAAAGCATACATGAGCTATCCAAGAAAGCAGCTAAGATCCAAGTTAGGCTCCTGTATTCCCTCCCTGAGAACCTGGGGGGGGGGGGGGAAACGGAAGAAAAGAGGCAAAAGAAAATAGGTCAGTCAAAAAGACTGAGTAAGCCCTGCTACGATCAGTCTATAAACTAATAAAGTTAACATCATGATGGAAACCGAGATGATCATAGATAACAACTTACTGGCATGATAAATCAACTACAAGATAGATAGAGGTGTCATCGCATAGACAAAGTTAAGTTTTGCACCACGGTGTACTAGCAACCCAACATAACAGATATTGATCCCTTGGCCCAAGCTTTTAACCCAATAACATGAAGTGACCTTAATATAAGGTCCAGCCCAACGGTCTAGTCGATCGGCTCCCTATAAACCTAACACGTCACGTGTTGGTGTCCATATGGCCCACATATGGTTGTAGTTAGACTGTGCTGGGTCCACCTTTGGGTGTATCAAGCCCTCGGGTGTCAACCCCAGACACTTAAGCAATAATGCACAGCCCTAACCTACTGGTACCCGTGCCTCGAGTTTGTCCAACACCGGACTACGTGCACGTCCGTAGCCCGCCTGGACCCGCACCGCTGTACCACTCAGCCATCGCCTTTTGGTCGCTTACATCCGTCCAGTAATCGTGCCCCGCCCTAGCCTAGCTTCTAGGGTTGTGAATGATACCAAACTGGGATTACTGTTAGAACAGACCACGTTGCTAGGGTTTTCTAAGAGGGTTAAGTGTGGTTTAACCCTTCACTAATCATGGATTAAACTAGTTAAGTGTGACCAACAGTTTACCACTTAACCCCATTTCAATCCCTCGAATTCCCAAATTGGTTAAGTACTAGTGGACCCTGACTTAACCCTAATCATGAGGCAGTAATTAATTTAATGCACCTTAACCTCTCACATTAGACCTTGTTGTGGTTACTAGTTAGGCCGGGCGGGTCCGGGTAGGTTTACACCACAACTTAGTCTAACCTCGGGTTTTGGCACCACATGACCAACTTCTCACATTGGGTCCTATCGTTTGTAGCCACTAGTTAAGCCGGTCGGTTCCGGGTAGAATTACGCTACAAACTCAACCCAACCTCGAGTTGGCCACACTTATATTTTCTAAGTGTCATGTCCACTTTATTTCAAAACATGATTACAAGTCAACACATGCTTGGGTAGACCTAACTTAATAGGTAAATTCCCAAGGGGTAGACCTAACTTAATAGGTAAATTCCCAATCTTATATTTTCATATATTTTAAGTTTACCCAAACCCCCCAACGTCATTCTATCGCTTACATATTCGTAATAACGCATAAAGGATAGGAAGAGGGAACTTGGCATAACATATATGATAAACTTGCACAACAATCATGCATAACATGTTAGACTTGCACAACTTAGCATAGTGAACTTGCATATTACCATAAACATGCATAACTTGTCAAACATGCACAACTTGTCATTTTAAACTTGCATAAGCATGCATAACTTGTCAAACATGCACAACTTGTCATTTTAAACTTGCATAAGCATGCATAACTTATTAAACATGCACAACTTGTCATTTTAAACTTGCATAAGCATGCATAACTTGTCAAACATGCACAACTTGTCATTTTAAACTTGCATAAGCATGCATAACTTATTAAACATGCACAACTTGTCATTTTAAACTTGCATAAGCATACATAACTTATTAAACATGCACAATATGGCATAATGAACTTGCATAAACATACATAACTCATTTAACTTGCAAATCATGGTATAGTGGACTTGCATAAACATGCATAACTCAATAAACTTGCAAATCATGGCTTAGTAAACTTGCATAAACATGCATAACTCAATAAACTTGCAAATCATGGCTTAGCATACTTGCATAAACATGCATAACTCAATAAACTTGCAAATCATGGCTTAGCAAACTTGCATAAACATGCATAACTCAATAAACTTGCAAATCATGGCTTAGCAAACTTGCATAAACATGCATAACTCAATAAACTTGCAAATCATGGCTTAGCAAACTTGCATAAACATGCATAACTCAATAAACTTGTAAATCATGGCTTAGCATACTTGCATAAACATGCATAACTCAATAAACTTGCAAATCATGGCTTAGCAAACTTGCATCACATATTAACTTTAGAGTTTCTAAAATGAAGGTAAGAGGGCTTACAACTATTATGAAGACACAAATCTCCTAATAAAGATTGAGAAGCCCTTTTTATGCAACCATAAAACCCCAAAACAAAGCTCCAATAAGAAAACACCCAAAAACAATAGCTTAGCAAATAAAACTTGCAACTTGATGATGTATGCAAGCTAATGATCATTCATACAACTTAGAAATGCTTGTATGAACATCAAAATCTTCATAGGAATGATACATGAAGAGGTTGGAGGCTAGGGTTTTTAAGTGGAGGCCATTTGAGAAATCAATTTGACATAGTTTGGTTGCTAGAATGATTAATGGGGTTTTAGGGTAGGATTAGGGGCTTATTTATAGAAGATTAGAGTGTTTCTAGCCCTAGGATTAACCCTAGGATAGTTTAGGCCCGTCAGATCTCGGAATTCTCTAGAAGCAAGCCACAAGACCCAGCCCAAATCAAAATGGTGCGCCAGGCAACATTGCCTGGCTACCCCCTGTCGACAGGGCTGTCGACAGGGCAGTCGACATGCTAAGACCCCTGTCGACAGGCCTGTCGACATGGGGTCCTGGGCGGGAGTTTTTCCCGCCTGCGCCAGTTTGCCCTATCCCTAGTTTTTAATTTTAAAATTTAAATCTGTTTTTACTTAGGAATTTTCTGAAAACTTCAATGGGCCTTAACTGGGTCATACGGACTCCGATTTTCGAAAACTCGGACTCTATTTCGCGTATTTTTCCGAGACGAACGCAATGGCATAGCCCGTTTCCCTTGATTCAGATTTTAGAATTAAATTCTGCCTCAATTTACATTATTACAGGTTATTGAAAATGCGGGTTGTTACACGAAAGGTCTGCCATTTTTGATCTCCAACAACACTTGAGCTTCTACAACTTCATCAAAGTTTATTCAAGCTTCATCCAAAGATCTTCATCATCACTTTCATCGAGAAATCATCAAAGATCGTCGTCGAGCTTGATTATTGAAGATCAAGTTCAATAATCTCTGCTACTAGTGAGAATTTGAAGATATTCAAGAGAGAGAGAGAGAGAGAATCTTCAAGAGATTGTAGAAGAGATAGAGAAAATCATTGTAAAAGAGAGAAAATGTATAAAAAGAGATCAACTGTGTACCTTGTGATGAAGAGAATAATGAAACCATCATTCAAAGCGGACGTAGGCCGAAACTGGGGACGAACCACCATAAATCTTGTCTACTCTTTGCTATTTTCAGCATTTACTTGCTCTTAACCTTGCTATTTGCAGCTTTTTAGTCTTAATACACCTCTCGGGGTGTTAGTGCCATTTTTGGTATTAAATGTAAGGAATCTCGATCTAATCGGGTTCCAGTTATAACAATTTTAACACTTTAAAATATAGGATCTATGCAAAATAATAAACCGATCATCTATAGAATTTAGGGTTTATACCTGTCATTCGCGATTCCAAGTATGAACATAACTGAATCGAGTTTCCATTTTCAGATCCGTGAATGCCTGCGAGAATATAAAGAGTTGAATCGAATCTCAGCCCCCGAAGCAGCGAGCCTCCATAAGCATCCACACAAACGTTTCCCCTTCGATCGAATTGAAGAGGGAAAGACTTTTGGTGCTAGCTGCCATTTACTTGTTTTTATTGAAAAGGAAATTGCAGTAGGGTTTTATGTTTTTCTATCTTATCTACTCAACATCATATGGCTCACGTGTCTTTTATAAAGGGAACGCTTTGCTTTATAAATTGAACGCGTACCATAAAATGAGGAACCCACCAATATGCCATTTCAACATTATATAAAATATAAACAGATTTGATAATTTATTTATCCAACAAATGTTTACCCTTTATAACGTTTTAAGTGTGTGACCCTATAGGTTATTATAACATTGGCAATGATCTTAAATCGTATTTAAAATCATAAATAGTGATTGGCATCTAGCAATATGTCGCTGCTACCCAAGCTATAATAAGATCAACGATTCGATACAACCTTTCCATGATCAGTGTATCAATGTAATATAATCCTTTTAATCATTATATCCAGGATTAAACTGGAGGCATTGATCGTATCACCCACTTAATAATTTAATCCGTTTATCCTGATAGATGAGTAGATTATTTTAAACAAATCAATATTTGAGCACAGCCATGCATTTCACAGTATCACTGAATCAAGAGGCCCATGGATATCACTATGAATATATCGTAGGGTTAAATTCCATCTAGATCATTCATAATTTTCATTCGATTTGAGATGTATCCAATAATCATCATTATCATTACTCTATTACGAAATAACTTTAGATGATATCAAAACACAAATATTGTCAAATAAAATTATAATGATTTCATGTCTGAGGACCATTACATCACTGTCACTATGAGAATAACTTATGATACTGTTAATTATATTCCATGTAGTTATCTCATGGTGGGTCAGCCCAATACGCTATTCTCCAATACGTATTTATATCTTTACTCTAATGTCACGTATATTAATGATCAATGAGATGTGATTATCAGTCAATCAATATACTAGTCTCAACGTATTATTGTTGTCCTACATAAACAATAAAACTCGACTAGGGACATTCAAGAATTATAATACATATCATGTTATATAATCTAAAATTCAAGTCTTACTCGAACTATATAATTCCGTATTATAATTCTAAGGACTTCTATTATATTAATATTTATATTACGTAGTAAATATAATATAATACTATTTTATTCTAAATAAAACAATAACATCAATAGTGTTATGTATCTCATCAAATGAATTGCCTCTAGGGCATAACCTCTAACAATCTCCCACTTGCACTAGAGTCAATTATTCATGTACCATATACTCATTAAACTAGTGTGACTATTAAATTTCCGCTGCTACAGAATCTAATTCAGTAGGTCTGCAACATTACAACTTTTGTAACTTTGTAGATATGTTCATTTCTTTTGTGAATGGTTTCATATAAGAAATATATTTCTTAAATATGTTTTTGGATCGATAATGAGTTTAAGGTTTTAGGCCTGAGCAATAGCCACATTGTTATCGTAATGTATATAGTTGGATCAACAGTGAATTAAGTTCGGTTATGAACTCCTTAATCCAAACATTTTCCTTCTTAGAATCAGTATTTATTTCTTGTTTTTAAAACTAACATTATTTACAATAATTAATATGTTATCAAATAACATTAGAATTATTGTGTCACTCCCACTCAATTTCTTCTCTATACATGATTCAACGATATTTTGTAGTTTCCAAGACATTTCGAATTCTATTTCATTTCCGTGGGTATCTTAGATACGGGCTCTCCTTCAAAAGGATACCTAATCGAGCAATAAATATTTTACTCTCCGAGAATTTATATCTATAAAATAGTTACTTGATTTAGGTCCATTCTTATCAGAGGAAGGACGTTTTAACAAACATCTTTACATCCCAAATCATCGTATTAGACACACTAGGACAATTCCTAGTCCATATCTTATATGATGTCTTCAAAACCATTTTAGTTGGACTAAATGCATTTGTTCTAAATTTAATTTGTTAGAGAATCTATATGACTTATCATTAATCGTACTATATCTTATAAGGTGTAGTTTCTCCTTTCAGACATACCATTTCAATATGGTGTTCTAGATGGAGTGAACTGTGAAACAATTTCAAACTCATATGAATAGTCATTAAACAGTTGGCTTAAATATTCTCTTTTGATATGTTCGAAAAGTATTTATTTTTTATTAAAATTATTTTCTAACTTCATTTTGAATTCTTTGAACTTTTCAAAGGAATTTGATATGTGTTTCATAAGATAGACAGATCTGTATCTACCGATACCATCAGTAAATATAATAAAGTAATAAAACCTGCCTCTAGTTTATGTATTCATTGCTCCATATACATCATTATGGACGAGACCCAAAACTTATCATTCAATCACTGTGTCAAGTGAAAGGGATCCAGTTATTTTACCTAATAAACAAGAACTGTATTCTTCATATAATTCAAAATCAAATGATCTCAAAATTCCATCATTATGGAGTTTCGTTATACACTTGTTTATTGGGCTAACCGGTAATACTAAACGTATGTTGGAATTAAATCTCTAAATTTAATCCACTCATTATTAATGTCAAGTACATTATAGTTAAGGATTTACAAAGATCATTAACTATTTGTGAAATTCCATACGATATTTCATTTAAATAAAATGAATAACAATTATTCTTTTATTACAAATGAAATTCAAACTTGTCTAAACAAGATCTATTATAACATTTATTGTAAGCGGAATTTCATAATAATAGTTATTTTATTTATTTAATTAAGCCAGCATATACAACAAGAATTAACTTCCTATGGACAATTCGGCAACATTTGCTTCATTTCCATTTGTAAGTCCGCTTGTCATTTTATCAGATTTCTACTTATTTTGCAATTTCTGTAAATTCACATACACTTATGTTATTTATATCTAGTATCTAATATTAGAGATGTATAAGTATATTTTATAACATTTGTATCTTAATCGTTTGAAGTAATACTTCAACTTATTTTAGATCCTCTCTTTATTTCTAAAACAATTACATTTAATTTGTTTGAGGACAATCCTCAAATTTCAATGTCAGTCAAGAAATTTAATTTACTTCAATTTATCCTTCTTAAAGTTTAATTAAAACTATCAGAATTATTTATTACTTAATATCTGCAGTTAATAATAAATAATAACTGATTCTTTAATATTTATTTAATATAAATTTTGACAATCAAAATTTTATATTAACATAAATGTATAATTTAAACTAAAATACACTCGCACTCAAATTAACATCCCTCTGTTTATATAAATATATCAACATATATATATATATATATATAATGGGGTTCCAAGATCCATATCTAGTCATGCCTAGACCTAGTTTTGGCTAATCCCCAAAATAGAACCTTTTAGGTAGACATCTTATGTCAATTATATCCTATATTTGGATCACATGATGAACATTTTGTTCAGTATTATCCATTTTCTCAAAATATAGAATAATTCATGTTATTGTCTCTAAGGCCATAATCCTATTATGCAGCCTTAGTTGAATCAGCCCCAATAATATAGTCGAAGCACCATAATTACTCCTACCGCATATAACCAAAATAAAAGGAAGCACAATGCTTTGGCGTTACCTGCATCCAATGAGATTGGACATTGATGGGTGTACTATTGGAAGACTTCACCAAGATTTAATATAACAAATAAAAAATTTGCTTTAAAGGGAATTTATAATTCGTAGTGGTGAACAATATCAGAGTTATTTACATATATCTAAATATACGTATTTTATATTCATAATGTAAATTGCACACAATAAAATTTATTAACAAACTCATATTGTTGTATTCTAAAATAAAAAACGTGCATTCTAATTCTAATCATATAAGTTTAGAATGTTGGACTTTGTTAAATATGTATATGTAAGCCATAACCTAGTCTACTAGTTATGGACAATATCACTACAGATGTGCCAACATAATAGAATACTGCTAACGCATCTGAACAAATTACAAACACAAGCAGTGTTTTTAAAATAGAATTCAATTTGATGCCAGAAAGTAACAACCATCACATACTTAAATGAGGCGTTCAACTAATCTAACACTTAAAGAATATAATATACAAAGAATTCATACAAAAGGGTCAGACCCTTCACTTCATGACTAATTTGTATCAGTTTATATACATCAGCAAATATCATATATATATATATAACATTATGTACATATGACTTACTACAATCAATGTACAGCAGGTATCATACATATGAATTTGAATACATTATACAACATATATGTACATATATATGAGAATAATACATTCACATATATCCTTATATACATGATGTAAGACATTTCAAACATTCTGCATCACTATACTTGCTTTTGGAGTTCAGGCATCTAGCACATCACATAGGCTGTTGGATTCCAGGCATAACACATCATATGCTGTTGGATATGCAAACATTTTGCACCATAATTTGTGCATCAATATACACTGTTATTTAGTCACACTGATATATGGTTTGACCCATCAAAATAGCTTTAGCATATTCAGGCTAGCCCCTTGTTTAATTATGATAAAATCATGATAACAGTAGTCGTTTGTATCTTTTAGTAAATGTATTTAAGGTCAAACCAATATTAAAAGACAAGAATGCAAGTTAATTTTAAAACCAAATTAGTGTTCATGCTTATAAACACCATTTATAGTTTTAAAACATTAGTATTTTGAAGTATCCTTTTACATAAATACATACATATGATGTGAATGTATAAAACGAGGATGAAATATTAGCAAATCATATTTGCTATAGCCAGTGCACCTAAAATTGCAATACAAACACTCAACCTCTCAGATTCAAACATTTTAAAATATCCAGATATAGGCATTCATATTGTTTAGATCTTAACATTTTAGACTACCTAAAATACGATATATAAACTATGCAAACTTAAACATCTTAATTATTCCATATTAAAATATTTTAGACTGTCCTGATTTAGACAATTTAAACTGTCCAGATTTAAATGTTAAACAACATATAAGGTATAAACCATATAAATACAGGTCATCATACATGATGTATGATATATTTAAACCCCAATTTATAACAATAAACTATGTTAAAAACTCAGATTTATATCATAGTTTCATGATATTAGTATATCATGAGTGGCCAACTTTAGCTTATGATATAATTTAGTACCATGTTACAATAACTAACACAAGTAGCATAAAACTAAAACCAGGAAATCATATTTCTTTTATATGAAATCACATGTATATATTGTATACTTATCATCATAAGTATACATAAAGTTTTATAGAAGTGCATATGCAGCTTTGACACAGCAGGTTAATTTCATATATGTCAATACATATGTTAAATCTATACTAGTATAAAATACAACTTTTATGCATTTTACAGAGTATACAATACCATAATATACTTGTTATGATCTTAAGTTGGTCTTTCATTATTATCTGTATAATGTAAGTGTAAAACTCATGGGCCTTGAGTGTGCACTTCAAATACAAAAATTTCAACAAAGGGATAATATCATTTTCTGAGATTAAAACTAAAGTCAGGTTTCTGAATTTATAAGTTAGAAAAGAAAAGGCCTTAACAATACTTAATTTCTTTATAACAGATATTGTTAAAACCAAAACCTGAAGGTTCAGATAACCAAAACTATTTTTGATCAAAATCAAATACATGGTTAACTGAGCTATAACATTTATCCCCATTTCAAATAACCATTTTGATTATGGAATAAAGATTGTTAATTCAGGCAGGGTAATCCAATCATCAATTAAAATCAAAAGGTTAATGCACCTATCAAGATCCTAAAGGTATAATATCCATGAATTTAGTATCCAAACATAAATCAATATCTAATACCAAATTATGTTTTTCAAAAGATCAAACTATCTAAATACAATCCATGACTAGCATTAGAGCAGAGAGCACAGCAGATTCATATTTTAGGATGTACTTGCATACATAATGGATATATATAAAGTTTATAATCATCGATCAAAATTGTTACCCATAACATTTTCACTGACTTAACAAAGTTTGGTTTTTCAATTCAAAACAAAGGTATACCCAGTTTTACTGTCAAACAGTTTTCACGGGATTTATGTAGCCAGTAAATCCAAACATATACGAAATAATGCACAAGTTAGAGATTTATAATATGCTATTTGTAATAACCCGGAAATCCGAGCCAATTTAAAATTTTATTTTAGCAATTTTAGTGAATTTTGAATATTTAAAATGAATTATTTTAACTAATAACGATGATAAATTTATTTTGAATAGAATTAGAACGTATATATTTATTTGAATCGTCGTTAGAATATAAATATTTATTTTAAATTATAAAAGGAATGGAAAATGGCGTGGTAGTTTGAAATTTCAATTTCAAAGTTCAAATGAATGTACAGGATTCAAAATAAACCGGTTTTTAGTGAAACCAAAAATATTAGAATCTAATTAAGAAATTCTTTCCAACGAATCCGAAAAATTTAAATTTCATAGCGAGAATCAAAAATTATGTCCAGTTGAAAATTCTAAATAGTCGTTATGGAATTCTGGCCCTTAAAAATGGAAATTTTGCAGACGACCTCGGTTTTGGGCGAAATCACTTTTGTTGGGTCCGGGATGTCTAGTTATTGCTAGATTCCAAAATTCGTAATATTTCAAATCAATATGTGAGTGTGGCAAAAGAAAACGTGTTTTAACAGTTTAAGTCAATTTCGATCGACCAGAAAATGGCCATTTTTCAAACGAACTCAGAATTTGACGAAATTAGTTTTGTTAGAACCGTATTATCGATAGGAAGCTATAAATAATTTTTCTAGAATTTTTAGAGACTGTATGTGGGCCCGGTAAATTGAAATGCGCGTTCAAATTCAATATATAGATTTATATTTTGATTTTGACGAAAACTGATCGAAACGATCAAATCAGCTTACGATACATATCCCATTGTGTTCGAAATGGGCGTAATTAGCTATGGACGACAGTCGATGGGTTCGATTTCGAGTTCAAAATAAAAAGTTGCTTTATGGAATAAATAAATAAATAAAATAATATAAAAAATTTCAATATAACCCCTTTTCCATTCTCTCTCCCTAGAAGTCAACCACGGGTTTTAAAAGAAAAAAAAACGATGGGAGGAGGATTCGACGCCGCCGTGGCCACCAGGGCCGCGCCACCCCTGGCGCCGCCCTCCACTCTCCTCTCTCCCGCCTCTCTTCCTCTCCCCTCCTCCACGCGAGACCACGAACCCATTTACGAACCCCAAATCCCCCTAAACCATAGAATGCTACCAACGACCCCCTGACCACCGTAACCTCCCTCTTCCTCCCCCAAACCGCCACGTACCCCACTCGACAGCGCCATCCCCTAAAACCCGCCACCGCCTGCACCCCCTGCCCTCATCCCCGATTGCGACGCCCACTCCAGACCCCCTCCTCGATTTCTGCGATGAGCAGTAGCCCCCCCTTCGTTCAAATTCGACTCTAAGTATTTAAAATTTTCCTTTTTATTTTATTTATTTAAAATCTATTTTTCTTAGTTTATAAAAACCTGATTTGCAAATCTATAAAACTGTTGATCTTTTAGGGTGCAAAGATTGAATTTTTACCTATACGTTTAGTGAATAAAGATTAGATATGTACAATTAAAAAGACTTGATTTTGAAAAATAAAAAGAGATTATATTTTAAAATAATAAAGTTTATGTTTCTATCTATGGAAGGAAATTTTTATATGCGGAAAAGTGTAATTTTTATATACAAAAAGGTCGGATCTTTAATGTAGGAAAGATGTAATTTTTACATAAAGAAAGGTGAGATTTTGATTAATAAAGACGTGATTTTTAAAAAATATAAATACGTGATTTTGGTTATATAAAGGAGGCGATTTTTAGATATATACTAATGAAGTAAAAATTTGATTTTTACTTCAATAAAAAAATGGGATTTTTATATGTGAAGTGAATTAAAAATATAATTTTTATATTATAGAAAGAATAAAGGTATGATTTTTATATTATAGAGATAATAAAAATATGATTTTTATATCATAGGAAGAATAAAAATATGATTTTTATATAAGTAGTGAATCAAAAATATAATTTTTGTATAGTAATAAGGATAAAAATAGAATTTTTATCTATATAGTAGCGGTATAAAAATAGAATTTTTATCCATATAGTAGCAGTATAAAAATGTGATTTTTATATACATGACAACAATATAAAAATGCGATTTTTATATATGTAGTGGATACGGTCGACTAATGTGACAAAAGGCGAGCGGCGAATATTTTCTACATTAGAAGAGTCGCGGCGTTTGGTTTAGCTAGTCGGTGAGAACTCCTCATTTTTAATTTATTTTCTAGTTGAAATATATACTAGGATGCAGACGGTGCTTAGTAGCACCTGACACCCATTGTCCACAGACCATGGATGACTTGTTTGTTTAATTGGTGTGTTGTGAAAGTTGATTGTGTGATGTGGAATGGAATAAAGTATTTTGCAGTGGAAAATATTTTATAGTTAAAAATATAATTTTTAACGTGTATATAAAATAAATATTTATAAACAAATCGGACGATTTGTTTATATACAATGATTTGACTGATATTGATTGGGACGATAAATTTTACACATTGCCCAACTGCACAAATAAAATCTGTGTTTGTTGATTTGAAACCCCACACGGGTATTGGGATGAGATTTGACGTACACTAATCCGATTGTTTAGTTGTACGTCAATCGATGGATTGACAGACTGTGTAAGCATTAATTATTTATATTTGATGCTTATGCAGTTGTGTGGTGCACTCTAGATGATGGTTGATGATTTATCTTTGTTGTTACCTACATGTGTTGTTGAAAATCTATATAATTAACATTATATGGTAATTGATTGGGCCTCACTCCAATTGGGAAAATAAGGAATATTATAAAAGAAAATTCATGTGTTGAATAGAATAAAAATTCATGTGTTGAATAGAAGAAAAAATCATGTATTGAATAAAAATATAAATTCATGTGTTGAATAAAATATATATTCATGTGTTGAATAAAAATATATATTCATGTGTTGATGAAAATATTCATTTGTTGAACAGAATAATGAAGTTATTGAAATATATAAAGCCGTGTTGGTTAGATATGCGCCATTTTGACGCGAACGATATTTATATCGATTATATTCGTTTTTATAATGAATATAGAAAAGGATGTGATTTAAAAATATAACTTTTTGAAAATATTATCATTTGCATATCGATGATGTGGAATATTCAATTTTGATTCGAAATTGAATATGGAGTTGAAATCGTTTCGAAAACGAATTTAAAACGATTTATAAAATACATTTTAAAAGGAAATCGACGAAGTATATATAATATATATATATTAAATGGCCTGAATAGAACACGCCGTGCCGCGGCAGTTCGCGAATTTCGACCATTAACATCGAATGGATATTACGGGAGATCCGGCTGTCGGGTTCTCCTAAAACCGGAACCTTTGGGTTCGCATCGAAAAGATATTTCTAACAAATATTAGAGATTTGAAATCTAATGGTTGGATTTGGAATTATGTCCAAATCAAATTTGGAAAAGGTCGGTGTAAGTGCAGTTCGATGGCCGTTGATGGAAATCGACTGTACGCGCCTTGATGAAATTATTAAAAATAGTAATAATTTGTGTAAAATCATAATAAATGATTTGGAAAGAATTGGGATGGAAAACTCCATATTTGAAAAGATAAAAATAGATTTTTATCGAAATGAACTAGTTTTGAACTAGAATTATAATTCATTTATTTTTGAAATAAATAAATTGGATTAGAAAGGGTTTTAAAAGTAACCAAAATTTCCAATAATTGAGTTGGAATGGATTTGAATCGAAATTATCTTTGGAATATTTTGATGTTGGATTTCGTGATTATACAGATATGGTTATGGAAATTTGAAAGATATATGTATATCGTTATTTCCAATACGATTTTTGTTGGTCGTAGAATTTGATATTGAATATAAGCCGATATATTTTCTATTCAGAGCCTTGTATTTAATACCAAATGGGGATTTGGGTTTGTCGTGAATGGTGTCTTCATTAACACTATTCTTAAGCCCAATTGAGAAAAAGATTAAATCTTTTTATTTAGATTTAATGAAGTATATCAATTAAATGGTATTTAATTGGAATTGGATAGAATGTGATCTTGGGTTTATCGCGAACCGTGTTTTAAATGACATTGGTTCTTTAACCCAGTTAAAGAGAGGATATGATTTCCCAAGTTAAATAATCATTAATATAGATTTTTGGGAAGATTAAAACCAAGTGGAGTTTTTATGAATCCTTAATTAGATTGAAATGATCGAGAATGGAGTATCACCAGTTCTTGTTGCAGTCATGATGGGGAGAATAAATTTAAAGAATTTATCTTTGATAAAATTAATGGGAACCTTTTCCAATGTATAAGAATATTTGAATAATAGAATATTCTGAACTGGAATGAGGCGTATGTTGTGTTTGTGTAACACTTGTTTATTATATACGCGAGTTATTCAGAAAGACCGGATTTATCCCATTTTGAATAATTGATTCGACGTGGTGTCGAGAATGAAGACGGTGGTCGAAGACCGGAGGTCTTTACATCGGTTGGGTGAATGCTAATGATCTTGATTGGGCTGTACACCCAAGAGGGGGGAATTAGTTGGTGATCGTCAGACGTACTTGGAGATCGATGGATATGCGAGGTACAAGGTGCCTCCGGTTTCGTTCAGACCCAGAACGAACTTGTAAATGGACTGTGTGTCTGACACTGGATTTTATTCTGTGTGATTGATTTCTATTAAATATATATCTGTTTGGCGGCGGAGAATTTATTCTTTTGCTTAAAGCCCTTCTCTGAGACATACGAGCTCAGGGGTTATATATTGGTGGATATCAATCACATGGAGTGAATTGCCTATGTGGCATGCCTAAGTGGCAAATGATCAAGGATTCTATTGAAAAGCAAAGTCTTGTGGTTGATGATCAAAGCACGACCTGTGTGGCATAGCTTTGTGTAGCGTTGATTCGCGAGCCTCACACCTCGGTTGTGAACCAGAAATGGGAGAACGAAATCAGGAAGGACATGCGTTTCTTTCTAGCTAGAAGTGGCGTCAGTGGTTTTACACGCCCTGACGAGTTTGACTTATGTGGTTGTTGCTGTTGCGAGGCGCCTTGGATATATCGGTGACTGTGTGGAGCCGATGGAGTCATTTGGCTCATTTACGCCCCAAAGGGTGGGGAAACGCAGTGTTCAGGCATTTTAATCCACATCGTTGGACCGGCCCTGACGATCTAAGGTGTAGTTGCGGCTGTTCCTGAGACATGGTAGGCTATATTGTCTCGAAATGGTGAGGACGATCCCTGGCCTCAGTTCACATACGGAAATCCAATTTCCAAATACATGACTTTGCGGTTTTGATTGTAGAGCCTAGTATGGCGACGTGATATATGGTACCCATGCCGTCTATGATTGATATTTATGACTGAAATTGTTTTGACACTTTACACTTATAATAGTACCAAATGATTTGTTTTTAACGTACCAAGCATGTTTGGCTATTATAAGGGAAAACCCTATCCTCCGGCTTGGGTTGCATTGTGTGATGGGACCTGGGTCTTATAATAGCTTCATTTTTCCAAAAAGCATTGCGCTGTTTTGTTATATGCACTGGTATTCTTGGGAGGAAACCTATTCCGTGTTATACGGCGTGGTCCCTTGATATATCTGATTTAAAGTAAAGCTTTAAATAACTGTTTTAGTTCTCACACCAGTCACATGACTGACCTGGAGTTTATTGCTTTAACCTAAACTCTGGGTGCCCTTATTTTGACACGGGCAGCTAGTAGTTTTGGTTTTGCAGATTTATATTCACAGGATCCTGATTTATAGTTGGAACGATACTCGAAAAGATCTGTATCCGTGTATTACTTTTAGTTGTGTTTTGTATTATTTTTTCGCTGTTATGTAATGTATTGTAATCTCTGATATTTTTCTGTTGTGTGATATTTATTTATACTCTGTATATTCTTGTAATCTGATGGAATTGTTGTAATTAACAATGAACGTTCTTTTGTTTGTGTTCCAATTTGTCGTGTTCTCAAAACAATCAGGGGTTTCGAACGGTCTTGGCCGGTTTAGCGATCGATTCGGATCGAGCGAAAATACAGATTGTTACATTTGGTATCAGAGCTTTGGTTTACAAAGCTTGGAGAATAAGACACATTAGAACCATACGAAAGAATTCATCAGAGATTGGATTAGTAATATCCAATGAGAATGACTCGTTAAAGATGGGATCAGTAGCATCCTAGAACGAGTGTGAAGAATGTTGCTTTTAAAAATAAAAGTGAAAACAAGTCTTGTTTTGAAAATTTAAATTCAATTATTCGTATTTGAATATTTATTTGTATTGATTTGGACAATTAAGTATATAGAGATTTTAGTATACGTCTGATCCACGTGTATTGAAGCCTCAAATATATTCGATAGATATAGAATCACAATCTAGTCGCTCGGAGATGTTTCTGGTGATCGCTCGAGCATCATCAGAATTCATTTTCGTGTTTCGAAGGTGGGATTTCTATATGATTCCAATTGACTGGTGTGAGAACCAAAAGTTACATAGGGTTATTTATTGTGATTTGGCGTCAAAAATCTGATTTTTGGACTATATATCAAAATTATGAATTTGAAAAGCTAATCAACTAATTGATTGTTGGTTATGTTGTTTGATTATTGGTTGAGTAATTAAAATTTGAACCCTATAGCCAAATTGTACCAAATAGTGAATTGTATTGAAAATTTATCGCATTTGCATGCATATACATGTACTTACATTGAACAGGTCATAGGAAGGAGGTTAGAGGTGAGGAATACAATTGTTTGCCCGACAAATAGGTACATGTTTACAAATTTATTGGGTTTTTGATGATTTTATGAGCCGATTGGCTAACCGCTTGGCTGTTTATTTTTCTTTTTGGATTGGTGAGGGCCATGGGAGGCTATTTGAAATATCCCGAAGCTCCCGGTGCAGGGGAGGTTATGGCGAAATTTTTCGAAAATTTAGGGTGTTAGCCAAATTTTTGAAACTTTTGAAAAGTTCATAGAAACTGAAAAGTTGAAGAACATAAGCCGTAATGAAATTAGTGGAAGTTGAGTTGATTAGTTAAACAACTTTCAGCTTCGTTCCTTTTCGGGGACGAAAAGTTTTAAGTGGAGGAGATTGTAATAACCCGGAAATCCGAGCCAATTTAAAAATTTTATTTTGGCAATTTGAGTGAATTTTGAATATTTAAAATGAATTATTTTAAATAAAAATGACGATGAATTTATTTTGAATATAATTAGAATGTATATATTTATTTGAATCGTCGTTAGAATATAAATATTAATTTTACATTAGAAAAGGAATTGAAAATGGCGCGGTAGTTTGGAATTTCGATTTCAAAGTTTAAATGAATGTACAGGATTCAAAATAAACCAGATTTTAGTGAAACCAAAAATGTTAGAATCTAATTGAGAATATCTTTCCAACGAATCCGAAAAATTTAAATTTCATAGCGGGAATCAAAAGTTATGTCCAGTTGAAAATTCAGAATAGTCGCTATGGAATTCTGGCTCTTAAAAATGGAAATTTTCCAAACGACCTCGGTTTTCGACGAAACCACTTTTGTTGGATCCGGGATGTCTAGTTATTGATTTTTCGAATCAATATGTGAGCGTGGCAGAAGAAAACGTGTTTTAACAGTTTCAGCCAATTTCGATCGACCAGAAAATGGCCATTTTTCAAACGATCGCAGAATATAACGAAATTAGTTTTGTTAGAACCGTATCGTCGATAGGAAGCTAGAAATATTTTTTCTAGAATTTTTAGAGACTGTATGTGGGCCCGGTAAATTGAAATGCGCGTTCAAATTCTGTATATAGATTTATATTTTGATTTTGATGAAAACTGATCGAAACAATAGAATCATCTTACGATACATATACCATTGTGTTCGGAATGGGGGTAATTAGCTATGGACGACTGTCGGTGGGTTCGATTTCGAAAAAAAAAATTGCTTTATGGAATAAATAAATAAAATAATATAAAAAATTTAATTTAACCCCTTTGCCATTCTCTCTCCCTAGAAGTCAACTGCGGATTTTAAAAGAAAAAAAAACGACTGGAGGGGGGATTCGACGTCGCCGTGGCCACCAGGGCCGCGCCGTCCTCCACTCTCCTCACTCTCGCCTCTCTCCCTCTCCCCTCCTCCACGCTAAACCACGAACCCATTCACGAACCCAGAACCCCCCTAAACCCTAGAACGCTACCAACGACCCCTCGGCCACCGCAACCTCCCTCTTCCTCCCCCAAATCGCCACGCATCCCCCTCGACAGCGCCATCCCCCAAAACCCGCCACCGCCTACACCCCCTGCCCTCATTCCCGACTGCGACGCCCACGCCAGACCCCCTCCTCGATTTCTGCGATGAGCAGTAGCTCCCCACCTCCTTCAAATTCGACTGTAAGTATTTATAATTTTCCTTCTTATTTTATTTATTTAAAATCTGATTTTCTTAGTTTATAAAAAACTGATTAGCGAGTCTATAAAAGTGATGATCTTTTAGGGTGTAAAGATTGAATTTTTACATATACGTTTAGTGAATAAAGACTAGATCTTTACAATTAAAAAGATTTGATTTTGAAAAATAAAAAGAGATTATATTTTAAAATAGAAAAGTTTATGTTTTTATCTATGGAAGGAAAATTTTATATGCGGAAAAGTGTAATTTTTATATACAAAAAGGTAAGATCTTTAATGTAGGAAAGATGTAATTTTTACATAAAGAAAGGTGAGATTTTGATTTACAAAGAGGTGATTTTTAAATGTAAAGACATGATTTTTAAAAATATAAAGACGTGATCTTGGTTATATAAAGGAGGCGATTTTTATATATATACTGGTGAAGTAAAAATATGATATTTACTTCGATAAAAAAAATGGTATTTTTATATGTGAAGCGAATTAAAAATAAGATTTTTATATTATAGAAAGAATAAAGATATGATTTTTATATTATAGAGATAATAAAAATATGATTTTTATATCATAGGAAGAATAAAAATATGATTTTTATATAAGTAGTGAATCAAAAATATAATTTTTATATAGTGATAAGGATAAAAATAGAATTTTTATCTATATAGTAGCAGTATAAAAATAGAATATTTATCCATATAGTAGCAGTATAAAAATGTGATTTTTATATACATGACAACAATATAAAATGTGATTTTTATATATGTAGTGGATACGGTCGATGAAAGTGACAAAAGGCGATCGGCGAAGATTTTCTACATTAGAAGAGTCGCGGCGTTTGGTTTAGCTAGTCGGTGAGAACTCCTCACTTTTAATTTATTTTCTAGTTGAAATATATACTGGGATGCAGGCGGTGCTTAGTAGCACCTGACACCCTTTGTCCACAGACCATGGATGACTTGTTTGTTTAATTGGTGTTTTGTGAAAGTTGTTTGTGTGATGTGGAATGGAATAAAGTATTTTATAGTGGAAAATATTTTATAGTTAAAAATATAATTTTTAACGTGTATATAAAATAAATATTTATAAACAAATCGGACGATTTGTTTATATACACTGATTTGACTGATATTGATTGGGACGATAAATTTTACACATCGCTGAGACGACCCGAATTCCCGTTCTCACGGAAACAAGGTTATCTTTGGAATATAACACAGAAACAGATAATAGCAGAACAGAATTAAATAAATACACCAGATAATGAACAACAAAATATACTGGATAAAGTAATCATCAGAGTTACACAGTATACAGGATCTTACTTAGTACAAATACAGTTCAGCTATACATAAATGTCTACAGCGGAAATAAACAAAATATGTACAATAGGAGCTGAACAGCATAAAAAGAAATAAATGATAGAATCCATCTTCAGCTCCAGCTATCCAGAAAAAGAACCACTAAACCTGAATACAAGGCTGCCCGTGCAGAAAAAGGGGCACCCGAGTTTGAGAGTGAAACAAACTACGAGTCAGTCATGGGACTGGTATGAGAAATCTACTCAACACATATATAATATGGCAAATCACAGGACCACTCCACTTTCGTGGAACGGGTTTACTCCATTGGATTGCCAGTGCTTTAAAACAAATCTTTCTTTTAAACATCGCTATGCTTTTTATAAAAATGAAGCCATTATAAGACTCAGTTCCCATCACACAATGCAACGCAAACCGGAGGATAGAGTTTTACCTTATAATGGCCAAAATATGATTGATACGAATAAAACAAAGGCAATTGATATTATTGCTAGTGTTAAAATGTTTTGAAAACAATTTCAAATCATAACTATCAATCATAGACGGCATGGGTACCATATATCATGTCGCCATATATATATATACAATCAAAACCGCACGATGTCGGATTTGGAAATTGGATTTCCGTCATGAACCAAGGAAAAAGATAGTCCTTACCGACTTCGTGACTCTCTAGCCCGAGCCACCGGAACAGCCGCAACTGCCCCTTGGATCGTCAGGGCTGGTCCACCGATGTGGATTATAGTGCCTGAACAATACGTTTCCCCGCCCTTTGGGGCGTAAATGAGCCAACGAATGACTCCATCGGACCCGGATCGTCCGACCAAACCGAGGCGCCTCGCAACAGCAACAACCACATAGGTGAAAAGTATATAAATGTCAGGGCTGGTAGGTCACTGACACCACCCTAGCTAGAAAGAAACGCATGCCCTCCCTGATGTCCTCTCCCGTTTTAGGTTCATACCGAGGTGTGAGGCTCGCGAATTCACGTTATACACAAAGCCACGCCACACAGGCGGTGCTTTGATCATCACCACAAGACTTTGCTTTTCAACAGAAGTCCTGATCACTGCATCTTAGCATGCCACACAGGCCATTCATGCCATGTGACTGATGTCCATCGATATACAACCTCTGAGCTCGTACGTCTCAGAGAAGGGCGTTAAGCAAAAGAATAAATTCTCCGCCGCCAAACAGATGTATATTTAACAGAGATCAATCAACATAGAATAAAATCCAATGTCGGACACACAGTCCATCTACAAGTCCGTTCTGGGTCTGAACGAAACCGGAGGCACTAAATACCTCGCAAACCCTTCGATCAACACGTACGTCTGAACGATCACCACTCATTATCCATATTTCGGGATGCCTCCCAATCAGGACCTCGGTTACCATCCAAACGAGGTGAAGATCTCCGGTCTTCGACCACCGTCTTCATCTTCGACTTTCAATCGTCGGTCAATTATTTGAAATGAGAATTAACTCGGCCTTCTCAAATAATTCACGTATATTTAGAATTTCAAATCAATTTATTTCAATGGTTAAATTATTCGACAACACCAATATTGTTCTTTAATGTAATTTTCACACCAAACACATTCAACCATCAAATACAACATAAATCGAGCAAATTCAGTTTATTTCCATTCCATATCGCTTATGATATTTTATCACTATTTATCGCTATTTTTATTTATTTTAAAATAGCCATTTTATTCAAAACGACGCTTCGGGCCATAAGGCGGCCGTGGCGCTGTTTTTCTTCAGATTTGATTTACACATATCTGGAAATCTAACCGTTGGATCTTCACAAAATTTACATCATTAGAAAGGTCTTTTCAAAACGAATCCAACGGTTCCAGTTTCGGGAAAATCCGACGGTCGGATCTCCCGGTACAATCGTTTGAATTTTCGATTTCAAATTACGAACTGCAGCGTCGTTATTCGATTAAATATAATTATATTTATATATATATATAAATATAATCGCTTCTGGCGCTGTTTTTCTTCAGATTTGAATTAAACATTCCAGACAATCCAACCGTTGGATTTTTACAAGGTTGGTGCCGTTGGAAAGATTATTCCAAGGCGAACCCGACGATTGAGATTTCGGAAAAATCCAATGGTCGGATTTCCCGCACTAGTCGTTTGAAATCACGGTCTCAAAATACGAACTACACGGCTTCGTTTCGTTTTAATTTTATTTATATTTATATATTTATATAAATATAGTTCATTCAATGATTTCAATATCGTTTTCACTTCAAAAAAATTTCTAACACCTTAAAATTTTGGAAAATTTCGCCATAACCTCCCCTGCACCGGGAGCATCGGGAAATCGCAAATAGCGTTCCCGGTCCTTCTAATCTCAAAAAGAAAAAGAAAAAGCCAAGCGGCTAGCCAACAGGCTCATAAAATCATCACCCAAACAAAGCAGTAAATGTGTACCTATTTGTCGGGCACAAAATTTTATTCCTCTTCTCTAGCCCCTTTGCTATAACCTGTTCAATGAATATGCATGTACATATATATACAGTTCTTATCATTTATCATTTTCTATTCAACTTCATATTTGATTTCTATTTGGTTTAAAAACACCATTCATTCTAATGTTACATAAATAGGTGCAAATCATTTCATTGGCTAATAAATGAATATTTCAACTCATATATGTTTATTTTGAACAAGCGGCTATTTTTAACACTTCACATTTCGACGATTTATGCATACAATAAAAATGTGATTTTTATTGTAAAACAATTCATTTCAAAACACTAATTTTCTATATAGTTCATATAGGTGATAAAAATAGGATTTTTATCATAAAACAATTTCTTTTAAAACGAGATTATTTTACACAGTTCATATAGTCGATAAAAGGCGATTTTTATTATCAAACAATTTATTTCAAAATATGAATACCATTCAACACATGAATTTCTAAACAACGAATGAATATCAATTCAACACATGAATGTTTTCTATAGTTTCTATATATAGATAAAAATGTGATTTTTATTATCGAACAATTTATTTCAAAATATGAATACCATTCAACACATGAATTTCTAAACAACGAATGAATATCAATTCAACACATGAATGTTTTCTGTAGTTTCTATATATAGATAAAAATGTGATTTTTATTATCGAACAATTTATTTCAAAATATGAATACCATTCAACACATGAATTTCTAAACAACGAATGAATATCAATTCAACACATGAATGTTTTCTATAGTTTCTATATATAGATAAAAATGTGATTTTTATTATCGAACAATTTATTTCAAAATATGAATACCATTCAACACATGAATTTCTAAACAACGAATGAATATCAATTCAACACATGAATGTTTTCTATAGTTTCTATATATAGATAAAAATGTGATTTTTATTATCGAACAATTTATTTCAAAATATGAATACCATTCAACACATGAATTTCTAAACAACGAATGAATATCAATTCAACACATGAAAGTTTTCTATTCAATGAATAAATATAGTTTAAGCATATGAAAATAATTCAAACACGCGAATATTATTCAAAATTTCGGCAGCATAACGGCAGGGTAGTTACACCGGGACCGTCCCTAGTACGGCTCCTCGCTCTACCTTAAAACCTCGCGGTTTTTTTGACAATGGGGGATCATGCATCTAGTTCGCACGCAGGCGGCATGTATATATTTATTTCATTTCCACAAACTAATCCTATGTGGTTTCAACCAAATATTTCACAACCACAAATGGGTATTTTTCAACCACAATCAACCAATATCAATCACAAACAATCCCAAACAATCATTCGCTATCAATCAATTTTCACAACAATTTCAACCAATAAATATCGTCCATGGTTTGTGGACGAGGGGCGTATATATATATATATATTATATATAGCAATTCACTTTTATTTCAACCACATATATATATTTTTAAATCAGAAATCTCACCAATAGCTATCCAACTTTACGACACTTCCTTAGAGAAATCTTCGCCAATCTCGCCTTTTGTCGCTTTCGCCCGTATTCTCTACATATGTAAAAATCGAATTTTTACGATGTTATTCAATATATAAAAATCGAATTTTTACTACGCTATTCAATATATAAAAATATGATATTTACTTCGACTTTCAATATATAAAAATATGATTTTTACTTCGACTTTCAATATATAAAAATATGATTTTTACTTCGACTTTCGATATATAAAAATATGATCTTTTCTATTTTAAAGTTTAGATCTTTTCTATTCTAAAGTTTAAATCTTTTTCTATACTAAAGTTTAAATCTTTTTCTATACTAACGTTTAAATCTTTTTCTTTTTTTAAAATCTAAATCTTTTTCCTTTTTAAAATCTAAATCTTTTTCCTTTTTAAAATCTAAATCTTTTTCCTTTTTAAAAATATCAGTTTTATTCTTTTCAAAAATATCAGTTTTTAATCTTTTAAAAAAAATCAGTTTTTAATCTTTTAAAAAAAATCAGTTTTTAATCCTTTCAAAAAAATCAGTTCTTAATCTTTAAAAAAAATCAGTTTTTATATTCTTTTTAAATCAGTTTTAATATCTTAAACAAATCAGTTTAAAATTCTTTTCAAAAATCTGTTTTAACATCTATTAAAAATCAGTTTTAAAATGCTTTTAAAATCAGTTGTTCCTTTTTAAAAAAAACAGTTTTTAAATCTTTTAAAATCAGTTTTTTTATCTTTTTCTTTTTAAAATCAAACCTTCTCTTTTTGAAGATCAAACATTTTTCTTTTTCTAGATCAAACCTTTTTCTATTACTATTCAACCATAAAAATAATATTTTTATATGTTAAAAACTGAAAATAAATCCAAAGTGAATTCATATTAAAATCTAAAAATAAATCCATGTTGTTTACTTTCAGAAATCAAATTTTTAATAATCAAAGTTATTTATATAATGAAACTGATTTTACAATGCTATATATTTATATTTTCAAAACAAAGCATTTTTTTTATATTTTTAAAACAAAGATAATTTTATTTTTAAAGCAATGATAACTTTAATATAAAGATTTTTTTTAACACAATGTTGTATATGTTAAATAATATAATTAGTTTACATAAAATAAATAAAAGAAAGAGACCTTCCTCATTCTGAAACAGGCGACAGGAACCCATCAGCTCCCAGGAGGAAACCACCCATCGCACCACCATCTTCACTCCGTCCATCGATCTGACCCTGCCGCTTTGAAGTCGTCGGAGTCACCATCCTCCTCCCTCGTAGCGCGCCAAGCTCGGCCCCACGATCTCCCCCAAAAACCATAGCGAACGACTCACTTTTGAGCTTCAATTTCGCACCAAAGACCATGCGAGGTTCGATCTAACCAGTATCGATTTCAAGATCGGAGAACGCTCTGCGATTTTTGTTTAGATTTAATGATCAATTAGTTGAGGGATTGAATGATTTTAAAGGAGAATGGATCGAGGAATTTTCCGTGTTGAAACTAGAGAGAGCGGCGGCTTCTGAGTAATAGTTAATTAGGGTTCTAATTTTCATGAATTTATACCCTTATTGTTTTATATATTTTTAATTTAAACATTAGTTTTAGTAACTTTTTAATACGAACTCCAAACGATACTCAACGAATGTCAGCCCTAGCTAACTACCCCCATTCCGAACATAATAGGATATGTATCGTAGGCTGATTCGACTGTTTCGACCAGTTTTCGTCAAAATCAAAATATAGAAATATATATATTGAATTTTTAAACGCACATTTCAAATTACCGGGGTCACATACTAACTAGAAAAACTCCAGAAAAATATTTTCTAGCTTCGTATTGACGATACGGTCCTAACAAAACTAGTTTCGTCGGATTCTGAGACCGTTTGAAAAATGGCCAATTTCCAGTCGATTAAATTCAACAGAAACTGGTCAAACGCGTTTTCTTTTGCCACGCTCACATATTGATTCGAAAAATTATGAAATTTGAAACCTAGCAATAACTTGACACTGCGGACCCAACAAAAGTGGTTTCGTCGAAATCCGAGGTCATCTGCAAAATGTCCATTTTTAAGGGCCTGAATTCCATAGCGACTATTCAGAATTTTCAACTGGACATATCTTTTGATTCCCGCTATCAAATTTCGATTTGTCAGATTCGTTGGAAAGATATTCACTAACAGATTTAAATATTTTTGGTTTCACTAAAATCCGGATTGTTTTGCATCCGGTATATTCAATTGAAGTTTGAAATCGAATTATCGAACTACCGCGCCATTTTCAGTTCTATATATAATTATAATTAATTATATTCGTTTTCAAATGTCGATTCAAACTTAGTTTTCATCGCCATTATCTAAAATATTTATTTTAAATCCATTATTTTAGCCAATTTAAAAATTTTAAATTGGTTCAGATTTTCTGGGTCGTTACAGTCTCCCCCACTTAAAACTTTTCGTCCCCGAAAAGGAACAAAGTCGAAAGCGGTTTGATAAATCTACAATCACACAACACAACAACCAATCCAATTGTTTTTAACCTTTTTAACTTTTCAAATGTATATCTTTTATACATTCAAAAATTATATTTCTAAAACCAGACTATATATATATATAATCACAAATACGTTATTTAAAAACATATTACTCTCGACTCGTTCTGAGGCACTTCTGACCCCATCTCTAACGAGTTGTTCTGATTCTGCTATACTCATACTACGATATTACTGATCCTATCTGTATAGAGTTACCCGTCCTAGAACACTACTGGTTCTATTTCTGACGAGTTCGTTCAAATGTTATATTCCAGAACTAAGCTTAACCAAAGCTCTGATACCACGATGAGACGACCCGAATTCCCGTTCTCACGGAAACAAGGTTATCTTTGGAATATAACACAGAAACAGATAATAGCAGAACGAAATTAAATAAATACACCAGATAATGAACAACAAAATATACTGGATAAAGTAATCATCAGAGTTACACAGTATACAGGATCTTACTTAGTACAAATACAGTTCAGCTATACATAAATGTCTACAGCGGAAATAAACAAAATATGTACAATAGGAGCTGAACAGCATAAAAAGAAATAAATGATAGAATCCATCTTCAGCTCCAGCTATCCAGAAAAAGAACCAGCTAAACCTGAATACAAGGCTGCCCGTGCAGAAAAAGGGGCACCCGAGTTTGAGAGTGAAACAAACTACGAGTCAGTCATGGGACTGGTATGAGAAATCTACTCAACACATATATAATATGGCAAATCACAGGACCACTCCACTTTCGTGGAACGGGTTTACTCCATTGGATTGCCAGTGCTTTAAATAAATCTTTCTTTTAAACATCGCTATGCTTTTTATAAAAATGAAGCCATTATAAGACTCAGTTCCCATCACACAATGCAACGCAAACCGGAGGATAGAGTTTTACCTTATAATGGCCAAAATATGATTGATACGAATAAAACAAAGGCAATTGATATTATTGCTAGTGTTAAAATGTTTTGAAAACAATTTCAAATCATAACTATCAATCATAGACGGCATGGGTACCATATATCATGTCGCCATATATATATATACAATCAAAACCGCACGATGTCGTATTTGGAAATTGGATTTCCGTCATGAACCAAGGCAAAAGATAGTCCTTACCGACTTCGTGACTCTCTAGCCCGAGCCACCGGAACAGCCGCAACTGCCCCTTGGATCGTCAGGGCTGGTCCACCGATGTGGATTATAGTGCCTGAACAATACGTTTCCCCGCCCTTTGGGGCGTAAATGAGCCAACGAATGACTCCATCGGACCCGGATCGTCCGACCAAACCGAGGCGCCTCGCAACAGCAACAACCACATAGGTGAAAAGTATATAAATGTCAGGGCTGGTAGGTCACTGACACCACCCTAGCTAGAAAGAAACGCATGCCCTCCCTGATGTCCTCTCCCGTTTAAGGTTCATACCGAGGTGTGAGGCTCGCGAATTCACGTTATACACAAAGCCACGCCACACAGGCGGTGCTTTGATCATCACCACAAGACTTTGCTTTTCAACAGAAGTCCTGATCACTGCATCTTAGCATGCCATACAGGCCATTCATGCCATGTGACTGATGTCCATCGATATACAACCTCTGAGCTCGTACGTCTCAGAGAAGGGCGTTAAGCAAAAGAATAAATTCTCCGCCGCCAAACAGATGTATATTTAACAGAGATCAATCAACATAGAATAAAATCCAATGTCGGACACACAGTCCATCTACAAGTCCGTTCTGGGTCTGAACGAAACCGGAGGCACTAAATACCTCGCAAACCCTTCGATCAACACGTACGTCTAAACGATCACCACTCATTATCCATATTTCGGGATGCCTCCCAATCAGGACCTCGGTTACCATCCAAACGAGGTGAAGATCTCCGGTCTTCGACCACCGTCTTCATCTTCGACTTTCAATCGTCGGTCAATTATTTGAAATGAGAATTAACTCGGCCTTCTCAAATAATTCACGTATATTTAGAATTTCAAATCAATTTATTTCAATGGTTAAATTATTCGACAACACCAATATTGTTCTTTAATGTAATTTTCACACCAAACACATTCAACCATCAAATACAACATAAATCGAGAAAATTCAGTTTATTTCTATTCCATATCGCTTATGATATTTTATCACTATTTATCGCTATTTTTATTTATTTTAAAATAGCCATTTTATTCAAAACGACGCTTCGGGCCATAAGGCGGCCGTGGCGCTGTTTTTCTTCAGATTTGATTTACACATATCTGGAAATCTAACCGTTGGATCTTCACAAAATTTACATCATTAGAAAGGTCTTTTCAAAACGAATCCAACGGTTCCAGTTTCGGGAAAATCCGACGGTCGGATCTCCCGGTACAATCGTTTGAATTTTCGATTTCAAATTACGAACTGCAGCGTCGTTATTCGATTAAGTATAATTATATTTATATATATATATAAATATAATCGCTTCTGGCGCTGTTTTTCTTCAGATTTGAATTAAACATTCCAGACAATCCAACCGTTGGATTTTTACAAGGTTGGTGCCGTTGGAAAGATTATTCCAAGGCGAACCCGACGGTTGAGATTTCGGAAAAATCCAATGGTCGGATTTCCCGCACTAGTCGTTTGAAATCACGGTCTCAAAATATGAACTGCACGGCTTCGTTTCGTTTTAATTTTATTTATATTTATATATTTATATAAATATAGTTCATTCAATGATTTCAATATCGTTTTCACTTCAAAAAAATTTCTAACATCTTAAAATTATGGAAAATTTCGCCATAACCTCCCCTGCACCGGGAGCATCGGGAAATCGCAAATAGCGTTCCCGGTCCTTCTAATCTCAAAAAGAAAAAGAAAAAGCCAAGCGGCTAGCCAACAGGCTCATAAAATCATCACCCAAACAAAGCAGTAAATGTGTACCTATTTGTCGGGCACAAAATTTTATTCCTCTTCTCTAGCCCCTTTGCTATAACCTGTTCAATGAATATGCATGTACATATATATACAGTTCTTATCATTTATCATTTTCTATTCAACTTCATATTTGATTTCTATTTGGTTTAAAAACACCATTCATTCTAATGTTACATAAATAGGTGCAAATCATTTCATTGGCTAATAAATGAATATTTCAACTCATATATGTTTATTTTGAACAAGCGGCTATTTTTAACACTTCACATTTCGACGATTTATGCATACAATAAAAATGTGATTTTTATTGTAAAACAATTCATTTCAAAACACTAATTTTCTATATAGTTCATATAGGTGATAAAAATAGGATTTTTATCATAAAACAATTTCTTTTAAAACGAGATTATTTTACACAGTTCATATAGTCGATAAAAGGCGATTTTTATTATCAAACAATTTATTTCATAATATGAATACCATTCAACACATGAATTTCTAAACAACGAATGAATATCAATTCAACACATGAATGTTTTCTATAGTTTCTATATATAGATAAAAATGTGATTTTTATTATCGAACAATTTATTTCAAAATATGAATACCATTCAACACATGAATTTCTAAACAACGAATGAATATCAATTCAACACATGAATGTTTTCTGTAGTTTCTATATATAGATAAAAATGTGATTTTTATTATCGAACAATTTATTTCAAAATATGAATACCATTCAACACATGAATTTCTAAACAACGAATGAATATCAATTCAACACATGAATGTTTTCTATAGTTTCTATATATAGATAAAAATGTGATTTTTATTATCGAACAATTTATTTCAAAATATGAATACCATTCAACACATGAATTTCTAAACAACGAATGAATATCAATTCAACACATGAATGTTTTCTATAGTTTCTATATATAGATAAAAATGTGATTTTTATTATCGAACAATTTATTTCAAAATATGAATACCATTCAATACATGAATTTCTAAACAACGAATGAATATCAATTCAACACATGAAAGTTTTCTATTCAATGAATAAATATAGTTTAAGCATATGAAAATAATTCAAACACACGAATATTATTCAAAATTTCGGCAGCATAACGGCAGGGTAGTTACACCGGGACCGTCCCTAGTACGGCTCCTCGCTCTACCTTAAAACCTCGCGGTTTTTTTGACAATGGGGGATCATGCATCTAGTTCGCACGCAGGCGGCATGTATATATTTATTTCATTTCCACAAACTAATCCTATGTGGTTTCAACCAAATATTTCACAACCACAAATGGGTATTTTTCAACCACAATCAACCAATATCAATCACAAACAATCCCAAACAATCATTCGCTATCAATCAATTTTCACAACAATTTCAACCAATAAATATCGTCCATGGTTTGTGGACGAGGGGCGTATATATATATATTATATATAGCAATTCACTTTTATTTCAACCACATATATATATTTTTAAATCAGAAATCTCACCAATAGCTATCCAACTTTACGACACTTCCTTAGAGAAATCTTCGCCAATCTCGCCTTTTGTCGCTTTCGCCCGTATTCTCTACATATGTAAAAATCGAATTTTTACGATGTTATTCAATATATAAAAATATGATTTTTACTTCGACTTTCAATATATAAAAATATGATTTTTACTTCGACTTTCAATATATAAAAATATGATTTTTACTTCGACTTTCAATATATAAAAATATGATTTTTACTTCGACTTTCGATATATAAAAATATGATCTTTTCTATTTTAAAGTTTAGATCTTTTCTATTCTAAAGTTTAAATCTTTTTCTATACTAAAGTTTAAATCTTTTTCTATACTAACGTTTAAATCTTTTTCTTTTTTTAAAATCTAAATCTTTTTCCTTTTTAAAATCTAAATCTTTTTCCTTTTTAAAATCTAAATCTTTTTCCTTTTTAAAAATATCAGTTTTATTCTTTTCAAAAATATCAGTTTTTAATCTTTTAAAAAAAAATCAGTTTTTAATCTTTTAAAAAAAATCAGTTTTTAATCTTTTCAAAAAAATCAGTTCTTAATCTTAAAAAAAAATCAGTTTTTATATTCTTTTTAAATCAGTTTTAATATCTTAAACAAATCAGTTTAAAATTCTTTTCAAAAATCTGTTTTAACATCTATTAAAAATCAGTTTTAAAATGCTTTTAAAATCAGTTGTTCCTTTTTAAAAAAAACAGTTTTTAAATCTTTTAAAATCAGTTTTTTTTTCTTTTTCTTTTTAAAATCAAACCTTCTCTTTTTGAAGATCAAACATTTTTCTTTTTCTAGATCAAACCTTTTTCTATTACTATTCAACCATAAAAATAATATTTTTATACGTTAAAAACTGAAAATAAATCCAAAGTGAATTCATATTAAAATCTAAAAATAAATCCATGTTGTTTACTTTCAGAAATCAAATTTTTAATAATCAAAGTTATTTATATAATGAAACTGATTTTACAATGCTATATATTTATATTTTCAAAACAAAGCATTTTTTTTATATTTTTAAAACAAAGATAATTTTATTTTTAAAGCAATGATAACTTTAATATAAAGATTTTTTTTAACACAATGTTGTATATGTTAAATAATATAATTAGTTTACATAAAATAAATAAAAGAAAGAGACCTTCCTCATTCTGAAACAGGCGACAGGAACCCATCAGCTCCCAGGAGGAAACCACCCATCGCACCACCATCTTCACTCCGTCCATCGATCTGACCCTGCCTCTTTGAAGTCGTCGGAGTCACCATCCTCCTCCCTCGTAGCGCGCCAAGCTCGGCCCCACGATCTCCCCCAAAAACCATAGCGAACGACTCACTTTTGAGCTTCAATTTCGCACCAAAGACCACGCGAGGTTCGATCTAACCAGTATCGATTTCAAGATCGGAGAACGCTCTGCGATTTTTGTTTAGATTTAATGATCAATTAGTTGAGGGATTGAATGATTTTAAAGGAGAATGGATCGAGGAATTTTCCGTGTTGAAACTAGAGAGAGCGGCGGCTTCTGAGTAATAGTTAATTAGGGTTCTAATTTTCATGAATTTATACCCTTATTGTTTTATATATTTTTAATTTAAACATTAGTTTTAGTAACTTTTTAATACGAACTCCAAACGATACTCAACGAATGTCAGCCCTAGCTAACTACCCCCATTCCGAACATAATAGGATATGTATCGTAGGCTGATTCGACCAGTTTTCGTCAAAAACAAAATATAGAAATATATATATTGAATTTTTAAACGCACATTTCAAATTACCGGGGTCACATACTAACTAGAAAAACTCCAGAAAAATATTTTCTAGCTTCGTATTGACGATACGGTCCTAACAAAACTAGTTTCGTCGGATTCTGAGACCGTTTGAAAAATGGCCAATTTCCAGTCGATTAAATTCAACAGAAACTGGTCAAATGCGTTTTCTTTTGCCACGCTCACATATTGATTCGAAAAATTATGAAATTTGAAACCTAGCAATAACTTGACACTGCGGACCCAACAAAAGTGGTTTCGTCGAAATCCGAGGTCATCTGCAAAATGTCCATTTTTAAGGGCCTGAATTCCATAGCGACTATTCAGAATTTTCAACTGGACATATCTTTTGATTCCCGCTATCAAATTTCGATTTGTCAGATTCGTTGGAAAGATATTCACTAACAGATTTAAATATTTTTGGTTTCACTAAAATCCGGATTGTTTTGCACCCGGTATATTCAATTGAAGTTTGAAATCGAATTATCGAACTACCGCGCCATTTTCAGTTCTATATATAATTATAATTAATTATATTCGTTTTCAAATGTCGATTCAGACTCAGTTTTCATTGCCATTATCTAAAATATTTATTTTAAATATTTAAAATCCATTATTTTAGCTAATTTAAAAATTTTAAATTGGTTTAGATTTTCTGGGTCGTTACAATCGCCCAACTGCACAAATAAAATCTATGTTTGTTGATTTGAAACCCCACACGGGTATTGGGATGAGATTTAACGTACACTAATCCCGATTGTTTATTTGTATGTCAATCGATGGATTGACAGACTGTGTAAGCGTTTATTGTTTATATTTAATGCTTTTGCAGTTGTGTGGTGCACTCTTTATGATGGTTGATGATTTATCGTTGTTGTTACCTACATGTGTTGTAGAAAATCCATAGAATTAACATTATATGGTAATTTATTGGGCCTCATTCCAATTGGGAAAATAAGGAATATTATAAAAGAAACATGTGTTGAATAGAATAAAAATTCATGTGTTGAATAGAATGAAAATTCATGAGTTGAATAGAATATAAATTCATGTGTTGAATAAAAATATAAATTCATGTGTTGGATAAAATATATATTCATGTGTTGAATAAAAATATATATTCATGTGTTAAAGAAAATATTCATTTGTTGAATAGAGTAACGAAGTTATTGAAATAGATAAAGCGTGTTGGTTAGATATGCGCCATTTTGATGCAAGCGATATTTATATTGATTATATTCGTATTTATAATGAATATAGAAAAGGAAGTGATTTCAAAATATAACGTTTTGAAAATATTATCATTTGCATATCGATGATGTGGAATATTCAATTTTGATTCGAAATTGAATATGAAGTTGAAATCGTTTCGAAAACGAATTTAAAATGATTTATAAAATACGTTTTAAATGGAAATCGATGATGTATATATATTATATATATTAAATGGCCTGAATAGAACGCGCCGCGTCGCGGTAGTTTGCGAATTTCGACCATTGACTTCGAATGGATATTACGGGAGATCCGGCTGTCGGGTTCTCCTAAAAGCGGAACCTTTGGGTTCGTATCGAAAAGATATTTCTAACAAATATTAGAGATTTGAAATCTAACGGTTGGATTTGGAATTATGTCCAAATCAAATTTGGAAAAGGTCGCTGTAAGTGCAGTTCGATGAGCGTTGATGGAAATCGACTGTACGGGCCTTGATGAAATTATTAAGTATAGTAATAATTTGTGTAAAATCATAAGAAATGATTTGGAAAGATTTGGGATGAAAAACTCCATATTTGAAAAGATAAAAATAGATCTTTATCGAAATGAACTAGTTTTGAACTAGAATTATAATTCATTTATTTTTGAAATAAATAAATTGGATTAGAAAGGGTTTTAAAAGTAACCAGAATTTCCAATAATTGAATTGGAATGGATTTGAATCGAAATTATCTTTGCAATATTTCGATATTGGATTTCGTGATTATACAGATATTGTTATGGAAATTTGAAAGATATATGTATATCGTTATTTCCAATACGATATTTGTTGAACTATAACAAAAAAGGGTTTTAATAGCGTTTGATAAACACTATTATAGCCTATAACAGCGTTTCAGAGATCGCCATGGAACGACATGCTATGTTAGGCCTTCAACTTTAAATAGCAAAATCAAAACGCTATAAAAAATTAATAATCTATAGCGTTTTCTTTTTGCTATTAACCAAAAACGCTATATGAAATCTTTGGCAACTGTTACTTATCATAGCGTTTATTGTCTGTTTTTGATAGCGTTTGTTTTCATGTTTTGATAGCGTTTTTAAAACGCTATGATTTCATTGACAATTTTATAACATTCGTATACCACCATTTCAGGTCTTTCATTACTTCTATATATACACATATCGTTCAACATCGTTCTTATATATCGTTATCTATTTCTTAAATGTATACAAACACATTTTCAAAAAGAACAAACATGTAAACTACAATATAATATTTCATACATATCATTCAAACAATATTCATATATTCAAACTTAATATTTCATACATATAGTTCAAACTACTTCCACATATCCAAACTTAACGATTCATACATATTGTTTGATCACCTCTTCCATGTTGAATGCTTGATTTAATCTTGTTTTGCTTTCGATAGTTTGTCTAAAACATAAGCAGTTTGGTCCTGTTACAACAAAAATAAGCGATATTTAGCTCAAAATATTTAACCTTGCATGTATATCGCAGAGGCACATATATTAAACTTCTATAAGATGTGCCCAAAAGCATCGATATGTAAAATTAGCCCATACATGATTTACAAGTAATAAGAACTAGAGCACCGCTAAGATCACAACACTAAGCTTGGAAAATTTTGATCATGGTAAATGAATTGGAGGCAATGAGAACATAGACCTTAGGATTAAGCTGCATGGATAGTAGTTGTAGAAGATAGGAACCATTGCGCAAATTACATTAGGGGCAACCAATTGAATTCTTAAAATATTTGATCTCTTAATGGATGCAAGGACTTTGCATACAAAGCAATAAGTCCTCCTTTCCTAGACAAAAATACAATAACACTTGATAAAAATTTACTCGACCAAGGAAGAACGGAAACAACAGCGAAGGCGACTATATTAGGTAACCTCACAGATCTTGCTATTCCAAACAACGAATTTCAGTAACCCAAAAGGAGCTAAGTAATATATATTACTAACATAACTATAAGAATTTTATTGAAGTGTAAAAAGATGTTGTAAATAATCACATCACATACAAACAATAGTATGTAGTACAGGAACTTGCAGCATATGCAATCACATTATACATGCAAGTAGTTATATATACTACATAAATTTCAAGAAAAAACAAATGAGAGATCATGATAGATAAATAATAATCTTTCATTGCTAAGATCTGCTATGTACAAAACAAACAGCGAGCTTGCAGCTGTGCAATCTTTTCATGCTTTAGACTATAAAAACAAAGTACGTACTCTGTTACAATCACAACAGAAAAGGAAATTGGACCGTTTGAGGCAATGAACAAGTCTCAACACCAAGAGGAATATCTTTGTAACAAAAAGGCTTGGAACTCGATCATAAATATACAAGTTTCCAGATGTAGAAATTAGAATATAGATAAAAGCGGCCCATTATTAATAGGAATTCCTATAACATATTATTGTCCATGATTTATTAAAAGATTCGTCGGACACTATGTAGTTCCTAAATTGCATGTGTTTTATTATTTTTAGGTACATTTTTTTTCATGTTTGTAGATGGTTAAAATATAAGAATTAAGTTCTTAATTGTATATTAAATTTTACACAGAATATTATCTTTCTTAGAATATATTTTCAGAAGATATATAAATCGGATGTATAGCAAGGGAATCACACTAATTATACAAGTATATCTCTATATATGCATGTGTGTGATATGAATTATGGATCTTGGATTTGAGTCATGTTGTAGGTAACTTATAAGAATAATGAAAACAGACCCCCGGAAATACGAAAAACAATCAAGATTAAGGTTTCAGTTGCGGACAAAAGACATAAGCAAAAGTAGATAAACATGGGATCCTTTATAGCGTCATCATAATTTTACATTTCCACTTCATGTGAAATTACTGCATATACACACTTTTTGTTTAGATTAGGGTGTGGGCATTACTATTTGAATCTTAGAATTGAAGGTTACTTATAAGTCGTGATAGAAACAAATTAAACACAACTTTAAAGCATGTAGAAACTTGTTAATCCTCTCTTAATCTGATATGCAAACTCAGGAGATAAACAATTATCGTGAATAGTAGAAACTTGTTAGAGCATTCAGTCAGTTCATGGGTTTCAGAACGAGTTGGAAAGAGTCTGGTAGTGTACAACAGTGTCGGAAGGAGGAGCTTGGTTTTAGTTGGTTGTTTCTTGTCGGGTGGCTTGCCAAGGCGAAGGCTGGTCAGGAAACGTGGCAGAGGTGGCTTACGATGGTCGGAAAACATATAGGCAGCAGTTTTCTTTTGCAATTTTTTTAATGCTACAACCAAAATCTGGAGCAAACCATTTGGGTAGAAGAAGTTATAGCAGGGGGGACTTTGGCTTAAATTTGTAAGATATTGAAGCCAAAAGATGAAGTGGCTTTACATATATTTTTCCATTTTATAATCATGTCGGCTGAGTGTGATTTTTTTTTCATATTCGGTAATATTTTCAAAACTACTCTCTCTCTCTTTTTATGATTCGATTCATATTCCAATTCATATTGAGTTAAAAACATAGTTTAAAAACATCATTCATTACACGGCAACCAAATGCAGGATACAACTTCATTGGCAAGATAACTTTGTAACAATAATAAACATAATACCTGGATTGGCTGCAGCAGCTACTGCTCTTGCTCTGTTCTCAGCATAGACAAATTCAGAACGCAATTGGTCGACCTCACTAACCATGGATGCCATACTTTCCTCCATTCTCTGATGATGTACAAGTAATCTTCATGTACTTTATTCTCATACTCAACAACAGCCCTGGCAAAATAACATTTTAAATGGAACCAAAGAAATTGTAATAAACAATATCGTTGACATCAAAAATAAACAAAAAACACCAACAAGCTTTGTAGAAACTCTAGAAGTTGGTGAACAAGATTTATTAAACTCGAACTACTACAGATTAAAAAAGGAAAATTTGTCCTTACTTCTTCAGTAATAGTAAAGAAAATACAGACACTTCATCAATATCCTGGTGTATACAGGACAGCAGGGGAATATTCAAAGAAATACAGCCTTAAAATGCATTCTGTTGGAAGATTACAATTAATATATTTTGTACTGTTTTAAACATTTCAAGGGTACGTTAGCCGAACTATATAAACCCCCTAAATTTAGATGTTTGAAACTAGCCATGGCATTTTTTAAAATTTCAATTTGCCTACAAACTACAAAGATTAATCCATGATATATAGCCCGACTACAAAGATTAATTCATGATATATAATCCGGCTATAATAAATTTCAATTTGCCTACAAACTACAAAGATTAATCAATTTGCCTACAAACTATAAAGTCAATCTATCTCAAATTGACAGGACAGTCATCACCTCATCAAAATTTAGCTACAATAAATTAACATATATGCTACTGATTTTTCAATAATTTTATAATGATTACTTATTTTAGTAGGTTATCCATATCTATGAATAATGCATAAAGAATCTCTACAGCCAGCCTTACATATATATGATGCAAACATGACAGTATCAAATATTAGTTCAAAAGGAACAAGTTATTGAAATAATTTGTAAAATATGGTGAGTTCTAGTATGAACTTCTGCATGTAGAAGCTTTAGATATAAAATAAACATATACTCTTGGAATTTTAAATGATTATTACTTGCTTTATGTACAAAAATATTAATACACAAACAAAAGTTCGATCAAAGCAATTCTTATGCAACAATTTCATACAATTCATTTCCACGATATTCAAAACTGCGCGCGCGCGCGCACACACACACACACATATACATAAATATATATATATATATATATATATATACATATACATTTACATATACATATACATATACATACACACATACACACATACATACATACATACATACACACACACACATGTATATATAATTATATGGGGGAGCTTTGCTATCTCAAATTATAAGTTAATACAATTTTGGCCATGTTTTAAAACATACCTTATATGTAAATTATTCTTTTGTCAACTCAGTAAAACTGAACTATTTTTGCTATTTTTATTTCGAATGGCTTGAGAAGTCCTCGCACTTGGGTACGAGAGCCTTGTGTACTGGGTATCCACCTTTTCTATTTCGGACGGCTTGGGTACAATTTTTATTTTTTATTTTTCTTCGCTTTGCAAACAATAGCTCCAGTGTTATTTAGGCCAGATTAAACAGAAGCAATTTAGTGTTGGTTGTTTTGTCTCTGGAGTTGCATAATGGCAACAAATGAGTACTCATGTATGTTTGATGTAGAAGTTTCTACAGCTAGATCATAAAGGCAACTATCTTAATCATACGAAATTGGAAATACAACTGTCTTAATGATATCCATAATCTACTTTCATGCTTAAAAAATACAATGGATTATTATTATTCAATCCCTGATAACTTATCAACTTCATTTTAATAGCTACATATTAGATTTATACGTGAAGCGCCTATTAAAAACTAGTAATACAAAAAATTCAAGAATCATAAGAGTGAACAGGAAAAAATCCATGATAAATCTTGTTGTACCTATAGCGTTCTTCGCAATTTTGGAATCCAGATTCGAGATTGTGATTTCAGTGAAGGATGGCAGCATCGATTTAGGGGAGATGTGGAATGGCTATCGGCCAAGAGTGACTTGAAACGACGCGAGATAAGTTGAGTGCACGGTTTGAAAGCAATGCGGGGTCCTCTGGAGCCGGAGGCGATGCGTGAGGAGGAGGCGATGTGTGAGGACTTAGAACATTTGACATGAGGATTCGGAAAGATGTTTCGGGAAGGCAAAAGGAAATTTTAGGGAGGGAAGGGGAAAAAGCATTTATTTCACTTCCCGGTCAACGAAAATTATTTGCCGCCTCTCTGTTGTTGAATAGCGTTGGGCACACAATGTTTGTTTTCAAATAGCGTTTGAACCGAGCGCCAACAGGTTAAATGCGGGAACGCTATCTAATTTTTCTATCTATTTCCCATTTTGTTGTAGTGTTTGTCGTAGAATTTGATATTGAATATAAGCCGATATATTTTCTATTCAGAGCCATGTATTTAATATCAAATGGGATTCGGGTTTGTCGTGAATGGTGTCTTCATTAACACTGTTCTTAAGCCCAGTTGAGAAAAAGATTAAATCTTTTTATTTAGATTTAATGAAGTATACCAATTAAATGGTATTTAATTGGAATTGGATTGAATGTGATCTTGGGTTTATCGTGAACTGTGTTTTAAATGACATTGGTTCTTTAACCCAGTTAAAAACAAGATATGATTTCCCAAGTTAAATAATCGTTAATATTGATTTTTGGGAAGATTAAAACAAAGTGGAGTTTTAATGAATCCTTAATTAGATTGAAATGATCGAGAATGGAGTATCACCGGTTCTTATTGCAGTCATGATGGGGAGAATAAATTTAAAGAATTTATCTTTGATAAAATTAATGGGAACCTTTCCCAAAGTATAAGAATATTTGAATAAAAGAATATTCTGAATTGGAGTGAAACGTATGTTGTGTTTGTGTAACACTTGTTTATTATATACGCGAGTTATTCAGAAAACCGGGTTTATCCCATTCTAAATAACTGATTGGACGTGGTGTCAAGGATGAAGACGGTGGTCGAAGACCGGAGGACTTCACATCGTTTGGGTGAATGATGATGATCTTAATTGGGCTGTACACTCATGAGGAGGGAATCAGTTGGTGATCGTCCAGACGTACTTGGATATCGATGGATATGCAAGGTACAAGGTGCCTCAGGTTTTGTTCAGACCCGGAAGAACTTGTAAATGGACTGTTTGTCTGACATTGGATTTTATTCTATGTGATTGATTTCTATTAAATATATATCTGTTTGGCGGCGGAGAATTTATTCTCTTGCTTAACGCCCTTCTCTGAGACGTACGAGCTCAGGGCTATATATTGGTGGATATCAATCGCATGGAGTGAATTTCCTGTGTGGCATGCCTAAGTGGAAAATGATCAGGGCTTCTGTTGAAAAGCAATGTCTTGTGGTTGATGATCGAAGCACGGCCTGTGTGGCATAGCTTTGTGTAGCGTTGATTCGCGAGCCTCACACCCCGGTTGTGAACCAGAAATGGGAGAAGGACCTCAAGAAGGACATGCGTTTCTTTCTAGCTAGAAGTGGCGTCAGTGGTTTTACATGCCCTTACGAGTTTGACTTATGTGGTTGTTGCTATTTCGAGGCGCCTCGGATAAATCGGTCACTGTGTGGAGCCGATGTAGTCATTTAGCGCATTTACGCCCCAAAGGGTGGGGAAACGCAGTGTTCAGGCATTTTAATTCACATCGGTGGATCGGCCCTAATGATCCAAGGTGCAGTTGCGGCTGTTCCTAAGACATGGTAGGCTAGATTGCCTCAAAACGGTGAGGACGATCCTTGGCCTCGGTTCACAGACGGAAATCCAATTTCCAAATACGTGACTTTGCGGTTTTGATTGTAGAGCCTAGTATGGCGACATGATATACGGTACCAATGCCGTCTATTATTGATATTTATGATTGAATTTGTTTTGACACTATAAACTTATAATAGTATCAAATGATTTGTTTTTAACGTACCAAGCATGTTTGGCTATTATAAGGGAAAACCCTATCCTCTGGCTTGTGTTGCATTGTGTGATGGGACCTGGGTCTTATAATAGCTTCATTTTTCCAAAAAGCATTGCGCTGTTTTGTTATATGCACTAGTATTCTTGGGAGGAAACCCATTTCGTGTTATACGGCGTGGTCCCTTGATATATCTGATTTAAAGTAACGCTTTAAATAACTGTTTTTGTTCTCCCACTAGTCACATGATTGACCTGGAGTTTATTGTTTTAACCTAAACTCTAGGTGCCCTTATTTTGACACGGGCAGCTAGTAGTTTTGGTTTTGCAGATTTATATTCACATGATCCTAATTTATAGCTGGAACGATACTCGGAAAGCTCTGCATCCGTGTATTACTTTCAGTTGTGTTTTTTATTATTTTTCCGTTGCTATGTAATGTATTGTAATCCCTGATATTTTTCTGTTGTGTAATATTTATTTATACTCTGTATATTCTTGTAATCTGATGGAATTGTTGTTATTAACAATTAAATGTTCTTCTGTTTGTGTTCCAATTTGTTGTGTTCTCAAAACAATCAAGGGTTTCAAATGGTCTTGGTCGGTTTAGCGATCGATTCAGATCGAGCGAAAATACATATTGTTACACTATTGTTAAATGTCACAGGATTTAGCAATATGGATGTATCAATGTACTAACATCTAATATTAATCAAACATTTATATCAGATTTCAATTCATATCAAATATAAAATGATCCTTTTAGTGAAATGATTTCACATCTGTAGTAATACATATAAATTTTACAAACTTTTGTATCCTATACAAGTGTTCGGAACACTGTCGAAATACACTGATAAATCAATTTACATAAATTCCTATGGCATGTTCAGGCCCTATTACAAATAGTATAAAACTAAGACAGAAAAACATTTTTTTTGTAATGATGAAATCAGATTTAAACAAAAAAAAAAGATTAAAATCCATATGTGTCTTTAAATATATATCAAATACACACACACACACATACACACACACACACACACACATATATATATAATATGATCATCAAGTTACATCGTATGTTTACGAAAATACATAATGCATTTATGGTAAATAGAACTTATTCTATTCACTGTAATGTAAATGCATAACCATGTATAGTTCATGTGGATTTCTAATCCAAGTTATATTTTAAAACAGACTATTCTGCAATAAAATAAATTTAATTGTTCTGATTTTAAACTCAACTATAAAGATAAATCAGAAAACAATGTTTAGACTAAATCAAACAAATTTGATTTTACTTGCATGTTTTAAGATCCATTTAGAGAATTTGTCTTAACAAATTTCAATTTAAACGATTTCAATAAATCAAAATAATCTGAAAATCATCTTACTGATTTATCAACCAATAAAATCATTTAGTTCAAATATTTGTATATGATTAAATCAGGATATGAAGACTTGTCAATCAAACATTTTGATGTTTAGTTAAATACTTGTTAGAGAACAAATCCAAACACACATAAACAATTTTATGTAATTGTAAAACCTGAAAGGCTCGACTATGGGGCCATAAATCAATACAACAAAGTCAACCTTTTAATCTTACAGTAATCAGATATCTTATTGATTTATAACCTGAAAGTGTTCTTACAGATTAACAGATCCAAATATAATTGAAATATTCAGTTGTATTAGATCAGCCGTGTTATGCTAGAATAATGACAATATTAAATAGGCTTGATTTCCAGAATTAATATCGAATTCAAATCCAATTTTATAACAAATATAAAATCTTGCTTACTGTAAAACGATTTTACATTTCATATCAGATATAATTATCTTTTCAATGAAATAATTCCACCTTTTGGATCATATTATATTTAATTATGGAATCTAGGGTTTCAATCGTTATCTGTTAACTACTAAAACAAAGTACAAAACCCAATTTTAGATCAAAATATTAATTTTGCAAGCTAGCTCTGATACCACTGTAAGGAATCTCGATTTAATTGGGTTCCAGTTATAAAAATTTTAACACTTTAAAATCTAGGATCTATGCAAAATAATAAACCGATCATCTATAGAATTTAGGGTTTATACCTATCGTTCGCGATTCCGAGGTTGAACATAACTAAATCGAGTTTCCATTTTCAGATCCGTGAATGCTTGCGAGAATATAAAGGGTTGAATCGAATCTCATCCCCCAAAGCAGCGAGCCTTCATAAGTATCCACACAAACGTTTTCCCTTCGATCGAATTGAAGAGAGAAAGGATTTGGGTGCTAGCCGCCATTTACTTGTTTTTATTGAAAAGGAATTTGCAGTAGGGTTTTATGTTTTTCGATCATATCTACTCAACATCAGATGGCTCACGTGACTTTTATAAAGGAATGCTTTCCTTTATAAATTGAAAGCATACCATAAAATGAGGAACCCACCAATATACCATTTCAACATTAAATAAAATATCAACAGATTTGGTAATTTATTTATCCAATAAATGTTTACCCTTTATAACGTTTTAAGTGTGTGACCCCATAAATTATTATAATGTTGGCAATGATCTTAAATCCTATTTAAAATCATAAATAGTGATTGGGATCTAGCAATACGCCGCTGCTACCCAAGCTATAATAAGATCAACGATTCGATACAACCTTTCCGTGATCAGTGTATCAATGCAATATAATCCTTTTAATCATTATATCCAGTATTAAACTGGGGGCATGGATCGTATCACCCTCTTAACAATTTAATCCGTTTATCTTGATCGATGAGTAGACTGTTTAAAACAAATAAATATTTGAGCACAGCCATGCATTTCACAGTCTCACTGAATCAAGAGGCCCATGGATATCACTACGAATATATCGTAGGGTTAAATTCCATCAAGATCATTCATGATTTTCATTCGATTCGAGATGTATCCAATAATCACCGTTATCGTTACTCTATTACGAAATAACTTTAGATGATATCAAAACATAAATATAGTCGAATAAAATTATAATGATTTCAAGTCTGAGGACCATTACATCGTTGTCACTATGAGAATAACTTATGATACTGTTAATTATATTCCATGTAGTTATCTCACGGTGGGTCCAATACGCTATTCTCCAATACGTATTTGTATCTTGAGTCTAATATCACGTATATTAATGATTAATGAGATGTGATCATCAATCAATCAATATACTAGTCTCAACGTATTATTGTTGTCCTATATAAACAATAAAACTCGACTAGGGACATTTAAGAATTATAATGCATATCATATTATATAATCTCAAATTTAAGTCTTACTCGAACTATATAATTCCGTATTATAATTCTAAGTACTTCTATTATATTAATATTCATATTACGCAGTAAATATAATATAAAAGATTATTATTTTATTATAAATAAAACAATAACATCAACAGTGTTATCTATCTCAACAAATGAATTGCCTCTAGGGCATAAACTCTAACATTAACACACTTGGATATATTCAAGAAGGTCATGAAGATAAAGTCTAAAGACTAAAGAAAGCTTTGTATGGGTTGGAGCAAGCTCCAAGAGGTTGGAACACAAGGGTTTATGAGTATTTTTAGAAGAATGATTTTGTGAAGAGTCCATAGAAACATGCCCTTTAGACAAAAAGAAATGAAAATGGAGACATCGTGACTGTGTGCTTATAGGTGGATGATATGACCTTCACTGGAAATAATCCTGGTACGTTTGATGATTTTAAGAATGTTATGACTAATGAATTTGAGATGACAAATATTAGTCAAATGTCTTAATTTCTTAGGATCGAAGCAATGCAAAGTGAAGATGGACTTTTTATGTGATAGAAAAAATATGTAGATCAAATTCTAAGCAAGTTTAGAATGAAAGATTGTGATCCAGTGAGCACGCCAGCAGAAGCAGGCATGAAGCTGGGAGTTGAATCAATAAGGGAGTCGATAAATCCGACATTGTTCAAAAGTTTAGTTGGAAGTTTGAGGTACCTTACTTCCGTGCGTCCAAATATTATGTATGCAGTTGAACTTCTGAGCAACTACATAGAGAAGCCGAAGCAAGATCACTTCATTGTAGCTAATGGAACTGTGAGATACATCAAAGGTACTCTTAATCATGGTTTGTATTACACACATTCTCATGAGTCGAAATTAGTTGGTTTCTCAGAGACTGATTATGGTGGCGATTTCGATGATGGAAAAAGTGCTTCTGGATATGCATTTTATATCAGTTCAACAGTATTTTGATGGTCATCGAAAAAACAACAAACCTTTGCACTTTCAACTTGTGAAGCAGAGTATATTGCTGCGACAGCGTGTTCATATCAAGCAATGTGGTTGATGTATGTTTTGAGTGAGTGTTACCGCTCATAAGAAGGTCCGATTATTATTTATGTTTACAACAATTTTGTTATATCACTAGCAAACAATCTAGTTTCACATAGTCGAAGCAAGCATATGAACATAAAGTATTATTATAATCGGGGACAAGTGAATAATAAAATTGTAGAACTAGTACATTGCATAATAGAAGATCAACTTGCAGATATTTTTTCGAAGCCGCTGAAGACTGAATTGTTTCATAATTTAAAAGAAAAACTCGAAATGAAAATCTCAGTTTAAGGAGGAGTGTTAGAATTCACAAACTCACTTTCTATATTTAGTTCATGGTAGAGAATAAATTTTGCACCCTTTTTAAGCATGCGGTTAGAATTCAAAGGCCGGAAATAGTAGTAAATAATATCCAATCTTCAAGCGAAAAAGGTGGAGATGTATTAGTATAAATATAGGTAGAATGAATCAATAATCTAATGTGAAAAAGAGAAGAAAATAAAGAGGTGAAGCTCCATATTGATAGAAAGAAAAGGCTGTAGCATGTTTGTAAGAAAGAACAATGGCTTATTACTGTACTTGTGTGAAATAAAAAAGGAGTGTTTTTTTCCATATAAAATATTAGTATTCGTTATAAGGCTCATGCATGTTTCCAACAATAGGTGACTGAATTTCAGTTTATAATTTTTGAAGTTAAAAACCTAATTTTTAGGTCATTGATTAGTCATTAATTTAAGAATGTAAATTTTCAGTTTTTAGCTTATATTCTATAAATGGTTATAGTTTTGTAGTGGCAACCCAGTCTGCAACAAATTTTTGTACAGGTTAGCACAGTCTAGGTTAACTCACTACAACAAAATGACCCTATTACAACAGTGGAACACCGTTGTAATATACATTTTACGACGGTGGGCTAACCGTCGTGTATTAAGAAGTTGTAATAGACTAAAATCTTTTACAACTTTTTTGCACCGTTGCAACACCGTTGTAATATGTATATTTTACAACTTTTTTCCACCGTTGTAATAAACTTTATTACAACAATTATGCACTGTTGTAATAATATCTACTACAACTGCTATGCACCGTTGTAATTGATAGTTGCATTTTAAAAAAAATAGACATCCTATGCAGGTGAAATGAACCATACACTAAATATAGCAATACTCCATAAGCAAAACAAATATTATAGTTATTTGCAAACTAATTTATTAAAATACTCAAATTTCCAATATTACAAACAATAAGTTTTACAAAAGATTGTGCAGACTATTACATACTTGGCCGTTACAAAGCAACCTTAGTACAAGAAGGTTTAACCTCTTATTTCTTCATGTTAGTGAGAAATACCTTCAGTCTCCACAAGAGTACTGGAGATGGAAATACTGCAGCGCTATTTATTGGTAAAGTCACACCTTTCATCTAGCCGTCCTCTACAGAATGCAATAACCCTTCCCGTTAGATAATTATCACAAATAAACCAACAATGATGTTTGAACTCAAATGCCTTTAGGATACAGATCTTACTGGTATTTCTGATAAATCATCATCAAAGAAACAACGATAACCAAATGGAATTCCAACTATGTTTTTAACCCCATATTTGTCAAGAGTAAATACAATCTGCGACATTAGAAAACAAAGAAACAATATATATATATATATATATATATCTGCTAACTCTTGTACCAACAAATACGATAATATACTAAAATGATATGTTGACTGCTTTGTGATTGCATATATTTTGTGTGTTTGCCAAGCATGAGAGGATGGAACCAATATCTGGTAGTAGATAAACAAATATAATAGCTTAGGCATGTATGATGTAACCACACACAAAAAGCAAACTTACAGCAATATCAATACCTGCACATACAAGATATTATATTATATAAACAAAATGTCAAAATAACAAGATTAGCAATCTTACAGCAAAGTTGCTAAACTAAATAGACTACAATTAAGTAAAAAAGTGAACAGAACCTGACGATAATTAAATAGACTATGATTGAGCTTATAGGGTCAAAACATGCAAATTCGGCAAAGCAAAGCAAGCAATCTGGGGGAACAAGATGAATCACGCAAATATTCCAGATCGAAACATGACGAACAAAGCCAATTTCATTATTTTGAGAATGGTCTTTTTTTCAATTCGAAGAAGACTTGTTGTAAGCAAAAATCAACAATTTGCTTGATGTACTGCTATTTTCAACTAGCATATACACAACAAACCAATACCAGACATGCAAAACTCCAACTAAGAGGCAACAGTAACAAGGCAAGGGGATAGGGAGAAATGTACAGCGAGCAACAAGGACAGTAACGACAGCCCAACAATTATACTCAGTGACCGAAGCAACAAACTTGTAAAAAGTTCTAATCGTAAGCAAACTTACTATTTGTCGGTGAAGGAAACGCTGACCACAGTGGACGGTCGATAGGGCTACCAGGAGGCAAAGGCGGCTGGTACTGTTGCGAGGTTTCCAGTTTTTGCGCTAGCGGCTTTAGGTACAGGCGGGTACAACGACGGAGGACTGGTTGCGGCGTCGGTTGCGCGATTCTAGGGCAAGGGGACTTCGCTGGTGTCACACTGAAGGGAGCCGCGTTCGTCAGATGCACTTCGATTCTCAGTGGAGCCAGCCTTGGTCGAAGGAGGCACATGCGAGTGTTTGCGGTGGCGATGAATGGCCGGTGCAATTTTGAGGGAGATTCAATTTCTGGAATGGGAACTGAATTGATTTTGGGGAAGCTTTTAAATCGGCCATGATTTAGGGGTGTTTGATTGAGAGGCAACTATTATTTCCGATCTGGACATAGTAAAGAGAAGAAGGAAGAAAGATGTGGGTTTGTTTTAATCGAGGAGCTGGGTAGAAACGAGCGGATGAATAAGATAGAATAAAAAGCGGAAAGAGATCGAGCCAAAATTTGCAGAAAAACGAAGCGGTTAAACTTTTGGTTTGGAGGGAGATTTTGGAGCCAAAATAGAAAAAGGGTTTCAATTCGGATTTTGAAAGGGAAAGTACAAGCTGAAGAAAAATTAAAATGAAACAACACTTAAATATTTAATAGTAATTTTTAAAAAGTAACTATTATTTATTAATCATCAATTAAGCGGTTTTTATCAAATCTAATAGTAATTAATAGTAATTGGTATTAATTTGTAAATTTATTTGTAATGACCCGGATATTTGACGCTGCGATAATTAACTTATTTAATTATTTAAAACAAGTAATATATTATTTAATCGACGATGGTAGAACGTATAATTAAATTATAATTAAAATCGAGCTTGAAATGGCGCTGCAGTTCGTAATTTGGCGATTCGAACTTCAACTGAATGTACAGGGTTCGTTTTAAATCAGATTTCTGTAAAACAAGAAACGTGTGGAGCTGGTGGAGTATATCTTTCTAGTGGAAGAGAAAAATCAGGATTTCGTCGTGTGGATTTTGAGATATGTCCAAATCAAAATTTAAAATAGTCGCTATAGAATCGTTTATCGACCGTAACGGTTTATTCGATATAACTAGAGATCGGGTTTGAATTTAGACAAGGTTCTTTTGGGAAGCAGTGATAATCTAATTTTTAGAATTCTACTGTAACTTTTAATTAATTAAATAATCAACTTTTTTTTTGGAGTATTTGGCACCTTGTATCGATATTTCGGGGGTTTCACAATATGAGCCAACCTACCGGTATTATTATATTTTTGGGATCGTGGCACCGAGCTGGTTACAACGGTATGTTTATTTTCATCTACAGTGGTGTGTAAAACAAATGAACCCTACGTAACGAAGTCCGTACAAATTCACTTCAAAAACAAAGGAAGAAACCGTGCCAACCAAACATCAAAGATACGTATAACACCACGTTATTGTGTTTGGCACCACAAGACACCATGTTCATGTGTTTGTGTTTGGCACCACACAGTCACCGAAGAAAAATATATAGATATTTATATGCTTATAAATACCCCACTAACAAATCCTTCTAACCTAAATTCTCGTTCTTCAGCAAACGAGAAGTGTAGCCGCCACTTCAAAAACATATCGTGAGGAATAAAATTAAGAATAAAATCAAATACAAAAGGAAAATTTGAGATCTTGGATTCTTTGAAGTCCCTGTATATTCCTCTTTGATTCTACATTGGTTTGGGAAGGTTCGATGTCAGTTTGTAAGGATCGAACTTCAACAGTAAACCTAGGGTTGGCGCTGTAGACCATGATTCTATTTCGGGTGGTATACTGGAACGGGTTCTTTCATATTCCAAAGGAAGGAGAAGCTTCCTGTTAATACGGGTCTGGAGTAGTCATGGCTGAACGCGATTGTATATGGGGCTCAGGGTTGACCTGGTAGTGCTCACGAGATGTAGGAGCTGACGACAAACAGTAATTGTTGTTCAGTGGTGCGAATTGGTGAAGTCATGGAAATGGCAGGTCTGTAGTTCGAACGCGATTTATGAGGAGGAACTCGAAGTGGCACTAATTGGTATGACGATTAAGAGCTGTGCAAAAGAGGAATGTTGATTATTCTTTTTGGGATTTTAAACAACGTAATTGAGGAGTGGAGTTGGGTTTCCATTTTCTGGAAGGGCGGGTTCATTTGTGGTCTGTAGAAGAAGAGGAATAGGAGAGTGGAAGGGGTACTTGGTGATGAGTTATACTGATGCGTGAGTCTGATGGGATGCTGCGGTTTTGTTGGTGGCGCTATTTTGAAAGAACGAGATACAGAAGCGAGTTCGCTCATCTGGTTTGGTGGTTTCTAGATTGGCGAGCTATCTGAAAATGGTGGTGATTTTCGTAACTGAATGGAGGTGCTATGTTTCGGCATTTAGTATTGTTGCGAGTAACATGGATGGTGAATGTGGAGTGGGTTAGTGTGAAGTTTTGTGGTGAAGTGCTGAAGAGAACGAGGTGTTCGAAGTTTTGAAAATGGCTGAGGGGTTTGTGAAGAACTTGGAAAGTTTCAGTTACAAGAAAACTGTAGTTGTCCACTGTTTCCCGTGTGAGTACCTGCTGTTGATGCAGTGTAGAAGGGGGATCCAGAGTTCATCTAAATGGTGATGGAAGAGGGTACTGGTGGGAGGAAAAATCGGGAAGAAGGAATTTCTTTTATTCTCGGTATGGGTCTTGAGAAGTAAAGATGGACTGATATCGTTTTGATTTGGGATAGAAAATAAAGGTTAAGCCCAATGATAAAAATTTAAGTTTTATTTAAATTTAAATTGTATGATAACCTATAAAATGCATATTTGTGTCACATGGTATCCGAACTTGATGAAAACGGGATCCAATAGGATTGTATGAATAGTGGCTACAACATGGAATTGTGACGGGAATGATTTGGAGCTTGTCTGGATTTATGACAGAATAGAACGTCTGAACCAAATCAATGACCGTAATCGTTATTTAACGATTAACGGACAAATGTGAGTAAAACTCACCAACTCTGAACAATTATATTTTTATAACGTACTTTTAGAACTGTTAGATATTGATTGACTGTTATGTGTAGATTAGTTGATTGAACTGCTAGTCAGTTAGTTGAAATTATATATATGTATATACCATTAAATATTGATGTTGCTTATCAGAACATTTCATACTGAAATGAAGTTGATGTTAATTTGATAATTTAACATCTGTGATGCAGGGGAACAGGTTGGAGGGACCCAACTGGGTTCCTCAATATATAAAATACTTTTTGTTCATATAATATGATATGCGATGTGTTATATAATCTGTGATGATTATGTGTACTTGGTTAATAGTAATCATGGTTATACGGTATTTTAAATACCAAAATGAATATTGGAAAGTAAAAAGGGAAATTTCAAACTGTGTATTGAAATAGAAGTGTCAAACGATTATTTACTTAGCAAGTAAATAGAAGTATAAAGAAACATATTCACCTAGGAAGTGAATAGGATTTATAAAGGAATATTTATTTAGAAAATAGAATAAATGTGAAAGGGGAAATATTTAGGAAAAAAATATGATATTATAAAAGGAAATTTATTTAGGAAATCAAAGAGATTTTACAAAGGAGAATTTATTTATAAAATCAAAGGATTTTATAAAGAGGGATATGTATTGGGATAATAAATGAAAGAATATAAGGGATTTTTATTAAGGAAATCATTATGAGTGATTAAACGCTGTTAAAAGGAAATCTTTATAAGTGGAGAAACGTTATAAAAAGGACATTTTTTAAGTGAAAAACCGTTACTAAAAGTAAATCTTTATAAATGAATAAACGTTGTTAAAAGGGAAAATCTTTGTAAATGAATAAAGTAATCGAATATTAGTATTCGAAAGGAGTTAATCAAAAAGGAGTTGAATCAAATAAGTTATTCAATAAGAGTTAACCAGTTAGAGTTAATCAGTTAGAGTTAATCAATTAGGGTTATTCGAATAAGAGTTAATCAAATAGAGTTAAAACAATATTAGAAACTGACTATAGATTTGTTAAGTCGAATGGTTTTCTGAGTGTGGATCTGATGTTGGTTTCGGCCTTCGGGGTTTATACTTAAAGAATTGTTCTCTTACTAGTTTACAGTTAGGGACCGATGGTTATGGAAGAATAATGATACGTGAATAAGCTATGGAATTGTTTTCCAGTGTTAATAAAGTATATTTTCTAATCATAGAAAATAAGGAAATATGAATATATATATATATGTTGGATGATTTGATCGATAATTCCATTTGGAATTAAGATCGTTGTGTGAACACCGACATATTTTCATTTGATAGTTAAATCACAGACTATCAAAGTTTTGACCATTTTAACGTTGTTAATATGGAGAGACCGGTTGGATTAATATCCAAAGAACTACTCTGTATTGGCATAAGCGTTGCGAATATGCCAAAGAAAATGGAAGACGGAGTAAAGTGCAAGGGCTGTTGTACAAGTCCTAGATAACATGGACTAAGATGGATGTACTGAATAGTGCCTTCGGTTTCGTTCAGTCCCAGAACGAACGTATATGGACGAGTGTTTGACAGAGTATTTCCAATGATCGAATGGGTTGGTCTGTATAAATATATATGGTTGCAATGGATTTATCCCTTAGCATAACATCCAAGATATTTGTATAAACCAACTACTGATTAACGGATCTGATAATGTGGCATTCAAAGTGGTCGTGTTATCAATGAATGGAAAGTAAGTGTAGCTTCTAGCCTCACGTCCGGTAAATGACAGAAATCGGGCAGGCAGCATGGCTAAGTCGGTCGCACCGAAGTAGGGTGTATAATCACATATCTAGGGAATATTCATTTGCTCCTTTAATCTATCAATGTTGTCCCATATATATATGGGAACGGTTGTTGATCCCAACCGTTGGTGATGTGCATTCGATACACTCAAGCGAAATGAGTGGTCGGTCATGTGTGGCTGAGTTGCAAGATGTTCTTGTTGAACTCCAGTGTATCATTCCTAGAGTACACTGATCGGAAGGTGGTTCCATACCTTGTCATAGTTGGAAACCCATTACCCAATACGTGCTTGCGGTTTGATTGTATACTATATATATAGAACGTGAGATAAAAGCGTTTCTGCTAGATGATTATTATAGTGTGGTTGATAGACATTATTATAATATCAAAAGGTTTTTGATATAAAGATATTTTGGATTCTCATAAGGGAAAAACCCGTTCCGTTATACGGCGTGGTCTTATGAGATATCGTTTACTTGTTCATATTGTTTTAAACTGTTTTACTCAAACCAGTCCCATGACTGACCCAGAGTTTATTTTGTTTTGTTTTCCCTAAACTCTTGGGTGCCTAAATTTGTACGGGCAGTCAAGTAGTTCAGGATTTTACAGATACACTTGGAGAGCTTGGAGCAGGAGGCTTAAAGATTCTATAGCTATTATTATTTCCACTGTGTTGTAAGTGTTGTACTCTGATAAGTGCTATTGTAGACATATACTGTTTGTATTTCAAAAGTTATGTTATATTTTATTCGTTCCGCTGTGAGATTCATGGTTACTCTGATAATGATGTTCTTCTTCTTCTTCTATTCTAATAGTTCTGTCTTATCTATCCTCACCCTCTAATTTCTTTCATTAATTACCGGGATTTTTCGATGTTTTGGTTATCGACATCGAGTTTATGTCGATAACCAAAGTCGCTCAAAAATCCGGGTCGTTACAGTTAGTATCAGAGTTTAAGGTTAATTTATTACCTTGGCTCTGTGGCGTAACTCAGTAGAGATGGGATTAGTAATATCCTAGATTGAGTTGAGTGTATATATACGAGTGAACGTATTTGTTATTAAATATAAAAATTTGTTTTATATTGTGGAGCTTTGTTGGTTGAGTGGCTTATGAATTCTGGTCGATAGTGGGGCACCACAATATCGATAGGGGTTTCTAAACACTCGAATACGATGAACCAACATGATATGTTTTGAAATTTACATAGTATAATTGGTTGTATTGGTTGTTAGTATAATCAAATGAGATTATAAAAGGTGAAATGGTTATAAATAACTAATCAGGATTCATATAAGTAAAGTATATGAAATAAGACGAATTAAATCTGAATTTAAATCAGAATCAGGAATTAAAATAAGTAAATTTTAAGTTCCTGGGAGATTTTGAAAATGTTTTCAAATTTGAAAGTGTTATAGTATTGAACTCACTTCGATAAAACAGGGAAATAACCCTGATGAGTGTGGCCACATCATCAGTGTCATTTTCGAGTTGCTAAGTGACGGATTACTACCAAAGGTTTTGTTTTTGAATTTTTTTGCGAAAACAAGTGGTTTAGAAATTCAAATGTTTTGAATTGGTATTATGATTTCAAATTGATTTGAAATAAACCCAGGAATTTAGATTTCTGAAATTAAAATTTAGCTTATGAAGTTAAATGGATTAAAATATTGAAAGTGACTAAATAAATGTGAATTAAACTTGGACAGGGTTAAATATAATATGGAATTATATTGGGATGATATTGAGTAAGTTGATTGATTTTATAAGGATTTGGAATCAAGAATTGTACTTAAGTTTAAAATGGAATTTGACTTGAGTATAAGCAAATGCTTGAGTTTGAGGATAAAAACTGACGGAAGACCGATTGGAATGACATTGGTATATGTTGAGTTGATAACCAATGGGAATGGTATAATGATATGGTCAGCAAAAAGGTACAAGTTTATAATTCATATGAGTTTGAGATTTATGAGCTGAATTGGCAAGCCGCTTGGCTGTTTGATTTTCTTTTGGTTGGAGAAGGCCTAGAGAGGCAAGTTGGAGTTTTACAGATAGGGCTGTACAAAGGAGGTTATGGTGAAATTTTCTGAAAATTTAAAGGGTTCGAAAATCTTCAGAATTTTTGAAAATTTAGGTTAGTCGGAAGGAATTAATATTTTAGTCAATATTAATTGGTTCAGTTGAAATCAGAAATAAGGTGTAACAACCCGATTTTCGACAGACCGAATTTTTCTCAAAATCCAGTCAATCGAACCCGAGCTGAGTGTCCTGGTATCCTGCAGAGAAGACAGAGAAAGAAAACATGTCAGAACTTGATAAAGCAACTCACAGCAGAAGTAATTAAATATAGTTTTTCCGAATGTAACTATACCTCATTCATAATACTGCTATGTCAGTATTTAAGCTATATCATCTCTGTCTTGTACCTAACCTGCACATGTTTTGAGGAGGGGGGCGGGTCAGAACATAAGTTCTGTGTGAGTGTAGTTATAATAAACTCCTATATACTCTACATGTACCGTTCAGTTACGGTTTCTGGTCTCGTTAGGTTATTTACCAAATTGGCCTTTTTGACCCAACCCGTGTCATTTCCACCCACTCACTAGCATAGTAACCCAACTCATACAGTCCTTTCATGTATGTGTACAATCCCTTACCTTAATTACTACGGGCCCTAAGCCTGTTTTCCGTACTACCTTACCATAGTTCCATCATCCTAGAAAACTCGTTCGGACTACTACCTTTGTTCTAGCTCTAAATTTTCGAATGTTCGGTTGGAATTCGTGCCACCTAGGACCACTAGGGATTATGCAACTTACTAAACGTTCTCGCAACTCGGTCTGGGTCCAAGCCACCTAGGTCCACTAGGGATTATGCTACCCACCGACAATGCCCCCTTTTCTCCCACGTATACTTCGTGAATCGTTTTTCCACGTCTAGTCGCACATGTGTCTCAATGTGCCACCCGAGTCCCGTGACCGGGCAAAACAAGAAATACAGGACTCGGTCGGGAGCTTTAGATTGTCTGCCGATGCAGATGTCAAGGTCTGTTTTTGTAACCGTGGCTATGGTCCCACGGGACCCCTCCCTCAACTACTGAAAGGCAATCCAAGAAAGATCATGTATGAGAACTGTACTCACGGCCTCAACTATGCCCCACTTTCCTATCGGCCAACCTCACCCATGACTCGATAGCAAGTGCATGGTATATTGGGAGTTCTCTGCCTTTCCGTTCGTACACGATTGACTCAAGATGGTAGGTAGTCAACGACGCGCTATCCAGGGCAAAACAAGAATCGACGACTCCACGCTAATCCATCCCAGTCTTTAGGTTGCTCGCATAGCAACCAAGGCATATTCTTGGCTCTTCTACCGCAGACCTTAACCTCTGTGAGGCCAGGTTTCATGGACCATCCGCCACCTCACAGAGGGATACCAAGAGTACCCTCACGTCCCCTGAAGCTACCGCTTCGTCACCCAATTCGTTGCAGCCTTTATCTAAGTCAGATAATTCGCTCCCCCTCGTATACTAAGCGATGACCTACTGTATCAGGTTACACATCTATATATGAACTGGTCCCACGTCCTTGGCTAAGAATTTTTGACTTAGTTATCTCTGACTAAGGTTTACCACCTAGCTTCCTTTCCCGTTGCCCTTGTTAACTACGTTTTCCCTACCTATTCCCTCTAACTAGGGTTTCGGTCTAATGGGTTAAGTGTTGCCCAAGTTTTAGACTTAACCCGTCCACGAATCATGCCAAGGGAGGCTAAGTATTCAAGTTCAAGTCCTTAACCCTATCCAATTACTATTTTTAGGTTGGTTAAGTATATTCAAACGGTTCGCGACTTAGCCTTATCGAATCATCATGTATAATTGATTAAGTATAAGTTACTTAACCCCATTAAATTATCATGTTAAGTTGGTTAAGTATTGGTTACTTAACCACATTGAATTTACCGTGTTAGATTAGTTAAGTATGGATTACTTAACCCCATCTAATTACCGTGTTTAGATTAGCCAAGTGTAGGTTACCTAACCCCATCCCCTAATTGTCTTATATGGTTAAGTGTCATTAAGGAACCAAGTCCGGTTTAACTTAACCTTCCCATTCGTGTCATATCGGTTAAGTGTCATTAATCAAAATTACTTAACCTTTTCATGTGGCATTAATTAGATTAATGCACCTCAACCTCTCACATTAGACTTTGTTGTGGCTATTAGTTAAGCCGGGCGGGTTCGGGTAGATTTACACCACAACCTAGTCTAACCTCGGGTTTTAAGTGCTGCATGACCAACTACCCACATTGGGTCCTATTGTTTGTAGACACTAGTTAAGCCGGGCGGGTCCGGGTAGATTTATACTACAAACTCAACCCAACCTCGAGTTGGCCACCTTCATGTTTGGTCTAGTGTCATGTCCATAATCATGTTTTTCAAGCATAATCATATGCCAACTTTCGTGCTATGTTTTCAAATCATGTCTCATGTCATTTAAACTTTGCCTAACTACCCATAGCGTTTTCCCCATCGCACGTATATTTGCATCAACACGAATAGATCAAGAGGGAACATATAAACATGACAAAGTGGGCATAAAATGGTAAAGTAGTCACAAGTTAAACATGGTGAGGCTAAGGGTATCCTACACAACTTGCATATGTGGTGATTTGTTTCTAAACATGTATGACACCAACTTAGCAACATAGGGGGATAGCATGACAAAAGTGAACATACATGTAACTAGCATTAAGTTTTAGCATCATAGGCAAGTTATCATAAGGTTCATGAAGTGTTATAGGTTGCATTGTGCAAAATCACCACATAAAGCTCGTGGCTTTCTACCTAAAAGTCAACATGAACGTTACTAGGTTCATGATAGGTAAGCATTAGGTCCCCAAGCGTTACACAAATCCTATTTTAACTTGCTATATGTTCATGCTAATTCCAATCCATGATTCATATGTTTGAACGATCATAGCATTTTACACAAAAGGTTGTTATAACACCACTCATTTAGGTTGATGCCTTCTGTGCAACGATTAGATCTCGCTTTATGTTGATTTCATGCCAAGAATTGATCTTTCAACCTCCCTGTGCAATTTGAATCCGAACTCCTCTCTTTTCCCTTGCATAGTCCCCTTGGCTCCAAGCTCTTCATCCAAAGTCGTCACCTTTCTTGGCCTAAACCTCCCTAGTTACAAGAAGAGAGCTTTTGTGGAGACAAGAGTGAAGAAGTAGGCCTAAAATCCATTCGGAGGAGAGGGAGGTAAGTCCAGAAACCGGCATGGCTTCGCCGTGGAGTATGGTGATCATTTCAAGGGGTCTAGGGGTGTATTTATAGCCATAGAGTCGTGATCCTCGTCCAAGAAACCAGCCAATCAGCAATAGAACGCTCCAGAAGAAATTCTGGAAAACGTGGGTAGGGGTCGACCCTTGGGTCAACACTAGTGTCGACCTTGCTGGGGGGGTCGACACCCATGTCGACCCTAGTGTCGACCCGGCCAGGGTGGGTCGACACCTGGGTCGACCCCCCTGTCGACTTGCTGGGTTGGCGGGAATTTTTCCCGCCTTTCCTATCTGGGCTTGAATCTCGAATCCGTTTTAATTTTAGACTGTTTTAAAATTTCCGAAACTTCGTACGGTCATAACTTCTTCATACGGAGTCAGATTTACGAAAATTCGGACAGTTTTCGGGCAGAATTCCGAGACGAACGTAATGGTGAAATCCGTTTAACTAGTGTCTGAATATTTACTTGAGTATCTTTTATTTTCCATTGTTCTTAGTTAACTTGTTTCGCGTATCGCCGTTATATTATACCGTCTCGGAATATATATATATATATGAATTTCTTATTTATTTTAAATCATAAAAATGCGGGGTGTTACATAAGGGGTAAACAAATCTTAGGAATTCCAATAGATAGGGTCGTCCTCTAACTTAGCAATTTCGAGGACGAAATTATTTTAAGTGGGGAAGAATGTAATGACCCGGATATTTAAAGGTCTAATAATTAACTTATTTAATTATTTAAAACAAGTAATATATTATTTAATCGACGATGTTAGAACGTATAATTATATTATAATTAAAATCGAGCTTGAAATGGCGCTGCAGTTCGTAGTTTGGCGATTCGAACTTCAACTGAATGTACAGGGTTCGTTTTAAATTGGATTTCTGTAAAACAAGAAACATGTGGAGCTGGTGGAGTATATCTTTCTAGTGGAAGAGAAAAATCAGGATTTCATCGTGTGGATTTTGAGATATGTCCAAATCAATTTTAAAAATAGTCGCTATAGAATTGTTTATCGACCGTAACGGTTTATTCGATATAACTAGAGATCGGGTTTGAATTTAGACAAGGTTCTTTTCGGAAGCAGTGATAATCTAATTTTTATAATTTTACTGTAATTTTTAATTAATTAAATAATCAACTTTTTATTTGGAGTGTTTGGCACCCTGTATCGATATTTCGAGGGTTTCACAATATGAGCCAACCTACCGGTATTATTATATTTTTGGGATCGTGGCACCGAGCTGGTTACAACGGTATGTTTATTTTCATCTACAGTGGTGTGTAAAACAAATGAACCCTACGTAACGAAGTCCGTACAAATTCACTTCAAAAACAAAGGAAGAAACCGTGCCAACCAAACATCAAAGATACGTATAACACCACGTTATTGTGTTTGGCACCACAAGACACCATGTTCATGTGTTTGTGTTTGGCACCACACAGTCACCGAAGAAAAATATCTGGATATTTATATGCTTATAAATACCCCACTAACAAATCCTTCTAACCTAAATTCTCGTTCTTCAGCAAACAAGAAGTGTAACCGCCACTTCAAAAACATATTGTGAGGAATAAAATTAAGAATAAAATCAAATACAAAAGGAAAAATTGAGATCTTGGATTCTTTGAAGTCACTGTATATTCCTCTTTGATTCTACATCGGTTTGGGAAGGTTCGATGTCAGTTTGTAAGGATCGAACTTCAACAGTAAACCTAGGGTTGGCGCTGTAGACCATGATTCTATTTCAGGTGGTATACTGGAACGGGTTCTTTCATATTCCAAAGGAAGGAGAAGCTTCCTGTTAATACGGGTCTGGAGTAGTCATGGCTGAAAGCGATTGTATATGGGGCTCGGGGTTGACCTGGTAGTGCTCACGAGATGCAGGAGCTGACGACAAACAGTAATTGTGGTTCAGGGGTGCGAATTGGTGAAGTCATGGAAATGGCGGGTCTGTAGTTCGAACGCGATTTGTGAGGAGGAACTCGAAGTGACACTAATTGGTATGACGATGAAGAGCTGTGCAAAAGAGGAATGTTGATTATTCTTTTTGGGATTTTAAACAATGTAATTGAGGAGTGGAGTTGGGTTTCCATTTTCTGGAAGGGCGGGTTCATTTGTGGTCTGTAGAAGAAGAGGAATAGGAGAGTGGAAGGGGTACTTGGTGATGAGTTATACTGATGCGTGAGTCTGAAGGGATGCTGCGGTTTTGTTGGTGGCGCTATTTTGAAGAACGAGATACAGGAGCGAGTTCGCTCATCTGGATTGGTGGTTTTTAGTTTGGCGAGCTATCTGAAAATGGTGGTGGTTTTCGTAACTGAATGGAGGTGCTATTTTGCTGCATTTAGTATTGTTGCGGGTAACATGGATGGTGAATGTGGAGTGGGTTAGTGTGAAGTTTTGTGGTGAAGTGCTGAAGAGAACGAGGTGTTCGAAATTTTGAAAATGGCTGAGGGGTTTGTGAAGAACTTGGAAAGTTTCAGTTACAAGAAAACTGTAGTTGTCCACTGTTTCCCGCGTGAGTACCTGCTGTTGATGCAGTGTAAAAGGGGATCCGGAGTTCATCTAAATGGTGATGGAAGAGGGTACTGGTGGGAGGAAAAATCGGAATGAAGGAATTTCTTTTATTCTCGGTATGGGTCTTGAGAAGTAAAGATGGACTGATATCGTTCTAATTTGGGCCGAAAAATAAAGGTTAAGCCCAATGATAAAAATTTAAGTTTTATTTAAATTTAAATTGTATGATAACCTATAAAATGCATATTTGTGTCACATGGTATCCGAACTTGATGAAAACGGGATCCAATAGGATTGTATGAATAGTGGCTACAACATGGAATTGGGATGGGAATGATTTGGAGCTTGTCTGGATTTACGACAGAATAGAACGACTGAACCGAATCAACGACCGTAATCGTTATTTAACTATTAACGGACAAATGTGAGTAAAACTCACCAACTCTGAACAATTATATTTTTATAACGTACTTTTAGAACTGTTAGATATTGATTGACTGTTGTGTGTAGATTAGTTGATTGAACTGCTAGTCAGTTAGTTGAAATTATATATGTATATATATATATATATACCATTAAATATTGATGTTGCTTATCAGAACATTTCATACTGAAATGAAGTTGATGTTAATTTGATAATTTAACATCTGTGATGCAGGGGAACATGTTGGAGGGACCCAACTGGGTTCCTCAATATATAAAATACTGTTTTGTTCGTATATTATGATATGCGATGTGTTATATAATCTGTGATGATTATGTGTGCTTGGTTAATAGTAATCATGGTTATACAGTATTTTAAATACCAAAATGAATACTGGAAAGTAAAAAGGGAAATTTCAAACTGTGTATTGAAATAGAAGTGTCAAACGATTATTTACTTAGCAAGTAAATAGAAGTATAAAGAAACATATTCACCTAGGAAGTGAATAGGATTTATAAAGGAATATTTATTCAGAAAATAGAATAAATGTGAAAGGGGAAATATTTAGGAAATAAATATGATATTATAAAAGGAAATTTATTTAGGAAATCAAAGAGATTTTATAAAGGAGAATTTATTTATAAAATCAAAGGATTTTATAAAGAGGGATACGTGTTGGGATAATAAATAGAAAGAATATAAGGGATTTTTATTAAGGAAATCATTATAAGTGATTAAACGCTGTTAAAAGGAAATCTTTATAAGTGGAGAAACGTTATAAAAAGGACATTTTTTTAAAGTGAAAAACCGTTACTAAAAGTAAATCTTTATAAATGAATAAACGTTGTTAAAAGGGAAAATCTTTGTAAATCAATAAAGTAATCGAATATTAGTATTCGAAAGGAGTTAATCAAAAAGGAGTTGAATCAAATAAGTTATTCAATAAGAGTTAACCGGTTAGAGTTAATCAGTTAGAGTTAATCAGTTAGAGTTAATCAATTAGAGTTATTCGAATAAGAGTTAATCAAATAGAGTTAAAACAATATTAGAAACTGACTATAGATTAGTTAAGTCGAATGGTTTTCTGAGTGTGGATCTGATGTTGGTTTCGGCCTTCGGGGTTTATACTTAGAGAATTGTTCTCTTACTAGTTTACAGTTAGGGACTGATGGTTGTGGAAGAATAATGATACGTGAATAAGCTATGGAAATGTTTTCCAGTGTTAATAACGTATATTTTCTAATCATAGAAAATAAGGAAATATGAATATATATATATATATATATATATATATATATATATATGTTGGATGATTTGATCGATAATTCTTTTTGGAATTAAGATCGTTGTGTGAACACCGACATATTTTCATTTGATAGTTAAATCACAGACTATCAAAGTTTTGACCATTTTAACGTTGTTAATATGGAGAGACCGGTTGGATTAATATCCAAAGAACCACTCTGTATCGGCATAAGCGTTACGAATATGCCAAAGAAAATGGAAGACGGAGTAAAGTGCAAGGGCTGTTGTACAAGTCTTAGATAACATGGACTAAGATGGATGTACTGAATAGTGCCTTCGGTTTCGTTCAGTCCCAGAACGAACGTATATGGACGAGTGTCTGACAGAGTATTTCCA